>JAVJGI010000001.1:40436194-40450391 GCA_035590275.1 Ibycter americanus
CACATCAAGATTCCATACTCCAAAGACTCAACTAATGTTTATGACCAGCTCTTCACCCTCACTATTTTTAAAACTGCTCTTGAAAGATTATGAGTACACCTGCCCAAGAGCAAAATTCGATTATAATTACATGGAGAAAAGATTTTAAAAGTGAATTAGGGTTATAGAGGATATAACACAACTTCTGAAAAAACTAACCAAAGCATTAGGATAAAAAGAGTAGCAATGAAAAAGGCAGAAAATTTTATTTGAACTAAGGAACATGAATCCCATCAGTACAAATAATCAAGACAGAGTACAACATGGACTATTTTAGGGGGAACACAATCCAAATGTTATGACTAGGACTCCTACACACTCCCTCAGTACAAATAAGTAATACGATATGTATCCATATGTACCATGTTCCCATTTCCAGTGCTCAGGATGAGCTCTGCAGTTTAACAGTCAGCTTGGGAAAGAACTCTGCATTCTCTGAAACACTGGTGTGGAAAACAGCTCTCTAAAACCAATTTTAGATTGACAGCTAAGACTCTGATTTGCATCAGAAGTCTGACAACACCCCAGCCTCAGTCTCCAAGGGCTGCAAAGTACCTACTTGTACTGAATCAATTAGGCATCAAAGCAGCTAACCAGTTCATAAATCAATCTTGTAATTCTATCCTGAATTAATTCACTTCGAGAGGGAAGTGTGCTACACCCTCCTGAATTGAAACTTCACTGAAAACACCGGGAAGAAGTCAAGATACAAACTACAACTCTGGGGCGGGGGGAACAGGGAGGGGGACCAAGGGAAAAATAAAAAAAAAACACCCCAAAACAGACCAAATGATGCACAGCAATTTCCTTTCCCCATTTTCAGTCCTGTTGCAATTTGCTGCCGTGAGTTCGCTATTGATATCACCAGGAAGCAAAGACAGCAGAGGAGCATGCTGTACGCTCTTCAGCTTCATCTCTACATGCTAAGTCCCTGCAGAAGTATTTCAGAAGATGACCTGGAATAAGGCTGAATGTGGCACACTGACATCATCTAATTTCAGTCACCTAAAATACCCAGTGCCTACATCTGCATGGTCATCTCCCATGCAGTCTATGGACAGTGTTCCTCAAAAGACAGCTCATAACAGCATTTTACTTACATTTTTAGATCCCAAGCAGGGCTTAATTTCAAAATCCACACATGAAACGTTTGGATTTCATTTACTCTATGTATAAACATGTCTCAAACTATACCAGTGCCAGCAAATGTACCTTTAAGATGTTGTATTGTATAATCACTAAGACCTTTCCTAACCTGATTAGGATGAGATGACACATAATATACTTCACATTATATATACCCAAACTACTTTGGACAACTATTTCACATTGCTGAACCGGTCTTCTTTCCTCCTTAGCTGCATCACTTGAACAGAGTATCATCTATTAAGGAATATCAAGTGATGTGCACAATAATTATTGTGAGTCCACACCTCGGTAATTGTACAGCTTTACCTACACTGCAAGTGTTTTACACGTAAGAGGAACAGAGGCAGCTGCTAAAAGAAGAACATCCCAACAAGGAAATTTAGAAACTTACCGCTCTTACTATTTTCACTCCACGCAGTAGTTACAACAACGGAAAACTAATTAAAGCCAAATTTTTCCAGAGTTTGTTTTTAAAGACTTTGTCTATATATTCAATAGCTATTAATGAACATGTATGACCAAGGGAAAAAGCTTATAAAAAGACTCTTAGCTGAAGAGTGATTTCCACTCTAAGTCATTAGCAGAAAGAAAAACCTCTGTCAAAACGCCAGACACTCACTGTGGAGAGACAGAGATATGTGTGTATATATATTTAACCCCATTAAAATTATAGCTATCGGGGGTAGGGGGTGTATTTAATTGGAGATAAAGGGAAAGCATCTTGTGCCAAATCACAGTCCTGACCTGCTGTTAACTTTTAGCCCATCACAAGCCCGCCAACAGCCCAGACTCCCAAAGTCTGGTCATCAGGCACGACACCTTGTACTACCCTTATCATATGTGCAAATTAGGAGAACTTAAAAATTCTCCACAATACTTTCTGGCCTCAAAATGAGTGGTTTTTTCTCCTTCAGATATGACAAAGATACCAGAGAAATCATTCATAGTGGTTTATCTCCTCCAATATCGAGGGATAGTGGCCTTCACCCAGCTACTCTTACATTTTCAGTGTGAATTTGTTGCTTCTGGCCACACCATTCACAAAATTGTTACGCTACAAGACACTACAGGAACTGGCAATTCCACTTGTGTCTACAGCATCCTATAAGTCTTCCTAAACCTGAACAGTAGGATTTCCTTCAGTGAATGACAGGAGTTCACTTATTGTTTAGTGACATGACTACAGAAAAGCAAGACAGCCTTCATCCCAAAGAGGACTCCACGAAGCCTAGCCACGAAGTGCTCAGGCTTCTGCAAGTTTGCTGATGTCCATGACTCCATCAGAAATTTAAAGCAATAGGAAACGTATAAAAAAATTAAACTGTAAACACAAATCAGTGAACACATACACAGTTGTCTCCCACAGAATTTCTTCTTCAAATCCACTGGTAAAAGCAAGGAATGCCTTTGCAAGAGCTACCTTCTCCTGTTCTCCAGCCTCAATAGAGGAAAAAATAAATCTTTTCAGGTAATGCTGCAGAACCAGGGTCTACAGAGAAGAGGCGGAAGCTCACTCCATACTACCATTTCTAAACTGCAGCATGTCTGCAAAGCAACAGGGCAAAGCATCCTTCCCTCCTCCTCACACATGGTGTAAAGGGAAGATCTCAAACCCTTCTTCAAGAGATGACAGAAACTCAGCTCCTTCCTGAAAGGCTGCATAAAGTCTGCACATAGAAAAAGATCTACAGATGGAGAAGGAACACAAAGGTTAGAAGAAGATAGGAACAGCAAAAGTATTTGGACCACAGCAATTACGCATGCCCCAAGTCCCACGCCACAGCCAGTGTTTTTAGCCCAGTAGTTTTGTTTCTACCCCAGAATAAGATGCATGAAGTTACACCAACCTGCCAAAAAAAAAAAAGGGAAAATCTCCCTCCATCTTCCCTGGGAGAACCTCCAGCCCAGCCATAGAGACTTGCTCTGGAGGACACTGCTTATTCTCCAGAGCAGAGGGTGTGCAGGCTGGTATCACTAGCAGTCCATCTCCTGCAAGATCTCACCAGCTTTGGTGAACCTCATGGTAAAATACAGCTTACATGGTTCACTGCTTAAGGAGGCCAGGTATACAGTTTTATAGGGTAAGCCACTACACCATCATGTCTGCACTTACGTTTCACCATGTTTCTGTTCTAGCTGCCTCACGATGCTGAATAATCAGTAGGAGGCTGGAAGCATGGCAAAGGATGTCTTCTTCAGCACGATGCCTCATCTCATGCATACTCTCATACATACACATCTTGTATTGAAAACAAGCAAACCTCAGGCACAAAAGATATTCTGGCACCTTGACCAGCTTTGATCAGATAACATGATTTTTGCATAGTGATTTTTTTTCCCTTTTAATTCCACGTGACAAATTCCTGTCAGCACTGAATAGAGAAATTAAGATCACATTTAAACTTCATCACTTTTAACACACAATATTCTTTTTCATAAGCCTCAGTGAAGATAATTTAGGCATATTTATAGTAATATTAACCACATTTCTCCTGTAGGACAGTATTAGTCTCAGAATAGACAAGTTGGATACCAGTTGCCACGCAAAACTGCCACTAAAATATGCTTCTAAACCTCCAAATTCCTATGTGAATAGCATCATCATCAGAACATCCTTAAAACATATAAATAACTTGTCCTTGTTTCTTAGATAGGGGAACTGAACCAAGAAGATTAGCTGATGAACCGTACTCCTGTTGGATTCCTAAAGCTGTGTGGTCATTTATTCACAAAGGAAATTGCACCTGATCGATGCTAACGGTATACCTGATATGATGGTACTTAGAGATTTGGCAGAACTAAAGAGGTGGTGCAGGGGGGCTGTGATACCATCCTTTTCTTTCAGAGGAGACACTCCCACAACTTACAGCAATACAAAACCTGAGATTCTTTGCTTAAAAAGACTCTACCAGGAAATGTGGACAAAGAAGAAAAGCTGCTCTCTACCTCCAAGCTACCAGAACACATCACACCTCCTTTCCAGCTAATATTTAAGCCAAGGGAACCCACATTTTCTTATCCGCAAGCCTTGTTACAGCTCACAGTAACCAAAGTCCTGCAGAGATTTCAGTTTGTGCAGCCATCTACCATTCCTCAAGTTGGCACAAGCACATCGCTAACCATTCTCCCTCTCCCATTCAGCTCTGGTTCCAGCTCTACGTCCTGACGCTGCTGTGTCTGCTGGCCAAGGATGCGCTCAGGCACCCAGTGACAGGGCTCAAAAGCAGAATTGGAGAACAGAAACCAGCCTGCTGCAGCCTCAACTTCACACACATTTCAGAAGAAACAACTCGCGCATTTTATAAAACCAACCAGCATGCCAACCTTGGGCAGCTCTTCATTTATTCATTCCCTTTGCCTTTTCAGGACAGAAGTCCCCTTATCCCCTTTCTATTCTTCCTTAGGTGCTGTTAGAAAAGTTACAGGCTACAAAGTCACTACAGCTTTTCCAGCTGGATCACACATTCCTGTTTTCCACCAGCAATGCAATCCCCGCCCTTTCATATTCAAACACCAAACCTGCACAGGAACTGTTACTGTGCCTTTCTCGTTAGGAAATTATGCACGTATTGAGACAACATTTGCCTGCTGTCCCAGAAATCTTCAACAGCTTAGGTTACTGAGAATAGCGGCAAATGATCCAAGAATTAATATTTTACCTTTACTATGTTTTTACATAGTTCTGAGTTTTCTTTGGGCTCACCACATAAATTCATATAAAACAAGTTAACAGAATATCAGCAGTATCCACTAGCAAAAAAAAAAAAAAATATGTTTCCAGCAACATTAGAATGGATGTTTTAGAAAAAATGTGCATAGGCGGGAAGTCAAGTTCTCTTTCTGACTTTGAACCACTTCAACACCTCCTCAGAATGATTCATACTCCAAAAGTTGAACAAGGGCATATTTAAACACCCATTACCATTCCCAAAATGAAAAACACTGACTTTAAAGAACTGCTGCAACCTGTGCTTGTGAGAAACAGATACTGACTGACCCAAATTTAAAGATCTGCCTGTTATATGTTCGAATGCAATAAATCAATCAGTTAACAGAAGTGCACTAACATACTGTCAGGCAACCAGGCAGCAACTATAAATAAATGCATCTGGAAATACAGAGTGTATCTTGTACAACAATAAATTCAGTTCCAAATTTTTCAACAAAATAAAAGCAACAGACTGTAAAATTATGCCTGTTCCTAATCTCCATTTATAAAAAAATCACAGAACCATCAGTGACCTCAAAAGTAATTATCTCCCAGTATATTATTTGGAATTCAACACTTTTCTTCCAGCTGACCAGCAATTTCGATGTCTGCTCACAATTCGGATAGGGTATTTTTTTCTAGCAGCACAGAAATCCTTGATGGGCAATAACGCAGGAGTTTTCCCTGATTTCTTTCTTGTAACACTGACCTGCACAGTCAGCATTTCAGTCCCACGCTATTTGCGTTTCAGGTCTCGCAATGGTTAGAAAGTTTTTTCTTGGCATCACCTTTGCTGATATTCAAGATCAAAGTATGTAACAAAGGCAGGCATTGGATATACTAAGCTCTGAAATCGCTATAAAATTCATGTGACGCTCTCCACTCTGCATTAATAGGGTATCAGTCGTATAAATTAATCATTAAACAGGCAGGTGCACAACTTTGGTAGGAAACGTGCTGCACACTGCTACGAAAAACCTCCACAAAGCTATCTTGGAAAGTTTATTTTAGAAGAACTCAGACATGTTCTTGATCGTGATAAGCAATGAAATCCAAAAATTTTGCACAGAGTAAACCTCAATCATAGATTTTTCTCCAGATAAGGCAATTAGATTCAAAACATCTGGCAACAGTGCCACAATACCAACACTTAGAGCAATACAAAACTTTGAAAGGAAGGTTATAACAAAACACATGCGCAAAGACATTGGGGGGGGGGGGGGGACGGGACACGACACGACACACCACCAAAACCACTCAATACACAGCTATACGTTATACCAGCAGCAACTCCCCAAAGCTAAATCCACTGGAGGTGTAATTTTTTTTCAAAGCAATACTAATGACTGAAAAACAGCAGGGATGAAAACTACCACAGCTTTAAAAGCAGAGTCATTGAAGACTCAGTTATTCTTTCACTTCACAATGATATAATACTAAATCCAACCTAAATTTTCTGAATGGAAAAACAGTTCTCACCTTCTGTATTTGAGTTCATAAAAGGAGTTTACAAAAAATGCTAATTCATCTGTGGCAAGCTTCTTACGCTTGGAGACAGGTATTAAATTTTCATGCAATACAAACACTGACTAATAAGAAAGTCTTCAAAGGGGTGTTTTCCTACTGTAGCCTTCCTTATTTTGTGTCCTTTCCGATTACAGAAATCGGCAAAGAAAAACACAAGGTTTCTGAAAAACAGGGAATAGAAAGAGAAAGACAAATAACAGAAAACCTGAGATCTTCACAGCTGCATTCATACATCCTGCATTAGTCTCTACAAAAAGCTGAGTGGCACTGGCTAATGGTAGAAGTCATTACAGATAATTTTCACCCGTAACAGGACTTGTAACACCCTGTACCTACACGAAGGAACACCCCTTACTTGAATTTTTGCAACATGCAATAAGCATGCCTGAGATGAGTGTTGTGTACAGCAACGCTATTTCTTCTACAGCTACCGACCTCTGCAAGCATGACAAGAGGGGGGAAAAAGGTTGTTTACGCATTGGAAAACCCTTGGTTCAAGTGCCCAGACCACCTCTGCTAGCGTGATCTCCCTTAGACCAGTTTAATTCTACTTCTGCATTTTCAGAGAAGTGAAAATTCTGAATCTGACGATACGGCAGGAAACCTGTTTTATCAAATTAAGTCACAACCAGTACCAGGAACGATAACTAGATCCTGGGGTGTCCTAGAAGTATTTCATACCATCTGATTTAGAGATCTGCTGCCCTTCTTCAGCCAGAATACTGCTCAGCCAATCATTAAAACATTAAAATTTTTCATCATGCGAGAGGCACTAAGGCTACCATCAGCCCAAAACACTGAGTCCATTTTCTTTAAAATGGTATTCTAAAAATCCCCCACTATTTTGATGTACCAAATTTAGCTTATCAGATTTTCACATGAAGACTGTTCTGTGTGCAATTACAGTCTGTTACCAACCCTAATGATTTCACAACTCCACAATCAGGACAGAGCCCTTCCGTTTTGAGAACCCCAAGGATTTTGGGCTCTACAAGCCAAAATCGTGCCCTGAATCATATAGCATGCAGCACATCCACCAAAACCCTCACAGCAACCTGCCTCTCCATCAACTAAATATTTATTTTAAGCAAAGGGAGGGAAGGGCATTAGTGACAGTCTCAAGTAGACTCTAAAGGAACTCCATGTGGATCAGCCACAAAGCAAGCAAGGGAACAAAAGCAGGAAACAAAACGTAAACGTCATTACTGGTTCAGTGTTTTAGTGACTAAATGAGTATTTGATTCAAAGCCACACACAAAAGCAAATTATCATCTCTGTTCTTTTGCTGTAAAATTGATTATCAAATTTTCCAGCCTTGCTTTCAAGACACTGCAGTGGTTACGTGACCAGATGTTAGCACATGGCTATTCAAGAACAGAGTACTGTAATAATAAATCGTGGTCCTTCATAGAGTGAATTCCACTTTGTAACGACTCACTCCACCACCACCCCAACCACTTTACCTACAAAACCACACAGTTCTCAATCCCATCTTCTGCGTTTCTCATTGTATCTTTTCACTATGCTTTAGAAGATGTGATGTAAGAGTTCCTACAGAAGTATTTGCTGAGAACATTTTGAGTGCAGGGGAAAAAGTAAAGCTCTATCAGATCAAGGAACTAATTCCAGGCACTGTGCTTGGAACTTCAAATTGGAAAAAAATTCTTCAAGGAAACCGGCTGTTGAAGAAAAGAGCACCCGAGGGTATCATAAATTCATGCAGTAATACAACAGTTTGGTCAGCAGCAGCATTATCTCAATATATAAAGGGTTTTCAGCATGGATCTTCATAGACACGTTAGTCGCAGTAAGCTCATGGTTTTAAATTTGATTGCTCATGAAAGCTTCAGAGGAACAAGCCAGGAAAAGTGAAATTCGTCACATGCATTCCAAATGTTATTTAACTTTATCAGAACACATGATAAAAACATTGCTGGTCCTAGTTATTTTGAAAGCTCAACTTGAAGAAAAAAAAAAAAAAAAAAGCCATTTCTGTGAAAACAGTGCTAACCTCAGTCATTTGTTGGTATTTCAATAGAAGTCATTTATGTAAAATGTAAATTGACTAAGATGGTAACGAACACCCAGTTGGACATGAGCTTATTTTGGATCCATAATGAAAGAAGCAACTGAGACTGTGAAATAATGGAAAAATCTAGAGCACTGTCAGACAACTTCTGCTAAGCTGATTCAGGCAGCTATTCCCTGATATTCAAACAGACACAGAGAAATGAGACAGAAATGTCTTTCGTGTTGACCACTGCAGAAAAGGAGGCGTTTGCAATCAAGTTTGAGGCAGTGGTATGTTCCTGGAATTGGCAAGCGGAAGAACATTATGCTCTACCTGCACTGCTCCTGGAGGTCTCAACACTCAGACGTGCTTAGCAGGAAGGCAGCAGCTGTATGCTGCTTACTCCTCTCTCTCTCATAGGTTAAAACCATGAGCTGTTCAGTAATTCCAATAACTAATGCTCCAGCGGTGAAGGCGTTTGATATGCATGAAGCAGAGATGACAGGTAGGATCTAGCCTGTACCGCATTGTCTTACTGTTCTGCATTTGCCACTATTGACTCCTTGCTATAAAGCAGACTGAAAAGTAATGATAAGAAGTGAGCTTATTGCAAGCATTAACAAAACCTCACACAAGCCAAATATTTATGCTGGCCGTTCAGTGCAAGGCAAAAAGCGTAGAACATCTCAGATATTTCAAAAATACTGAATTATTTCACAGAGGAATTTTCTGTTCTTAAAACAGCCCTAGTAAAACATCAGACTGTCCAATAAAACAGTGAGAGTAACAATAAAACAGTGAGAATTCAGATGAAATATTAGCCATGAGTTTCTCTCTCAATGAACAGGCCATTTAAATACACGTATAGACAGACAGAAACATAGATAAGCATATGTAGACAGATATACACACACACACTTCCTAGCAAAGTTATAAATCCAGAGCTGAAAATAATGCCTCCAAAAACTACATAAAAGCACATAAAGGTTCTTTTTTCCCCAGTGTATCCTTTAAAATTGATAATGCTTAAGTATTTCCTACTTGAATAGCTTATTCTTTTATTACCAGTGCAAAACATTTGAGCGAGCCTCTCGCACAGCAACATGGAAGAGAAAATCATTTTAAAGCACGATAATGTACTAATGAAAAGAGAGAAACAGAATGGGGATCAGGCAGAAATGCAGCACCCAAATCTAATTTGAGCACTTAAACTGATTTGATTCAAACTGCCAACATCCTTAGATATATCAACTAGTCTCCTGACTCTCCTAAAGCTTTAAACTGCTTCAAGTAGCATTTTAAAAACAATGGTTTTGTATACCAGCTTTTGACCAAAATTTCCCACTTATTTAAGAGTGGGAACTGCGATAGCTCTTTGCCAGCTAGCCACTCTCTCAAGTTACGATTTATCCAAATCTTCCAGAGATAAAATTCCTCTTCACTGTAACATTCTTTGGCCAAGGACACTGTATTACCACCGACTCCTTAATAATGTTCAATCAGCAGCCCATAACTGCCTCCATTAAATTAATAAAAAGGTAGTTTAAAAGATACACTCTAATCTTTTTCTTTTTTTTCCTCCAACTGTCACGTTGCACTGTTAAGCACTGCCTAGCATTTTCCATCTCTCACCTCAAAAAAAAAAAAAAAAAGAAAAAAAAAGGGCATTATCATGAAAAGAGAACCAATGCCTTTACACACAAACCCCAGTTTTCTGAAACGATTTGGTATTTCATTATATAGTCAAAATACAGATTGTTCATATTTGAGGCTACAACCATACATCAAATTGCCCATCAGGGTGCCTATATACACAACCCATGTACAACCACTGTTCCAGAAGCCAAGCATCATCCTGGATTCGTTAATCCAACCCTCCACAATCTCTGGTCCAAAAAAATCTATGTGAAATAGTGGTCATTTCTTAATCTGTGCTTCTCCTCCCTCGGCAGCCCTTGTCTGTCTGCTGATCAGGCAGCTGGCTGAAACAATTCAATTCAAGCAGGACAAGAGGTTGTGTCACTGAGCTACGGGAAGCACTTTGAAGAGTCTCTGGTCTCAAAGCCTGCAGCATCCTTTTGACTGTACAACACCCAATGCTGGCAAGTTCACTCTCCAGAGTTTGGTGCTCCTGAGCTCCCACTGGTCGAAAATGTTACCTCCAGTGTGCTGCTACAGCTCTCTGTGACTGGGAGATTTCTCATCCCTCCCAGCAGACAGGCTCACAGCAGTAGTCCTCTCCTACCCAGATTATGGCAGCTTGAAGCCACTGGCCTGCAGCAGACTCCAGCCAGCACAGAAGCCCACTGGAGGTTTGCACAGAAATAGAAAACACAGGCGCATCAGGCACGTCCTATATTTTCTATTTCAGCTTCCTTTAAAACCAAGATCTTTATCTTTAAAGAACTCAAGTGGCTGGTTCCACATCTTAAAAAAAGAAAGTCACCTGAAGTCCTTCATAACTCAATCTTCCACACACACCCCAAGAGCATCACTGACCTGTGCAGAGGTCAGCCTTTTCTCAGAAACCATCCCACAACCAAGAACGATCACTAATAAAACCACACGTAGGCACGCTTCTACTATGACCTTTTCTTTCAGACGACAGCACACCACACATCCTTAAAAAAACCCCACACATCCACATTAGAATGGTAACACACTGCACACCATCTCTCCTTTTGTGGTTTGGATGAAACAAGAAAGAAAATGGTCCACCCCAGCTTTGTTACTTATATGCCTAACCACAGTCTAAATAAACAGACTTTCCCAATGAAGAAGGCAAGTAGAATACTAGCGGACTGCAACACAAAGCTACGATGTTTGTTCTTCACTGCTAACGCAGGAAGATGTGAGGGATTAGTAGGTCAGTGAAGCACAAGTTGTATCATGACAACCCCAGCATTCAACGTAAACAAAGAAGTCAAGGCCACAAATACAGTCATTATATACATCTAGATAAGGACAGGAAGATTAACATGCCAAATTTAATTACATCTCTCAGTCAAGCAGATAAGCATGTGGAATACACCACATTTACAAAATAATTTTCACCTGCCCTTCTACTTCCCATTTGTACCTGCAGCATCTAATAACATGTCAAGTATTTTAAAGCCAAGCTCTTGACAACAGCGCACCAAAAAAAACCCCAACAAACCCCTGCAGTGCCATTTCTGACAGGAGACAGAGCAAACTCAAGACATGTGGAAGTTGCGACTGCATAGCTCTAAATATTATTAAAAACACTTGTTTGCACTTCTTAGAGCTCAGTTTAAAAAACATTACTAGAAACTTCAACTCACTAATAAATAAACAGCTAAATAAAACACCTAGAGAGAAAAACATGCATTGTATTTTCAGTCAATATTTTAGATCAGTTACCTGTGAAAAAGAAACAAGAAAGCTTTATCAAAATAAATAAGAGGTTAAAAAAAAGGCCATTAGCAGTGGATATATACAAATTCTTTTTTTTTTACTCAGCAGCACCAGTTTTGCCATTTGGAAAAGAAGACTCTGCCTTTATCCAAATCTAGTCCCCTTAAAATGACCAACATCCTATACCACTTGAGCAAAGTAACAGGTAAGTGGTTATTTCACAACACTTGCTCTCAACTAGAAGAAAATTCTTATCAGGACAGTGGCAAAAGACATTCCAAAGGAAGCTTTCATCTTCCAGGGCTTGCCTAGCCTGGTCATCATTTCCACACAAAACCACTTTCAGATTAGTTGCATCACACATCCATCTACAAGACTGTCAAAAAATACAAATAAAAAAATAGAAACTCCAACTCCTAAAGCACACAGAGTGGTCTTCCTCTGTGAGTTCAGCTTATACGAACAGCTTCCCTTCACCCAAATCTACAGGGAGCATCATCAAAGGGTGGCTGGTACTTTCCACAAGGAGCTCCCTGAAAAAGCGACTGCTGCCTAGAACAAGCACCCTTTTTTCATTTCTTTCTTTTCCAAGAACCATCCCCACCAAGGAATTCACCTAACGCAAGCAGACACACATGCTGCCTCTCTCGCTGCCACTGCTGATGAAACCAAAGCAGGTAACCATCTCACAGAGACCCCTTTCACTGAAACCGTAAGTTTATGCAGAGAAGCCAGGGTGCCTTTCCAGCCTGTTGCCATGAAGATTTCCAGTTTCTCATCCTATGGGATAGGCTTTAGACACACAACCCAACTGAGGATCCCATCACCAGCAGCACTGGCCTCAGCACTGCAGGCAATGTGCTTTCCAGTACCGCACAGCCCAAAGATCACCTTTCTCCTGTGCAGCCATCCCTCACACACACATACGCACATGGCCTGGACAAGCGCTGAGCCGGGGAGGGGGTGGGGTGTCTGTCCCCCCACCCAGAACCACCCTTTAGCCTTTTTTCTCAAAAAAAAGGACCCCACCCAGAAGCAGGAACCTCACACCACCCCTTGTCCTGGCTGATCCCCTCCAGCTGCCCAGCGCTGGCCTTGTCCCCCAGCAAACACAGGAGCTGCCTTTCACCAGGCCGTTATTCCCACTGTCCCTCCCCAAGAGCCAGCATCACTCCCGCACACGCTCCTCTGCCCAAGAGCTGAGCCTCCCCGCATGCCAGCTACCCCCTTTAAGACATTGCTTCTCTCCCCTGCCCATCTCTCTCCCAAATTCACCCTTAACCAAAACCAACACCTGCTTAGCCAAGATGAGCTTGCTTAAATCCCCTCACTACCTCCCCAAACACCCCTATTGCCTCCACCCAGCCCAAACACCCGCTTGCATGCCTTTCCTCTCCCACTCCAACCTGCTCCCAGCCAGATATAGTCCCCCACCTCCACGTCAGTCCATATCTGCCCCCACCCAGGAACTGGCCCCACAGCCAGGCTGCCCTCCAGCCACAGCACCCACTCCCCACTGCTCCCATCTGTCTCCAACACCAGCCACCCCCACCCACAAAGCCAGCCCCCATTCACCCACCATCCTTCAGACTTCTACTTAGGGCAGCAGGGATAGGTTTGGGGGCTGTATAAATGCATCCCCCTACCCAAATGACTCCCTCAGCCTTACGTTCTCTCCAGACCTACAAAAACGTAAAGCCAGTTACTTGCATTTGCACCCCAGCACCTCCCAGGCTCGGCCCTGCGCACCCCATCATGCTCAGATCCTCCCTACCCAGTGCCCTGTGCCCGCCCCCTACTCCTGCAGCCCCACAGCCCCTCACACCCCAACTACTCTCCAGCTACACCTGGGCCAGCTCAGCAACCACCACCCAAAATTCCGTCCCCTCGGAGGCACCCCTCTGCGTTACAAGCATCCTGCAGGCCCCCGCCGCCGCTCTCATGCCAAGTGCTGCTCTGGGGGCCCCTGACACCGCCACCCCATTAAGCCCAGAGCCCCCCTCTCCGGCTCAACTGCTGCCAGGCCCTGCAGCTGCTCAGGCCTGGCCTTGGGCACTCTCACCCACGCTCCTGTCACCCTTCAAGCCTCCTCACACACAGCCATATGTCCCCAGAGCCCCTCACTCTGCACTCAAACCCCTGTTGTCCCCTCACCCGGCTCCCACCCAGCCCTTTACACCCCGCTACATCAACCCCTCGCACCCACCCCCCTACGGCCCCCAGGCTGGTCCCTCGGCAGACCCACCCAAGGGACACCCAAGGCCCTGTTGTCCCCTCCTCACGCTCCCACCAGCACCGTGATCTGCCCCTCGGGCCCTCCGCGGAGGCTCCCACCCCTCCTGTGGCCCCAGACCCCCCTCACATCCCCCACCTCCCTATCCCCCTCC
>JAVJGI010000001.1:40454019-40479144 GCA_035590275.1 Ibycter americanus
CGTGGCCAGCGTTGGGCCCGGCTGGGAGCCGGCTGGCGTTGGCGCCATCGGGCACGGGGGAACCTGCTGACACCGGCTCACAGCAGCCGCCCCGCAGCCCCCAGGCCCCGGCCCCCGGGCCCCACACGGTCACACAGGTGCTGCCCGCACAGGGTGCTCCCACCACTTGAAGCCAAACGTTTCCCACCAGTGGAAACTTCTCTGGCCCGGCTTCTGTACTGCTGGTGCGTGTTGGGTATTACCAGCTCAGGCCTGGGGTTGGCATCTGCTCTCAGATACTGCCTCCGTCCTCTGCTTTGTCTCTCCCCACATGTTTGTATTCGCTCCAGCTATCAGCGATAACAATACTTACATTTTCACAACACCTGCTCCCCTCTTCCTTCCCAAGCACAGCTAGGTGTTGCACAAGAAATGGAAAGTAAAAACATTGGTTCGCATGGTGAGAATAAACTTCGAGAAATTGTTGCCATCCTGGGCGTCAGTTGAACTTCTCTGCATCGGCGTCAGACTTGAAGAACCGCTTGCGTGCTTAGCAATTTGTGTGGGTTTTTTTCCAGCTAGGTGGAAAAACACAAGATGTCATCTTTCCTTGTATCACTCCCCACCCTTTTTCTGATAGTAGTTCCTTAAAATTGGTAAACGCAAAAGTTTTCTAGCACATAACTAAAATAATCAGATCTGTGCAGCGGCTGATGGTTGTTTTTGATCAAGCAAAGTTTAACTCTCTTAAATGAAGAGTTGGAAAAGATCATCCAGCAAATCAAAGTAGGGAGGGAGAGTTTTCACATCATGACAAGCCAACAGTCCAGCTAACAGCTCAGTGGCCAATCTCAAATACTTCAGAGAAGACCAACATCTGTGAGTGTTGCACAACAGAAGAAATCCTTTCCTGACCTTGTTAGTGATCACACTGTGCCCTGTCGCTGTCTGCACGAAACATTAACTGTGGGAGATCATTATAGTTAAATTAAGTTTAATCTGTTCAATTTTAACATGCAAAGAATGTTAAAAAATGCTGCTGCTTTTTTTTTTTTTAATTAGACGGGAACTTTTGGACATGAAAAAACAGTTTGTGAGGGGAGGAGTTAGGTTAGCCCGGAGTGCAGGCTAGGCTATTTTTATTTTGGAAAACAGAAATATTTCATAATAGACTTACTAGAATGATTAAAACACCCTTTCCTGGCAACAGGCGCAGCAGGACAATGGTGTTTTTGCAAACCACATGTAGTGAGGGTATTGCATTGAGGGATGGAGGAGTCCCAGTTATCGTGACTGAAAAAAAATAATGCCATCAGAGCAGCACTTGAGTTACTCTTGCACAACTTCATGCAGCACGTGAAATCAACAAGTAATTAAGCAAGCATTTCCTTGGACATTGATTTTAGACAAGGCTGTACAATGAGCAAGTGCCACCAGCACTGAGTTATGTTTGGAGCAAGGAGCTACCCTTGCCTCTGTTCACTCTTGCTGCCAAACTTTTATGACCCTGTATGTTGTCGTTATACGTGCAATTGAATGCATATTTACTCAGCGCATATTTGCTTAGTATATAAGTTACTACCCTCTTCATATGCCGAATTACAGGATAGCCGGAGATGCTAATTAATGAATTGGTCTCTGGGGTGAAATTATGTCCTCGTTAAGAAGACTCCCATTGATATTAATAAGGTCAGAACATCGTTGCTGATGGCTGAGTCACGGCTGAGCTGGCTATCACGGATGTGTAAACAATGGAGCTGCCCTGGGAAACTGGTTGCTTGGTCTGTTTATCTACACGACTCAAAATGGCTAAGTCATGGCGATATCTGGGGTCAAAAATCACATGAAGCCGTAACCATAATGCTGCATTGTACATGCTTTTTTCCTTCCCTTGAGATGAGCTGTTTCACAGGAGCCCTAAACTCCAGAAGTAACTCCCTTAAGGGCCTGGAACCAGCCATTTCCAAGTAGCTTATAACCCGGCATCGCCAGTTTTTCTGTTCCTCACCCAACCTGCTGTTTCCACCCACTGCAACCTTTGCCTACGTTCCCAAATCCTTAGTGTCTCCCAGCCCTGTCCCTTCTGTTGAAGGTCTTTCCAGCTGCCCTGCTTGTATCCAGATGACACGGGGCAGGCTGGCTCCAGCAGCGTGTCCTTGCTCCCTGTCCAAAACCTCCTCCTTGATCTACAAACAGCAGGAAGAAGGAAAAGGATGTCCTGCCATCCAGCACTGAGATCATCCCTTGCACCCCACTAGAAATTCCTCGCCTTCCCAGGCTGAAGAAAACAGCAAGAAAGAAATTCTTGCTATTGCAAAGAGCAGCTCACACATAGCTCTAAAGCCCTTCTCATTAAATGGAACTTCAGGCCAAGCAACTGAGATGACTCAAAACAAAAACCTGTTTCCCCCAAAGCTCCTCTTCCCTCAGCACTGGTGAAGTCTGAGTCTGAACAGGGTCAGACCCAGACCAAAATACATTCACTTGAGATGCTTGTCGCTGTCTGGGGAGGTGCGTGGGCCAACCCTACACTTAACAACTGCCATGTGATCTTCCTTCAAAACACTCTCTGGGTTGTTCAAAGGGCTTGCCTGGGGTTTGGGTTTTTTTTTTCCTCTCCAGAATTCAGACTTCCTGCAAAAAACTCGCCCTTATTTTCTTTGGTTTCTGTGATCATGTCCCAGACCTCACACTGGCACAAGTCCTCCTTCTCTCATGCAAATCAGGAGCTTTTCCACCAAAGTTCCCCAGCTGATACAAGTGTCAGAGCAGCAGGAGTAAGCGCAGAAACCTTCTATTTTCTACCCACCCACCTGCAAATCCTGCCGTGAGCCTGTTTAACAACACACATCCAATTATTAAGCACATTTGGGCACAAGCTCAGAGTTTGCTAGAAGTCTAGTTTGACCTCTCTTTTTCCTTCATTTAGACGTGGATGTAATGAACAAAGGTCCTTCAAAAATACACTGAATAAGGAATGAAATACGGTAACTGAAGTGCTGCCAGGAACAAAGGTCTGATAGATTTGCAGGCACGGTAATGATGAATAGCTGAGAAATACCTGCATCTGCACAGTAGCTCTAGATCTTTCAATTTTAGGGTAGGGGGAAACTAGTAATAAAACTTCATTGAACTGCAGAAATTAGGAGAGCAAATGAAGAACACTGCACCCTTCCAGAGCTGTTGTGAAAATGGTGGTTGGTGAGACAGTGACAGCCCCCATGGACCTGGGTTAAATCACTTGTCTTTGTGCAGAGCCCTGCAAGAGCTCTACTGATTACAAATGTTAGGACCTCGGTTTTATATCTAATTCAAAAGAAACCATATTTCATACTGCACAACTCTGTGGCACCACAAGGGCTGCTGGATCGATCTGGGTTCAGCAAAAAGCATCGCAGTGGCCAAGTTAATTCGCTGTATATCTGCTCCGCTTGTTTTTCTTGTAGATTTTCTATTTTCAGGTCGTGTCTTGAAGGAGCTTTATGGAAAGATCTGACCCATAGATCTCCATCTGGTTTTAGTGGGAAGGTGGGCAGGCTCAAAAGACCAGCATCTGATTGCCTCAAGTTGTGTAGCTGTGAAAACGGAGTGTCTATTTGGGAAAATGTTGATTTGTGTAGACTAGGGACTAAAATTAGGTCCAAACCTGTAAAGTGTGGCTCCCAGCCCAGAGACGTAATCTCTGTAAAGCCAGTCCTCTGCAATCCTGGTGTATTTTGAGGTAACCTCCACCTTCATAACAAAAATCAGAGTGTTGTGTAAAGAGTAAGAAAGAAAAAGGAAAAAAAGTCAGAAGAAAATAAGTTGCACTTCTTGGGACCAGAAAAATCACTTCAGCAGGCCACCACTGACATATTTTTTGAAAACTACCAAAAACTGGTAAACTTGCTGCAGAGAAAAAAAAGCCAACTGCACTTTCAAACTCTGATACTTATAGAAAGAAAGGCTTTGTCTGCAAGCAACTCTTCTGCATAGCTTAATCATCCAATTCCAGCCTGCTCTTTGGAAAGAGCGTGTTGAATACATCAGCCCTTTTTTGCAAGAACAGAGCAAAGTCCCAAGTGTAGCAAGTAATTGAAAGATCATTGACCAACAATAGCAAGTTAGATGCAGTCTGGGGAGAGCCTAGATGCAATAAAAATAGCTCTGTCTTCCCTCCTTCCTTCCGAATCGGAGCCCAGCAAGAGGATAACGAAAGGCATTCAGAGCCGCCGCCGAAGCCTGGTATAATGTGACCCTCTGCACATTCAGCTGGAGGGAAGGGGCTGAAAAGAGAGGAGCTGCCGTCATTGCGCGGGGTATTCTTGGGAGGAATAAAGGGAAGCAAGGCAGTTTTGTATGTTCAAAACAAAAACCTGAACAAAACGGCAAAGATGGGCTGCATATTGTTAGGGGCCGTGCCAGACGCTCCGCGAGAAGCATCTCTGCTGTGTCTGACCTCGGCGACTCTCTCCTCCGACGTTGGGGCTGGGGGAGCAGCTGGCACCCGTGGGGGCTTGATTGAGTGAGAGCCTCGGCAGCGATGGGTGCCAGACTCTTACCCCACTAACAACACTGTCCCAAGGGCACAGCGGCAGACAGGCAGGCAGATGGTGCTGGGTGTGTTTGAGGAGGTCTGGCCTCTCATAGAGAGATCAGATTGGCGAGGAAGAGGAGGAAGGGAAGGGGATGCTATCGCATTTGGGCCTCCCCGTCCTCTCCTCTTCCCCAGCTCGTTTGCAGAGGCTCTTGCACGCTCACCACTTCCTTGCCTTTGCCCTTTCTGGAGGGAGTCAAACAGCGCTGCCCAACCCTTGCTGACACTACTACAAGGAAACGCAGTTGCTGCCCTTGACATGCAGCCTGCCTCCGGCTGACTCACGTACCCGGGATGCAAACACCTTCCCTAATCAGCCCCTGGCACCGCTGTCCCCATGGTGGCTTTCACCACCCGGGAACTGGAGTCACCCCATCAGAGGGATTACGGGAAGGTCAGGCACTGCTCCGGGGATGCAGGTGTATTTCTTGCTGCTGCACAGAGAGACCCGGTGCGGTACCCAACTTCTGCTGGGTGCAATTCCACCAACGGTCAGTAATTAACTGAGGGACTGAAGCACAAGCATACCTGTAGACACCGGTTAGGTTTATTTCTGTCTCTTAGCTCTGCTACCAGTTCTCCCTCTTTCTCCCTCTGGCTCACATATCCGGTTGACTCCTTGTGGCTCTTGGGAAAGACAACTGAATGTTATTCACTGGGAGAAGATGCTGATGTCCATTTTCTCAGCTGCTTGAAGCCTTAACCACCTTCCCTGGCTATGGCCAGGAAAGCAGCAGTGGCAGGAGACACCAGCCTTGGGCTTCAGGGCAGTTTTTGTGACCCCATGTCAAAAATCACCGCTGGAATATACAACCCTTGCACGCTCACTTCTCCCTGCCGGAGCTCCCAGGGGGACAGAGCAGGGCTGGCTGTGGTTGTTTAGGCACCAGCCTCTTGGCTGAGGCTAACGATCCGGCGCGTTTGTTAGTAGCTCTCAGGAGAGCCAGTCCTGCTGAAGACCTGATGCAGCTGTACATTAAAGCACCCTGCTAAAAAGCCAGCGTGGCCTTTCCACAGCTCGGTATTCCTGACAAAAACAGTCCCAGGGCTCCACATCTCCGGCTCTGCTGCACTCGGTCTGGGGACCTTTCTGTGCAGCACTGGGCTGCTGATCCACAAGCTCTCCGTTAGCTCTCATGCAGGGCTGATAGCAGTTATTAGGAACTTGGCTTCATGCTGGAGAAAAGACAGACCATTAAAAAAATAAGGTCTCTGAAAGTACAAATGCCCTCATCTTGACTTTTACGAGAAGAGAAACGCCCGAGTCTAGCATTTGGGCTCTTCTCCACCAGAATCACCTTTCTTCTCAAAGCCGCCTTATCTTTTTTTAATACCACTCTCTTAGTGGTAATGTCCCTGAAGTTTCATGCACTTTGCTTACTGTCAGCCAGATTTACACTGGAGGCTGTTGTCGCAGAAGGGCACTGAATCTGTACCTTCGGGGCTGAGGAATGGAGTTAACGTGTTAAATTATGTGGTCTTGGGTTTCATAGGTCTCATCCTTGAGATGTTGTGCAGACGGCACAGCATGCCGGCACTGGCAAGGCTCCAGGCTTCGAAGCATCGCCTGCCCAGCTTTGGAGGAGCCTGCCTGAAGGTAGCTCCCGTTTCACACCAGCCTAACACCATCAGCTGCAGGAGAGCTGCTGTTTTTTCATAGTGTAAACGAAAAGAGAACTGGGGTGGCAGCATTCAGTGCTAATAATGACATGGGCTCGGCTGCTGGCTTCCCTGGGTGAGATTATGCTGGTTTAAATCAACTTAATATTTAGCTGGGGACTGCGTTTGCGGAACAGATGTAAACCCTGTTGTGCAGCCACCCCAGGCTAATTTGGTTTCATCAAACATAGCTCCTCTGGGGTCCATAGCCTAGCATTTATACAAAGTTTATTAAACTACATTTCATCCAAACTTTTACACATGGACTTGTAATTAAGAGGGTGAATGGTCGGGCTGACTTCCGTGGGAGTGGCTGCACATGTAGTTAAACTTGCGCTCGCAGCTTAACAAGAGTGAAACTTCCCCATGGGCTTGCTCATGCCCTGTTGAAACAGCACATAAGGAACTTGGATTTTAGATTACATCAACACGTTTTGCTTCCTGCTATCATGACAGGCCAAACCAGTAAGGAGTTACTGATTTTAAACTGAAACCAGTTCTCCAAATGCCTCTTGCACCTCAGTGCAACAAAATAGTTGTGCAAAGTATAATTGGGATAATAAAGCCCAGGATAATAATAGCATCGGAGCAGGTATTTTGCTAGAGGTTGCATGAACAGCACTAGAGAGCAGGAAATGCCTAAAAGAGGGGGATGCACAATTACATACGGAGCACACACACAAAATACAGGGATGAATTGTCTTACGGACAGAGCAAGGAGAGATGTGGAATCACATCAAAATTTAGATTGGAAGAAACCGTGTCCAACCCTCCCCCCTTCCTCCAAACAGCTCAAACCACCTAGGAGCAATATTTGGGGCTTGAAAATAAATGGCTAGTCAACACCTCTGACCACTAAAGCAAGATTAATAGTTTCATGCTACTTAACTCCAGTACAGCCACAGATACCTACATATTATAGGGCTTAACAAAGGATTAAACCAATTTTAGGTGTGAAAGAAACTTGGGAAGAAGAATGCTCACTCCTCACGTGTTTAAAATGGTGTAACTCCCTCCAGAGGAGTATTACCAGGGCATGGTTTTTGGGAGGCACGGGGAAGAGGAATAAACTGCTGGGAGCAGACCCGCAACAGCCTTTGCTCAGCAGGGTGAGTCAATGCAAAATCCAGGGTGCGAGGGGAGAGGGGTCACGCAGGAAGGGAGAGGGCAGGTGAAAAGAAAAAGGAACAGATGGGACCAAAGGGATCTGTTTTGTGTAGGATTTATGACAGTTCATGGGGTCAGTGGCAAGGAGGAACCATTAGATCATCAAGGCTGGCTTCCTGCATCTACGGCTGTTTGGCTCCATCCTGGTGCCCCTGCCTGGGGCGCCAGTTGTACTCCCACCCCATCTGCAGCCCCAGAGGGTCTCACATCTCTGGGCTCTCAGGTGCTGCTGTAAAAGCTCGGCTCTGTGGCACAACTCATGGCGAATGCCACGGCAGTTTGAGCCCTGTGCAGCTGTTCAAGGAAGCGTAACGTTTGGCTCAAGAAAAGTATTGCTCTGTAATCCCTGGGGCTTCTTGGGAGGAAACAGTGCCTCACTACAATCCAAAAAAGTCAGGGGGGCTGGGGTAGGATTTATTTTTTTTCCATTTTGAATTAATATTACTAAAATGTAAAATGTGTTGTGATGTATAAAAGAAGTACTATTAAAAGGCTTTTCAGCTTTTTTCCCCACTGTTTTGAGCTCTCCTCTGCATAATTACTGTGTGAGTGTCCAGCTTGAGCAAAGGCAGCAGAGGAGGAAAGGTGGGGGACAGAGGAATGAGAAAAAAACAACCCCGATTCAGCACATTACTTGTTGCACATCCCTGCACAGGGATGCTGCAAAGATGCTCCGCCAGTAAAAGCAGCAGGCTTGGAGGTGCTTATGGGCACCACGTTCCCCTTGATGTGCAAGTGCATGTTCAAGACTATTGGGAGGCGAAGAGACACCTGCAAAACAAGACATGTTGGTTTGGAAAGAGTGGAACTGTCTTGTGCAGCAACTGTTTGCTAAAAGGATCTACTCTGCGCACAGCGAAGGTAGCCGCTGCTGCGGTTGTGTTTGAGAATGCAGATGAAAATAGAGCGGGCTTTTCAGCAACAAGACGCTCCCAAGAGGTGTCTTTATAGCACTATTGTGTGTTTTAGAAACAACATTAGATAGAGGTATTATCTGGGGATCTGTGAGTCAGCTTATGTTTGGTATTGGGAGATAAATATGCTATTTAAGCACATAGAATAATACCCATCTCGAAGGAACAGCTCAGGCAATCGATATGACCAGCACATTTGCTAACGGCACGCAGAGATCAGCATTAAGAAGTTGTTGTGGTTAAGCCCTTAACAGTCAGGGAGAGCCAAGAAAATGCATTCCTTGGCTGAACTGTGTTCCAGAGATGAGTAGGCGGTGATGGCCTTTGCGAAGCCATGAACGCTGTCCTTGCTCCAGCCCAGAAGTGCTGCATGGGCTCCAGGCTATTTGATATTTTTTCAATAGCGCTGCCTCTGCCTCAAAGGGTGGAACTCATCTCAGCTGGCCTAAGACACTGACAGCACAGATGTCTCCATCTGAGCTAGTCCCAGAGGTTTTCTCTGTAGTCAGTAGAGAACTCTAGACGTTGCAGCATGGGATTTCCTTGACCTGCTTTACACAGATGTCTACCTTGCAGCCCTGTGGTGTGTACCCTCTCCTGGGACCCTAAAAGCTGTCTAAACATGACAGATACCTGGCTCCCACTCGCAGTCATCTGCAGACCGAAGCATGGCAGAGTTTTGTTTTTACACAGGGTCACTCATTCCTGTGTGAGGGCAGCCTGTTACATCTGCCCCGTAGCACAGCCCGAGCTCCTGAGCTCCAGATTCAGGTCTCAGCACTGCACTGCCTCAGGCTACCAGTAACGAGTCCTCTTGGCTGGAGGACCACACTCTCTGCAACCCTCAGAGCGGCTGCTGCAAACTCTGGTGGGTTTGGGTTCAGATGGTGTTGCTCAGGTGCTTTATAGCCATGCAGCATCCCACCACTGTAGTGGTGCAACAGGGAACTCTGAGGAATGCTCCCTCGAGCATGCTGTCACCAATACTACTTCTACCTATAAAGCAAGATCACTGCTGTAGAGCTGCGTATGCTCCTAAGCAATTCCAAGACACAATCTTAAAATTGTCTGCCTGTCAGGGGCTTTGGGAGGTCTCTAGCCCATCCTCTGTCCCATGGCAAGGCTGTTGCACTGTTGCAAAGCTGAGACACATCAGGTTGCTCCGTTATTGCTCACTGAAAGCAAATGTTGCCCACTCTCCGAGCTGGAGATGAGCCCACACCAGGAATACAGAAGCCAAGGTAGCTCATGATGACTTGTACCCGGGAGCTAGGGAAGGGGGCTCAACCGCTGCTCCTGAGAAGGAGCTCTGGGAGACCCTAGAGCTGCCATGCCAGCAGGCAGTGGTGGTCTCTCAAGCCTGGAGCTTACCATTGCATTTCAGCATGTTCCAGATTTACATACATGAATATTATAATCTACCACATGCTCCATATGCTTACAACCCGTCCTGGTCCTGGCCTGAAGCCCCGCGCAGAAAGGTGCCCTACCAGCGTCTGCCAGTCTGACAGATCGTCAGATGCTCCTGTGTAACTTTCACTGACTAATGATCACATGTTTTCTTGAAAATAGCGTTGAATCAGATCCCATAATGAGAATATGTGCATTGCATTAGTTTTAAAAGAGATCAACATGTATTGGGAATGTATTAGTAAACAAAGTATTTAATTTTTCCATTATCAGGCATGATTTATGCATACATCTGGTGACCAAAATGCTCCAGCACTCCAGCATTCCCTGCACTAAGGACACAATGTGTGCTGCATTTCCATATTTCCATACAGGTATTTCAACATTTTCCCATTACTTCACTTCCATTTTGATTCTAAATCTCTATTATTTTCCTGTGTCAAATGAATATTGTACATGTCGTCAGGACCTCAGGTGAGGATTAGAGGTTTGGCACGTGGGATGTTAAGCAAAGCAGAACATCTCTTCTGCAGAAAGCTCGTGACTGAGTGGCGAGCAGGACTCAGCAAGTGGAGGAGCCAAGCAAAGGGGGTGAGCAGGATGATGAGCATCCCATTGAAAAGCTGTGACTTTCAGCCTGTTTTTTGCAGAGTTCAACAAGAGGTGGCCTTCCACGCATCAGAGGGGAGTTCCACAGGCAAGGCTGGGGAGACAGTTAAGGAAAAAGCAGACAAAAATGTCAAACTTTGGGGGTTTGCAAAAGGGTGCAGCTACACGGAGAAGCGAGTTAAAGTCAAAAAGAAGGAGCCGTTGTTTGGTGCAGGCTCAGACTGTGAGACAGTGGGAGGATGGAGTCACAAGGGCAATGTGTTTGAGGGATGAGCTGGGAAGATGAACCCAGCAGTGATGCTTTATGGAGTCCCAACATGCTCATGGAGAGGTGCCATAAATAACCCTACCCCTCAGGCCAGCTTTCATCCCTTTGGCTTGCACAGAAACCTCATGACCATGTAAAGTGGCTCTTTTTCATAACGAGGCCCATGAATTATTTTATTTTATTTATTATCTTTTTCGCTCTCCCTTTGCTCAGAAATGAACGGATTACCTTTGGGGCAAAAATAGCAAAAAATAGCAAAAAACAGACAATTTGCCTGCATACAGATCTCAAGCTAAGAAGTGAGGAGGACAAGGGGGAAATAACTCAGCTGGCGACACGGGGAGTTATGAGTGGGAACGGGGGGTTAAGAACAAGGATTTTTATGGTGGAGTAATTTTAATGACACACAACAAGCACCCTGCTATAATTAAGTGCTGAAAAATAACAGCCTACCATTAAGTGATCGTGTTATAGTCTCAAGAGTGATCATATAGCAGTCTCGATAATGGTGTCAAACCAGGATATTCACTGGGGGATTAATGAGCAGTTAAAACACGAAAGCTCCTCGCCAGAAGGTTATCTCCAGGAAATGCCTGCAAGCTCGATTGTTATTACTTAAATAAACAGCGAATGGCATTGTTGGATATAAAAGTTTTTACATTGTCTTATAAAAATGTCAGCATAGAGGTGAAGAGGAAGTATTTTACAGCACATATCCAGATGCAAACCTCTTTTCCACATCTTTTGCCATAGCTTTAACACCCCAAAGCTCCTTAATTTGCCCACGTGTACCATGCTGTGATTGATGTGTGCCTGACATCATTTTAGGGAGCCCTCTGCCCTGGAGTGTGGTTATTTCTGCAAGAGCTGTTCTGTGAGGGGTGTTAATGTATTGTTCCTATTTCTATATTATTTGTCTCCTAGTGTGAAAATACCTTCTTCTCTGCACAAGCCCACAGAGCATGACAAACTCCTGGCTGACGGTTAGAAAAGTTTCAGAAGCTGCTGGGGAGCACCTAATCCAAGAATTGGGACCACTGATGTTATTTTCCTCGGCCTGGTATCTCTGTTAGAGGCAGAAGGATTAAAAAGGCTTAGAGAGGGGAGCCTGTCTCGTGTTTGGATGAGCACTGCTTTGGAGATGGTGATTAAATGCTCCGCTGATGTTTTTAGAGGATTTTCCTTGTGTGAGATGATGCTGTAAAAGTCACCCATCTACCTAGAAAGTGCTGATGGCTGATAAAGGGGCAAGGCAGGAGGCTGGGTGAGGGTGACTCAGGAGTCAGGTGCTCTCAGGGAAATTAACTCTGTAGACACTGAGATAATAAACTTATTTTAATTTCTGTCATCCAGAACTTAGTTCTGTTACATAAGCCCAAACTCTACTTAGGAGACAGTGGTGGACAAGGTCCCTGGGATGAGAAGCCATGGGATTTCATGGATCATTGGCCACCTCTTGTCCTCAGGGAGAAACTGTCCTCTATGCCCAGCTGACAGAACAAACACAGACTTAAAATGAAATGAATGAGATTCGGGTTAGTCAGTGGAGGAGTATTTCTTAGGTCAAGGTCAGGATAATGAAGCTCTGATATCAGATGGGTGGAGAAGCCACCAAAGCAACGTCACTGGAGATGACCAGGCACAGGGTTGACAACCGCTTGTTGGGAAGGCTCAAAGTATGGACTGGAAAAGCTCTTTGCAGTGCCAGTGGACTTCCACACTAGGTCTGCAAATCAGTGCTGGGGCAGAGGACCTGTTTCTAATACATGAGTCTTGAGATCCTCAGCCTGGGATGCCCTGACTTGTGTGTTTGCTGCCTTAAGCCATCGTACACAGGCCACTGAGGTGGGATAGTTCAGCCCAGGCACAGTTCAGGCCACCATCACTTTGGCCTGTCCCTACTATAGGATGACAGATTCGGGATCAAGAACATGCAGGTGGCCAGAAATTGGCCTCTGAAGCTCTCTGCCTTCCAGCTTCTTCACTGCTGGGTTAAACCAAGCTTGCACGTGAGCAGATACACAGGGAGCATCCCAGTGGCTCTGCCAGCACCCAGCATTCACAAACGGCATTTGCATGGCATTTTCTGTGTCCCTCACATCTGTAATTACCCAGAGGACTTGTCCATCCCACCAGCATTGTTCTGTTTCTGTACCAAGTGCCTGGACCAGTCCCACAGGCAGCTTTTCCAGGAATGCTGCAGCTCACCTGCCCTTGGCACAGCACGTCATGCATCACAGTCCTGTGGCTTTTCTTATAAATCTACTTCTTGTGTCTGACTCTTAAGATGAAAGAAGTCTTGCAGAGACAGGATAAAGCCCTGTGCTTTCCCGTCTCCTCCTGCTTTCTCTCGATGTATACCAGCTCCCTGATGCCAGTGGGAGCATGCTGAAGTCCACTCCAGCTTGCACTGGCTGCCTACAGCCCTAGCGACCGCCTCTCCTTTCCAGCTTGGTAAAGTAAGGGTACAGCATCTCAAGTAGCTAGAAATCTCCCATTTTTCACCCAGGAATCTGTCCCTCTGTGCCTTGCATTTAACCTTCCCCAGCTGACCCCAGCCACAGACAAGTTCAAGCCGTTTCTCCTTGTATCTGCCGGAGGAGAGGATTTTCGTGCAGTGTTTAAATCAAGTGGATGAGTAACCGGGAACAAAGCCTTTTGCAGCAGGAAACGACCTCAAAAAGGCATCGGCTCCCACCGCCTTCACAGCCTCCCAGCATCTGGCAGAGCCCTTGTCTCCCCCAAAGCAGCAGTTCAGCCGCTTCTGAATGGGAGGTGCGACGGGGAGGCCGGTGGAAATGTGTCATATGGGATTTGGTTCCCTTCTGGCATAGCTGGAAGGAAGAGGAGAAGGGAATGAAAAGGAAAAGCTTATTGAAGTCATCGTTTGCTCCCCAGAGCACAGCATCTTAGTACCTCACTTCTCTGTCCCACTCTCACAGCATTCGCCAGGCTCTGGCCTCAGCATTAGCCGAACATAGACATCTAACGTGCAACCATGGCCAGGACAGCAAGCAAGAAACTTCAGAGCTTCAAATCCAGCTCTGAAGCTTTGTTCCATTCTTTGGTCCCCAGTGCGGTATTTTTGGTGCAGTGGCTCCTGCTCCTTGCACCGCAGCGAGCACCGCTGACTGCCTGCTCCAGCAAACGGGCTGGCTATTGCAAGGCAGGAGCACAGTATATCTCTCCATAACAGCTGAATTGGCCTGAGCTTTACAAAGCTAATCAACCATGAAAATGCCCCTCCTTGCCATCCTGGAAGAATTGACTTAAATGATGAGAGACATTCTCTTTCGAGCCTGATCAAAAGGGTAGGAGGCCTTTCGGGGAGATTTCAGCTCGTCCTTCAGAGCATCCCATGTAGTCAGAGAGCGAAGGCCTGGCTCAGAGCTTTCTCTTAACCCTCTCCTATCCTGCAGGCAGGAAATTCCAAAGCTTAACTGCAGGATTAATACAAGACTTGTGCATTTGGTTTTTTTTTTTAAATTCCTTGCCTTGGAGATCTTCTTCATGTGTTTCTTCCAACCCTGAGTGTCTGCAAGTGCTGGTGACTCTATCCTCCTCCCCATCTCCAGCACCCACACCGCCCTTGGCATCCTTGACCATCAGAATTCAGTGTATTTCACATGCATTTGGCCAAAGAAAATGGGTGGGAATGTTGTGGGTTTCTGGGATATTTTTCCCAATGACAGCACAGGCAGAGAGTCTTCTCCATGGAGCAGCAGTGGTTACTGTGGGGCATCCCACAGTTCATCTGGAAGGCTTGCAAGGAGCACTGTCAAGGTGCCCGGGGGTGGGGTGTGGGGTTGGGGTGTGGGGGGCATCAGTGATGCCTGGGACCTGAAATGCCTGAAAATGATTCTGTGTAGTGACCTGTGATGGAGACCCATGTAGCAATGATGACACCTATGGCTTGCTGAGCTGTGCGGAAGAAAGCATCCTTCCTGGTGTCTGGGAACAAATATTGATAGACCTTCCTAAGCTCAAAACCCAGGCTTTTGGTTTGAAAGCAGATGGTGGTAGATGATACCAGGGATTGTCCTGATGAGGGACCTCTTACAGCTTCTTACTGGAAATGTTCTTGCACATTGGGTTTAGCCCAATGTCCTGACACAGCTGAAAGGATACAGTTCCTGGCTTCTGTCCTCGCACCCATGTCCCACATCCCGTCTCACATCTATGCAGCCCACGGATGGGGATTCATGTCCAGCATGCGCAGGGCTGTTATCTGTGCCTACATTTAGACTGACAATGCCGGCAGGATCCCGTGTTGCAGACACCTCAGCCATATCGCTGTTTTCCCTCATTACTTTCTGTATCTCCCCGCGGCAGCATTTTTTCCTCTTGCTTCCTATCTCCGAGTGTTGGCTCCTAATAGCCCAGCCTCAGCCTGGGGGGCTCTGAAGTGTCATAGAAATGATGGGGCATTTATCCTGCCTCCCAGCTGAGCTGCACAGGCCACCACAGGCTGATGAGCCCAGATTTAGGACACGGCTGCAAAGAATAATGTAGGAGTCAGGGGCTGAGATTTTCAGGGGGTTGGTAAAGCCCCCCCCTGCTAGCAAGATGGCCAGAGGAGACCGTCAGCATGAAAGCAAATGGTTGTAATTTACCCTGGGAGAGAATACTTACCCTGGAAGAAGATATTTCTCTCTGTGAGGGTGCCTTGATGTCTCTTACTAGTTATTAGTAATGTTAATAATATTGACTGGCTTTGCTTTGCAGCAGCATCCAAGGCGACAACTGCAGAGGACAGCTGGCTGTGCCGCTCTGAAGAGGGTAGCCCCTCCGTGGGGCTGTCGCACGGGGGCTGGTAAGGCAAGCTGCACATTTTGGGTCACGGTGGTCAGCCACGACCTCCCAGCCTGGGTGGGAGATGGCTCAGAGTTTAGGACCAGCAGTGGCAGCATCCCGGTCTTTCTCCTTGCTGACTACCTATCAAAGGCTTATCATGAACCCTGAGCAAAATACTCATACCTCAAGTAACTACGGAGAGCAGAGAGGAAAGGACTGGCATGTCTGCACACCGTGCTGGATGTGCTGGTGCTCCTTTTTCCTCCACAATCTTTGGGTACAGCAATTAACAAAGCAATGGGAGTAAAATGATGGATTCAGAGCAATGTGAAGACAAATCTTTCCAATACCTCTCCAAGTTCTCCATGCCAGACCGGCTTGAGGTAGAGGGTTATGAATTTATGGCACATCTGAGCTCCCAGGGTTTGCACGGAGCTGTTGTGCCTCAGTGCTCTTCTCCATGCCAAAAACCACTCATCCCTTGCTGTGGGTCAGGAGGGAATATTCCAAATGCAAATGAGTTTATGTTATATATAGATGAGTCCCTGAAGGTCTCGCCAGCAGAACAAGTCTCTGTCCGAGCAGTTCATCCCACACCTGGCCTTTCTAACACGGCTCTGCACTTTATGAGGAGGGAGGGGTTCAGTCTCTTACCACCAAATCCTCCTGATATTACCAAGAAAAGAGGTAATTACTCACGACAGCTTCGCTGAAGCAGCCTGTCCAGCCTAGGGAGGCCACTAAACTCATCACGCAAAGCTAATGCTCACCTGGTGGGAATGATGCTCCGTTGCTTCCCAGCCATTGTGGATTCTGGTCCATTCTCAGCCCTGATGCTTTCTTGCAGTGATTTATTTAAGCCCATATCAGGGTTGCTCAAGAGCTAGGTCTGCAAGCCAAGTCCATCACTCCTGGGCCTGAGTTTTTATCGTAGGACAATCCATCCTGCCGTGACGGTATCTCTTTATCATGGAACAGTGTTGCTCAGAGCGTGTCACCAACTTATTTTTCATTCACAGGTCATCTGGTTTTGTTTATCTTTCACTAAGAGGAAAGCATGTGTTCAGCCATTTAGGTTAATTAATAGAGGATGTTGCTCTTCAGGGAGCGAGACAGGGAAAACACATACTGGGTTGAGAAGTATCGGTCAGACGAGTGTGCAGCAACATGTGCTCATAAATTTTGCATCCCCGGATCTCTCTGTCTGCGGAGTGGTGTTCTCAACCCTCCCGGGCTTTAGCAGTTCAACCGAGGAAACCAAAGCCTGAGTTTATATCTCAGATCCACTGCCTGAACCTGTGTGTTGGCAGAAAGTCGATGCTGCAGAGTAGCGGAGAGCTGCATGTGCTCCTGTTCCGAGCGGTACCTTTTCCACGTCTGAGCAGCCTCGATACACTTCCCTCCAAGCCCAAGGGTGAAACTTTTCCCTCTTCCCAGGAAACCCATACCTGCTGCAGAGCTGGGATTTTGACAGCATGATTTATCTGTTGGGGGGCTATCTGCTGTCCCCACACACCAGAGGTTGGGGTGCTGTCCTCTGAGATGGCCTCTGATGGACCACAGGGCAACGGCAACTCAGAGGAGTGACCCTGATGGGAAGGTCCTCTGCAACCAGGCAGGAAACTACAACGTTATCTAGAGATGCTGTGGGGAACCATTTAGCAAATTAACAAAAAGTGCTGCACGAGCTTTGGGTGACTTCAAGAAGGCTGCAAAGAGACTGGTCAAGCTTTTATCTGCTGGTTTGATGATCAGACAGGTTGTAATATTGTCAGATTCAGGCCACCTGTGCGAATAACCAAAGATGAGCTATTGATTAGGGTGGGTCAAGCCTTCAATGCACTAACCTTGAAACCACTGATCAGTGGTTTCATCTCATTACAAGGAATCATCAAATAACCAAGGCTGGAAGGTACCCCTGAGGTCCCTGGTCCAACCCCTGTTCAAAGCAGAGCCAGCTTCCAAGCCTGATCAGGTAGTTCAGGGTAAGGGTTTTGAGCATGAAGACGGTGATTGCACCTTGCTGTGCTCCTGTTCCTGTGATTAGTCACCATCATGGTACATTATTTCTTCTTTAAATCGAGTTGCATTTCTTTTTCCTGCAACTTGCATTTTGTCCCTTTGCTGTGCATCTCTAGGAAGTCTGTCTCTCTCGCTCTCCCCACCACCAAAATAATAGAAGGCTTTACAGGGTCTCTTTAAAATGTATTTGTATGCAGCAGGTTCTAGACACCTCTTAACTGTCAGTGTTAACCTAAGGCCATCTTCAGTCTAGAGACCTGAAAATAAGGAATTGATGCACAGGCGATGTAGGAATGACTGGAGAAAGAGCAGAGCTTAGCTGGCTTCTGGTAAGTAGCACAGAGGAGGGGCAAGTTTGTCCTGAGGAACCCTCCATCTATATAGCCTTTGACGAGGTTCTTTCATTCTATAGCAACCGTCTTGCAACGGTTTTTATTTAAATTCATTTTCTATATTGAGGCCTGTTTCTCTGCTCTGTCACCTTCAGGCTGTGGGGTTTATTTGGGATTCTGGAAGTCTGGGAAGCCAGAGCATGCTTTGTGGGAATGAGCCGCCTACGCTCCACCTGGACTGCTCCATGCCCTCCAGCCTGTGGATGCACGGGATGGGTTATATTCACCAGGCGTCAGCATAGCCTTGGCACCATGTTGGGGCACACAAACTGTCCCCATGTCCTTCAGCTCCTTGACGGAGCCACATATCCCTCGTACTTCTGTCTGGCCCTACCCCAAACCGCTCCAATAAATTCTTCTCCACCACCTCCTTGGTGGACACATGTAGACCTTCACTTGGTAGGGACGCGCGCCTGTGTGCTTTGAGCTTTGGAAGGAGCTATTGTTTCAGCTACCTGTTTTCACGAAGGTGCTTAACAGATGTTAACAAGCACCTTCAGAGCAGGGCAGTGATTAGGCACAGAAGACTCTGCAGGCTGTGGTTAGAGAGAAATCTGTGTCTGTGGAGGCTTCGCCCTGGCTCTCTGTGCTCTTAAGGGGGCCTGCCTGCGATGGTGAGGGTTTTTAAGTCTAGTCCAACACCAAGTCTTCTCCTGCCCCACCCCAAAAGTGTCTTTGGGCTTTTTAAGATTAAAAAAAAAAAAAAAAGTAATGAAGAGTTTTCAGAATTTTCTCCGTGCATAACTGCTTGAGTTGGAAGGAGAAATGTGACTTTCATAAGACCATTTTTCTACTGGCCTCAGGGAGACAGAGCTTGTGGAATCATAATAGCATGGCATGGGTTGGGTTGGAAGGGACCTTAAAGCCCATCCAGTCTCACCCCCTGTCACGGGCAGGGACCCCTTCCACCAGCCCAGGCTGCTCCAAGCCCTGTACAGCCTGGCCTTGGGCACTGCCAGGGATGGGGCACCCACAGCTGCTCTGGGCAGCCTGTGCCAGCGCCTCGCCACCCTCACAGGGAAGAATTTCATAGTAAATCTTTAATTTATTGAATGTAATTAAAATTCATTTGCATAGTGAATCCTCTCCTAGAAAGGCCCTTCTGACACCTCCCAGCACTGCCAGAAGCTTGGAGACCCAGTATGCCTTTGGTGGCATCGATTTGCAGCAGCTGAGTGCCTTAATAATTTTAGGAGCTGCACCCAGCAGAAGTGCAGTGTGCCATGTGCCTGTGCACCAGTGGCCTCAACTGGGAGATACATTCGGGCACCCTCTGAGAGCCTTCACCTGGGACCTCTCCTGGCACACCAGCAGCCTGGTCAGGTGGCATGCTTGGGGAGGACCTGCATCACAAGCAGTCGAGCAGGATTTCCATCTAGCTTGCCGAATCTCTTGACAGAATTACATTGTGAAGGGCATTGCCAGGTGATGCCAACTGTGCTTTGAGGCTCTTGGGCTCTACAAGCAAAAAAAAAAAAAGCTTGCAACAAGGACTCGGCTGGCAAGGATGTTAGCAAAGGGAGAGAGCTTGCTTCCCCCAAGCAGCATCGTTGCTGCCACGCTGCTAGCAGAAAGGCCCTTGTGTGCTTCAGCAATCAGATGTGACTTGAAGACACAGAAGAAGGAGTTCTGCTGGGAAAGAAGAAGCTATTTTCGTTTGGAGGTCACAAAAAAAGCATTTGTGACCGCAGCCGCCTTACAAACAGAGGCCCCTTATTGTTTGCAGAGACACCCTTGGCAACCTTTCTTAGCAGCCTGGATATGAACCAAGAAGGGCTTTGTGAAGCCTTATAAAAGGGCATTATGAGCAGGGGCCCCACGGGCGGGCGGGATGTGCCGGGGCGGTCCTCCCTAGAGGGAGCTGCGGGAAGCAGGAGTCTCCAGGAGATGTTTTATACTGGAGCTGGTCTGGACCCAGGCTCCCACGTGCTGGGGATGGGACAATTGCTGCAACCTCCCGGCTCAGAACATCCTCCCAGTCAATAGAGAAACTGTTTGTGCTGAGCAATTGATCTGGGCCATCCAACTTGAAGAGCTTCACTGAAACCCACCATAGTGTAACCACATAATGGCTGAGATAGGAGTGAGGGAGTTTGGGTCCTGGGCTGCTCTGCTGCAGAACATCTGAGCAGCACTGCTCAGATAGATGTCTGAGAGCAAGAAGATCCTGCTTTCCTGTGAAAACCGTAAAAGACCACCTGGTGAAATCCAGTGCTTGTTGTTTAAATGGGGTATTACTGGCTGTACCCCAATCCTAAATCAGGTCCCTGGGCTCCGGAAAGGATTTTCCTTATCTTTGGTCACTTGACAGATAAGTAAGGTCTAATAGCCAAGAATTAGTACTCTCTGGAGGAAGGCATGAGTATGTTACAGACAATAAAATAAAGATGGCTTCATCCCAGCCTTATACACATGGTCTCCCACTGTTGGCTCTCTGGCTAGAGGACCAGCTGCCTTGAGATGCTGACACAACACAACTGCGTCACCCAGCATCTACAGGTTTCCCTGGGAAGGATGGTCTCAAAGTCAGGGCTGTTCTTCTGTCTCCACGTCTTGGGATGTCTTGTTGAGCCAGGAGGTAATGACGTGGAAGCTCCCAAATCCTGTCTGTGTGCTTGTCACATCAGAAGGACACATCACCCTGTCAGTGGTGCAAGCAAACAAGCCTTTCAGGAGGAGGAGGTCGGTTTACATGGCAGCCACAGCCAGGACTGCTGCTTCTGCAGCCAGACTCAGAGCAGAGGCAGAGACACTCCTTCTACTTAGCTACCAGGAAGAAAAATCAGGCCAGTGCCAACCCTGAGTGTATTCCATGGAGATGAAAGCAGCAGGGAACCTTCTAGCTGTGCTGGACCACAAACCCTGCAGGGTGAGGCCACAAACCCCAAAGGGGCTTTGGGAAATGGTGTTCTTCCTCCTTCTTCCCTTGATTTCATGACGAAGTCTACCCCGATGCCAACCCTCTTGTCACAAGACAAGTGGGACATGGCCACACATGGGGGACCCTCTACTTTGACACAGGACCTGCCCATCTCTCCTTTCACTCGGACGTGCAGGCTGAGCCCCGACCATGACTTGGCATGTGCTTGTGACAACGTGCAAGGGCTACACTGGGGTCGGTCAATGCATGTGACAGTCAGGGGTGTTGAGACCATCAACAAGAAGAGGCCATCAGTGGCTCTTTGCTTGTACCAGGGGGACTCTCGAGAAGATGGAGAGGTGGCACTAGCCATTCTGCAACCCCCTTTATGTGAGGATGCCCAGGGCCGGCTCTCACCAGAGCATCCCACCAGACTGCTGGTCTCCATTCACCGCACTCTGGCAGGGGTGAGATCAGGCTCCATCCCTGGTGCCTTGTATGTGGGCTCCATCTCCTGGCTGCTCTGCAAACCCCACCACCCCCAGCCCTGCTGCTGCGCACAGTCTGGCTCCCAGCAAGGACAGCACCAGCCGGGCAGGCATTGCCACCACCACCTTCTCTACTCCCACACAGACACTTCGCCATGCAGCCGTGCTTTGCAGCCTGTCTTTTTCCTAAAGAGCTGTCAAAGCGCATCCCAATTGCCAGGGGTTTCCCCAGGATGTGCTCCTGTTGCAAACCAAGTGGCTCCATCTCATCCCCTTCTGACATTTTGGAGCTGGATATAATCACCCCGTACTTCACCCGTCAGGTTGGATCTGTAGCACCTTCCAGCTCAACCGATCTTCAGCTCTCCAGGGCATTTGGCTCCAACCTCCCCGTGATGAGAAGCCCTGCCCGAGCCGTGGGCTGTCCTCCCGTGCTGCTGGGAGGAAGCTTTGCAACCCACCATGACAGCATTTGGAGGAGCCTAGCTTCCACAAGCTGTGCTGTAGCCAGGAGAAGCTCTCTTAGCAAGAATAAATTTGCCAAAATTAGGTTCTCAGACTCTTTGCAAATTCGAGCCAAATTATTTTTGGCAGGCTAAAGCCCTGCAGAATCTGGGCAGAGGTTGCTGGAGCCCTGTTTTACTGGTAAAGTCAGTGGTGGCTGCACCAGCCTGTCCCTGCAGGTCTGTAGGACATCTTCAACCCCACACTACAGTCTAAAGGGGCAGTCTTAGGGTCCCTACAATCCACGCAGCAGTGCTTAAATTTAAACCACTTCTCCTTTGCCATAACAACAAGGCTGGCTGGTACCTTGACATGGATCAGGGCTCTCTAGTGGTCTGTCCTGATTGAGCCATTCAGCCGAGCGTGAAGCACTTAAGTGTTCACCAAGGTGATGCCGGGAACAGCTCTAGCTGATAGTGCAGGTCATTCTCCCAGAAAAGAGACAATTGAAGCACCCTTCTTTTTTCTCTTTCATTACTCACACAAAATTGCCCAATATCAGCAGGAGAGATGGAGAAGAGCATCCCTTGGCTCCAGTGGCTGTCTGGGAGCTGGGGCATCTCCCTGGACAGGGCTCTAGAGCAGCACCCTGGTCCATGTCTCCTGCTGGGAGATGCTGCATAAAGAGGGAGGCTCCAAAGACCTGAGCTCTTTGTGTGCTTCGTAGGAGCCCATGTGGTTTTACATCAAGTGAAACATTCCTGACAAGCATAGAAATAAATGAAGATTTTGATTTTTGGGGTTATGGCAAGAAATAAAGAAAAAAACAGCACAATTTTCTATTTGGCACTTGGGAAGTAGGCAGGGACTGCCAACAAGAAATGAGCGATTCAAGGGTCGTGCAGATGAGAGAGCTGGGAATAATGTGATTAATGTATGAAGGAGGAACAGACTGGTGAGGAAGATGCATTTTCTAACAGCCAGGAGCGGCTCTCCAAGAAAGGATGAGAGTTCCAGCATGCGGAACTTGCAATTTCCGATAAGCACAACCCCAGAAAACATCCCGCTGAGGATGGTCCCGTCCTGCAAACCCACACTGGTGGGCCGAGCGGCCGCCTGAGCCCATCCGCCGCTTGCTGTCTGCAATTTCTTCGATTTTCACACGTTCTCCAGACTTGTAAGACTGGCTCAGAAAGTGATGAGCAGTTGCAAGATTAATTGCTTTGAAAGCACAAAAGGAACAGAAAACGCCTGAAGGCACTGGGACAGATAATGTGTTGTATTCATAAAGGTTTTAATAATTTATTGCCAGCAGCTGTATAAAGTTATTCTGTCCCCTTCCACCACTCCTCTTCAAGGACGACTCAAGGCAGCTCGATTCCTGCTCACGGAGCACAAATGAACTGATGCCTTGAATCTTTCTAGGTGGAGTCATATTTTATTAACCAAAGAAACTTTTTTGCTGGTAAGAAATTAAAAGCACTTTTACAGAGTTCAGGGCTCATGAAAAATTCCAGATGAATGCCCTGGAAATCAAAGACGGTGTTTGCCTCGGCTCTTGCTGGGGAAAGAAAACCTGCTCAGGGGAAGGAGTTAAGCATGTCTTTAAAATCAAGCATGTACCTAAGTGATTTCGTGAAATAGAGCCCAAAATGCTGCACGGCACAGCGCTGCAGGACTCTCATTTGCTACAGAGCCCTGCGTCCTTTGGCACCGAGAAGGATGGACATCTGTCTGGGATTGCCTCTTTGGATGTCAGTGCCTTACAGGCAATTCCTGCAAGAAGGAATTTGGTTTCTTCAATATACACTTACAGCCATAAACCTGGTGATCAGGCAAAAAACCCCAAGAAACGCTTTCCTAGAAGGATGGAGGAGTGGAAGGGGAAGACACTGGGCTGAAAAGGCAGGGAGAAAAATAGAAGCGTCTTACAAGGAAGCCTAGAGCACCTTCCATTTGCATTTTGTGGTTTATTATGATTGGAGGCATTTCCTCTAAAAATGTTATCCCAGTTGTAAAGCGGAGAGCAGGATATTGCTGTGAAGAAGTGAGCTTGGCCTGAATGTGCCTGGGGTAAGTGGTCATCCTGCCTTGGCTGGCGACGCTGCAGCGGCGCTCGTCGTAGAGGGGCTCAGCAGACGGGATTTTGTGGGGGCACTGGTGGTTTGGTGAAGTCCTGTTTGGTGTTTGGCATCTGTCATTGCCCTCAGGAGAAGCAGGTGCAGAGCGGGACTGGCCAGGGAAATGGGAACTTTTGTCCTTCTCTTTTTAGGATAAAATTAATGAAATTAAAAGTAATGAGAAGCAGGAAGGGCTATGAAGGCCAAGGGCTTGATGAATGCGCTGGGGGAAGACCAAGCTGAGCACCACTCCAGGAGGTGAGAGCAGTTCCCATGCTGACTCTCAGGTCTTCCCACCACATTTTGTCCAGTTTGATCAAAGCTGAGGGGTGAAGAGGTCCCCTAGCCTAAAGGGACTGTGGAAGGGGCACTCTGGAGGCGGTGGGGAGGGGGGTGGCAGCTGGCATGGGTAAGGTGCACCAGGGACCCCTCTCACCACCAGTGGGGTAGAAGCTGGGGAGCCCACGGATGTGCTGGTGACTATTCATGGAGGCAGCAGAACAGGACTGGCCACAGAGTGAGGAGGAGACCACATCAGGCCTTGGGCAGGATGGACCCCGCTGCTCCAGGGCTGGGGCTGCGGTGGGTTCATGAATAGGTCCAAGTTTGCAGTTGAGAGGAAGAACCTGTCTCCCCTGACCACCAGCTGTATCTTAACGTAGGTGTGATGACATCTCTAAGATCAAAGTCAAGGCCGGCATTTTTTTCCTGAAGGCTGTGCTCCTGAGAAGAGACACACGGAGGAGGTAATGGCCATCCACACCATCGTAGTGCCACGGTTTGGGCGCGTCAAGTGTGATTATAGGTTGACTGGTCCAAAACCAGTGCAGAGGAGGGTTAACCAGTGCAGCTGCTTTCTGTAGGTTAATGTGGAAGCCAACACTTTCCATGGGTTCAGAAAGCGATCAACCACCTCTTTTAAACACAGAACCATCCAGTTTATCCTTGGCATCCACTGAGCTGCTGGCTGGGGGGTGTCCAGGCAAGGACCACTCTGCGCTTGCTGGGATACTCTGCTGTTAGCCAGGGGCAGCCAGGATCTGGGGCTGAGGGAAGTACTCTGTTGATCCACTATGGCCATTTGTAGGATCTTCCATTCTGAAACCTCTACGCTTGAAATGCAAAGTCATTCAGCCAAATCCCATGGTTTGAATTATTCTGGGGGTCCAATTACACAAACACAATGATCCCTTTCAGCCTCAAAATCTGTGAATAAAGCCAACAAGAACCATTCTTTTATCTGTGGAAGATCTGGCCCACAGAGAATAATAACTGCTTTAAATTGAGACTGCTTCAGCTCAGAGAAGCCAGAAATTATATGAATAATTTATGAAACTAGACAGGACACAGAGGGGTAAAAAAAGATTATTTCCCCCCCCCCCCAGTTCTGCTTGGCAGTGGAGGAGGCAAAGAGCAAGGCTTC
>JAVJGI010000001.1:40483680-40494319 GCA_035590275.1 Ibycter americanus
GGGCTCTGCCACCCTCACGGTAAAGAAGTTCTCCCTCACACTCAGATGGAACTGCCTGTGTCGCAGTTTGTGCCCGTGGCCCCTTGTCCTGCCACTGGGCACCACTGGAAGGTCCATGGCCTGGGCGCTGTGTTAGGGGATGCTGTGGGATGAGCTGTGTCTGGATGAGGCTGGGGACTCGACAGCTTGGCAGCACTGACAGATCTCCACGTTATTTCCGAAAGCTGGAGATGAGACGCCTGATTTTCCAGCCCACCATTGTGTAGATTAGATAAAATACTCTCTGTTTCCTGCCCTGAATGGCTGGGTGGTGTTCGTCCACCGTGTTTTGCTCAAGCCCAGTATAAAAATCATCTCTAATCACCGGTGGGTTACAGGGAGGGCACCATTTCAGCACGAAAATATGCCACACTTCCAAATCAGGTTCTTGCTCTGAGTCAGAGACAACATTGCAACCCCTCCTGGAGAGTACCACTGAAAATCCCCCAAACCTTCTGGTCAATCAAAATGTTCTGTTTCTATTTTGACTCTTTTCTTTTTCAGTACATAAGACACTGAAATAAAAAGCCCTTCTGAAATGGAAAATGAAAAGGCTTCACTCTCAAATGTTACAATGTTCTGGTTTGATACCTTTAAACCACTTGTGAGCTTTTTAGATATATTTTTTTTTCCTTCCAAGCTGTGTTTTAATTAAATCTTTAGTCTCAGGTCAACTCACCTCTTTGATTTGCCTCAGCAAATATTTCAACCTGGTCTGCTAAGAACTACTAGGTGTAGAAAATGTGGATGTGAAGGGTTTCCCTTGTATCCTGCAGATTTAGGCTGCTTTTTTATTCCTTCAAGTTGAGGGCAAGGCTGCTTCAGGCAGAGTTTCTCCACACAGACTCATCTTTCCTCCAAAGCCAACAGGACCAAAGCAAGCTCTGCTCCGGAGATGCTCTCATCTTGCTAAAGGTTGCAAGTCCCGGTGCCTTCAGATCAGAGCCTGCTGCTTTCAGTACAAGGGGGACAAGCAGAGCTGGATGCAGGCAGCCACAGAGGAAGAGCAGCTCTCAATATTAGTCAACTGGGAGCTGAAGCTTGTGGTCCCCTGGGCTGTGAGACAAATTCGCTCATGGGAGATGCCAGAGTTGTGAAATCTGGGCTGCAGTCGCTCTTTGGGTTCATCCTTCCCTGGTGCAAAGCCATCCCGGAGGAGAAGCACAGCCGGCTCTCCAGCTAAACCGTGTGTTTGCTCCCCAGTTTTTTGAAGCCCCCAGTTTGCCCTTTCGGAGCGAAATATCTCCTGGGTGATTTAAATGTAAGGTGAATGGTTCTGAGGCTCTGTGAAATGCTTTTTTGGGCAGGGAAGGATTTCATGCCATGCTGATAGATAATAAAAGTCACTTTCTGATAATATTTACACAGACCAAATGAAGCAATTAAAATAACCAATCTGCTGCTGTTATTTCTCACAGGAGACTGTCCCAGCAGCGGAAATAACTTATTCAGTGGGAAAAACTCCTTGGAAGTGTCTGTCTAATTGGCCAGCTGAGGCTCTGCCTAATTGGAGCCTCTATTTGCCCTGATATTTGTGAGGCAGTGGGAGCAAAATGCTCTTTTGAACTCTGGCTTTCCAGGGTTGCTGTGTTGCCTGTGCAGGCTCAGAGGGTTTGGGCATTCCCATACAATGCCAGAGGCAAGGAGCTGCCTGCAGCCTTCATTTTGTAGCAGATCGGCGAGAAATAGAAAGCCTGTCCTTGTCTCAAGATATTTCTCACCCTGATTCCCATCGGTGACACAGCCTCACGGCTGCGGCGTGGGGGTCTGTGAGCCTGGCAAATTGACCGTCAGCCGATGCCACAGTCGGAGGCATCAGTACTCAGGCTGGGTGGTTGAAGGGGGAAAAATGAGATTGCAGAGGTGCTCCCAGCCCCTTCACGTGGGAGGTGAGACACAAGGGGTGAATTCTGGATGGGCTGGAAATCGATGGCGAGAGCCCACCTATTACAAGGGGGTTACATCTCACTTCTTGGAGGAGCTGAGCAATTGCACAGAGAGCGCTCCATTTAGCTGGATCAGAAATCTGCAGGAAGAAAAACAGATTGGAAGTTGGCTGCCACAGTGAATTTGCCTTATGTTGCACTTATCACACTGTTGACACTATATAAATAATAACATTTTATGATTTATTTATGAACAAGCCTGGAGGTGACCTCCAGCTATAGACTCATGAAGCTGCAATAATCACACAGACATTTAGATATTGATCTCTCGGAGAAAACGAAATCTGTGGAGCTGACACCAAAGAAAATTAAAGAGACGAGTTGATTTTTTTGCAGGCATGATTGCATGGGGAAGATGGCCAGGGATCTTTCATTGTGATAGTGGTGGGAAAATCAGCTGTGGGGAGGCACCTCAGAAATGGGGCTGGGGAGGTTGTCGGGGATCTCCTGGACCTAAAGGTCAGGGAAAGGGTTGGAAGAAGATGTTGCTTCAAGTGGACAAAAAAACCACCGTGCAGTAAGGAATGAATACATTGGAGATAATGCAATAAAGACTGGAAATTTTCAGCTTAGTGGTGCCTAAGGGCTGGTATCTACAGGCACTGCAGCAGAAGAAATGCCCGAGTCTTGTGTGCGCCTTTCTGCCTCCCCCCTTGGAGGTCCTTGGAGGACCCAGCTAAGGGCTCACCACTACGCTCTGCTGGGATCAGTCCCCTCACCCCTTTCCTCCAGCACCCTCGGGGAAGCAGAAGACAAATGTGGTAGAGCTTCACTGTAAAAAGAAATCAGAGACTCAGCCAAAACCAAGGGACCTGAAGAAAAACCCATCCCATTTTGCTTGAATTAACTGAAGATCCCAGACACTAACTTGGAAGTCCAGAGACTCTTTACTTGTTTTATTTTTCCTGTGGTTCCCCATCAGTGTGGTGGCTAGTCACACTACACTGTGAAGCTGTCAACACTTGTTTTCCACAAAAGCCACCAGACTGTCTGCAAGGGACACACTGTGATTTACTCAGGATGGGAAAGAGGAACCACGGGGACTGTAGACCTCACCCCTGTACCTCCTGTCCGTGCCTGTCTTGCCAAAATCCACCTTGCATCTAAATCTGCCTTGGACGATGGCCAGGGCTGGCACCCACTGGACCACAAGCCAACGTCTCCACCAGCCAGACCAGTCTCTCTGGTCTTTGGTTTGATTAATGCTTACAGCACAGATCTCCTGGCTGCAGCTCCTGTGAAGGTGGGGAAGCAGGCCTTCCTGTGGATTATTTATAGGGCACATCATTATTTATGTTCCACTTATCTTGCTACTGTCATCATCTGAACTGCATTTCAACATCATGAGTTAATGACGGCAGCTTTGTGATGGAACTTCATATACACATGTTTAACGAGGCACAATTATTATTTTCTTTGGCCTGTGCAAACTTAAATCAAAAAAATAACTCTGACTTTCATTTCAGAGTTTCTTCACTGGTTTCCAGCGCTGTTTTCTTTTTATAATGGCAACCAGCGTTTAATACCTACAAATTGGAAGGGGGCTTGCTCTTGGAAGCAGCTGCACTCCTGAATCTAACTGGCTTGGGGAGAAACCAGGCGGTGTGTGCTCAGAAGGTGATGTGAACCCCTTCGTTTCTCCAAAGCTGGTGGGACAACCCCAGAAAGCATCCGAGCAGGTGAGCAGAATAGCCCTTGGCTCTCGTGTGGGGAGTGTAACACCTCCAGCTCTCCCTGCTTTCAGTGAGTTATTATCAAGCCAATTAATCTGTCACTTGAAAGTCTCAGTATATGTACAGCGACTCAGATTCCACACTGGTCCCTCCGTACCCAGCTGGTACTGGGGTTATTTTTCTTTCATGTTCTATGCTTTGTTATTAATGGGAGAATAAAAAAATGCACTTTTGCTTTTGCAGGTGCCAGCTAGCGAAGAGGCATAAAAAAATAGGAGATGAAAGATTAAGTATGTTTATTTATGTAACGTTATTTTGTGTCTGTGGGTTATTTACCAAAGCAGTAACTCTCTAAAACTATCACCCTAAAAGATGCACAACAGTTTATTTAATCACTAACTTAAACTTCCAGATGTTTTGCTGATGCATGCTTAAAATATCCACAAGCAAACCCTGTGTTATTGTACTTCTAACCAAAGATGACAGGATTTCTAGTCATTAGTAGCATCAGCAGGGCCATTATTTAGGGCAATTCATTACTGAATGCTTCTTTAAGATTGTTCTTGTTCCTGTAAAAATACACGGAAGGACACGTTCCCAAATGCAACATGAAAGGCCACAAATAAAGCTGACTGGAGGGTGGAGGTCTGCGTTCCGTAAGAGCCAGGAGAATGATAAATAGCTGGTCCTTACTAAATCTGCCCAGGAACTGCACACTCCCTCAGACCTCCTTGGACCGCAGTGAACAAGATGCTGCAAATCCAGCAAAATTGCACAGGGGCTTTGAGGGATCAGAAGGAGCAATAGGGGAAAAGAGGTGCTGAGGAGGAGGTTTTATTTTAAATTGATAAAAAAATAATCCTGCGGGAGAGTAAGTGTCGTATGCAAGACCTTTGCAAGCATCCTTTGGGAAAGCAGCATGCTGCCCACCTCCATTTGGTTTCTCTGCCTGGAAAAGCCATTTTTCCATTTTATTTCTCTCTCTCATCCCCTGTTAGGACTGTGCCTGTTTCAGATTATTTTTTGCTCTGAAGCAGAGGTGCTGGCTGCTCAGCTGCTGTCCCAGTTTACCAGTGCTTTTAGCCTCATGGGAACAACCTGTCTCCAAAGTTACCCGAGCATCTCGCAAAGCCGTAGGCACCGGCGATGTGAAATGCGTGGTGGTTCAGGGCGGTGTGATCAGATCCCAGATGGTCCTGGCGTGAGTCAAACCAAACAATATGTTTTATCCCCTCTCCAAACAATAAGTTTTTAAAACTTCTCTGGCTTTGCGTGGAGATTTGACTCATTTCTTCTGTGCTCCTGTGGTGCTTTTGGCAAAGAGGCAGGTCTTGCCAAAATCCCTCCCTCGCCTGTTCTTCTCCTCCATCCCCTGTTAGATTGGATCTAACAACTGTTCCCTGGGCAGTGATGAGGTGCAGCCCATCATGGTTTGCTCCCTTTCTGCCTAAAGAAACAAGTAGCTATGGAACACCAAAACCTGGGCTGTGAGTAATATCAGAGAGATCTGCAGGCATCCCATCACCTGAAAACTTGGGGACTATTGATATTTTTTAATGGGTGGCCACCTCCAAGGATTCTGGATCACACAGTGTCCTTTCTCTGCTGGGGACTTATAGATTGTGCATGCACCCACTCCTGCTTCATCCACAAACCCTGCTAAAAGCCTTCTCCTTTAAAATTGCTCATTTATGATGATTTTTCCTGTCGTGCAATTCTTGTCTTGCAAAACCACCCATCCACTTCACTGCGCTGTCGCCATTTGTAGTGAGGCATTTGCAATGAGCGATGCATCGTCCTCCTGGGAAGGGTTTGTGTGCTGCCATCCTTCCTCTTCCTCCAACCCCCTGCAACACAGCCCTGAGGATTAGCACTGTCTGTGCTGGAATAACCGAAGTCTGGCTGAGGATAGTGAGAAATATCAGATCTCAGCTTGGAAAACCACAGGGACTCCAATGTATTGATTTAAGATGTTAAATTTAGACTTCACGTCCTGAAAACCTTAGATATAAATCGTATTTGTGGCTTGGTTTGGACGCGGTACTCTTCATCATGACCACGAATGAGTGTGTAACAGTTTGTTGGCTGGTATGGAATTCTGCCTTGCCTGGGAGGAGGCTGCGTTTTCGTGATTTAGGGAGGCAGTTCTGAAAACACTGGTGATGGAGCAGACTCCTACATAGCGGTCATTTCTACCGTACTTTGGGATTCCTTTCTGGTGAAATGCCATGAGGGACGTTGCTAAAGTCCTTCAGGCCAAGAAGGGCTTTTAATACCAAGCTGCCCTTAGGGCCAGCTCATCATCACCACTGATCTGTCCTTCCAGGTTTTGGTCTCCCTCCTAATGATGGCCAATGATTAGGTGCTCCACAAAGCTGAGCAGGAAGGAAGATGATGTCAAAACTCCTGGCTTACCACCAAACAGACCTTCTGGCAGAAGCGCCTTGTCCCTTCTCGTGCAACATCTGACAGAGGTATGGACGGTGACAGCCGTGCACCTGGGCTGGTGCGGCAGCGCCTCTAACCCTTGATTTTTTGCAGCCATAGGCAGATGTCCCGTTGCAGCTGGGAACACCTGAGCTCATTGTGATCATAAATGGGGAGTCTTCATTGCCCTCTAGGAGCTGGCACCCAGATCAAGAGTTTCATGAGATTTGCGCTAGAAATTCAGAAGTGTGGTGATGGTTTTAATTCCCCTAATCAGGATGTTTGAATGGGGCAGAGCAGAGCAGGTACAGGGTGAGCTACACAGGAGGTGATGGACCAACTGGGCAAGCTTGGTGCTATGGTGGGAGTTTCCCCCCAGGAGTTGTGGGGTGTGATGATCTTGGCTAGATATTTCCCTGCTTTTAAAGCTGTGTGCAACCATCGCTTTTCTCATTTTCTCACCAGTGAGCTATGAAAGTGGCAAAAAGAAGCTGAAAGCCCCGTTGCCTCTTCTTTTGAGTCACCTAGTCCCTTCTTAATGCCACAGTATAACACCCTGCAATGTCTGTCACAAGGGATTACTGCTGTGTGATGCCACTATGTTGTTGGTAACTCTTTATGCAACTGGTTAAATTAAGAATAACATCCCTATCACTGCCTCTGCTCTGCCTTCTCATCTGCCAGGCAAACATCCATCCATGAGTCCAGTTTCTCAATGCTTAACCTTAATTAGAAGATGAATATATTGTCCATGGTGGAACATCAAGTAGTTCTGCTTGTTCTCCAGGACTCTGATTATACTTGCAGGGTTCAACAGCCTCCCCCAGCCAGCAGACCCAAGAGCTGTGCATCACTATGGGACAACCTCTGTGCCAGCAGGACCTGGCGTGGGATGTGCCCGTCCCCAGGGAGAGCAGCCCAGCCTTTCCCAGCCCAGTCACACGGATGGGGAGCGGTGTAAGATCCCTGCTGGTTTTGCAAAGCTTTTCTGAAGTGAAACATCTGCTCAGGTCTGCCTGCACTGTTCCTGCACTGCTGCACTGAGCCACAGTGCTGGGGTTGCGGGGGATGTTTGGCAAGGGCTGGGCATGAAAAGGCTGAAAGTTGCACCTGTGGGACTGACCCACACGGCTGTAGGGGATTTCAGCTTTCACTTTAGAGTTGGAACGTAAATATATTGTCATATATGTTGATATAAAAGCTGCTGGGCAGTGGTTAGAGGGCATGGGGCAGAGCTGTCTCCACCAGCTCAGAGCTTACGCTGCTGCCAGATGGGCATGGCTGGGAGAGGCTGGTTGAGAGGAGGGACAGATGGCAAGGTGGGACCGACTAGGTTACAGCTCAGATGTGCAGGGATACGGTGCTGCCTCACGGAGCGGCAGATCCTAAACTATAAGCAGAAAAATAAAAGCCTGAGGAGGGAGGGTAACACACAAGCACGGTGGGTGCTGGTATTCTGGGTGAAGTTGCTGCTGCTTTCAGGTCTTCTGCAAATCTCCAGCTTGGTCTCACATGCTCACTAAAGATCTGCGCATCAGTGACTGCTCCTAGGAAGCACTGGAAAGGGTTAAATGCCATCTGCGACCCCTATGGATCTTCCTTCCTCCAAAATTATTAGCCCTCTATAGAGCAGATCCGTAGGGTACCCCATGTTTTTCACTGGTGCCCTTGGGTAGCCCTTCCCAAAGAGGATTTGTGTATATGTCTGTGCGTGTATGTGTTCATGCTTCCATGAGCAAGTGATTTCATTATCTCTCTAGCTAATTAAGAGGCTGTTTGTGTCAGTTTGCATTCAGCCACAGCAAATTCACTGCTACCTTTATGGATCGATTTTTCCCTCCTTGTTTATGTGCCTGGTGAACACGGTACAACTTTGAACCGATCAAATTCATGCTCCGCGTACGCGGAGAAGCTAATGAAATTACACTGCAGGATGTAACCTGCCCAACATTAAATGTAGGGAATTGCAGCTCTTCCTGGTAAAGTGTTGAACAAACAAGAAAGTAATGATATTAAACAGGCAGCACGTTTCTGCTTCCCATATAGCCTATGGAGCCTGGCCTAAGGATAACCCCGCAGATGAGTATAACCAGAAACACACCTGCGCCAGCTGTGCCTGCTCAGTGCTTGTGCAAATAAATCAAGTCCCTCGGCATATTCCCTTGTTGGCTGGAACATCAGCATCTCTGGCCGTCTGTGTCCTCTCGGGTTGGGGCTGGCGCCCACCCTGTGCCATCGGATGGGCGACGTCCACAGATGTGTTTGGTGCCTTACGGAGAAACGGTGATGTGAAAGCAATGCCAGGTTTATCTGATGAGCAGGTGAAAGCATGACTGAGGTTGGCTCAATCTTGTAGCATTCCTATTTCCTCGGCTTCAAATGGGCCAAGTGAATTTTATCTGGCAAACGAGGGGGCTGCATGTCGGTGACGTGCTGCATGTCAGGCGTGCTGAGACACTTCGGTGGCTGATACTAGCATGGAAGCTGTTCTAGTTTATGGCTCTGTGCAGTTCTTGGGCTGCAGAAATGTGGATAAACTACTTTCCTTTCGCATGGCTGACCCCCTTCACCTGCGCTCTGACTGCTAATCCATCTCCACCAGGATTGCTTGTTATATTGCAAAGCTCCGGGCAGCTTCCCGGTGGAGCCATTGTAAGATACTAAATCTGGCAGTGCAACTCTTTTTCTTCCTCCTCTAGAGACAGACGTCTCGATCAGGTGAGAGCAGAATCCCTAAAAGACCAGGATTTATTTTGTTCAGTGCCGGACTCCTGTGAGACAGGGACTTTGCAAAGCCCAGCAATTTGCAATCTGCGGTGGGGAGAAATGCTGGCTCTCTTCCCACAGGAGCCCGGCGATCCGAGGAGTCCTGGGCATTTCTTTGCGTAGCACATGCAGCCTCTGACCCTAATCAGGGTCGTGATTTACAGGATCACGCAAGTCCCCTGATTTACAGAGCAGCTGTCTGGGAGAGCGTTACAGACCTTGCCGTTCAGGGCTGGCTTTCCTCCCGTTGCCTTCACGCAGGATTTACTAGACTGGGGTGAGCTGGCTCTAAGAAAGATAGAGACAGGGTCTTGAAATCACATTTGATCATAATTTATATCTGGGTGGATGGGTAGGTGGGTGGATGGATGGATGAATGGATGGAGTGAAGTGTGTAACTCGCTCCCTGCCTCCCTTGGATTCTGTGGTTATCCCACAGTCATGCTTTTAAAAGAAGTGCTCAAAAAAAAAGTCAAATGGTGTCTGCATGTGGATATAATTAAAATCCAAGCATGAACACACAATTACTTGAAACTTGTTTCTTCCAGCTTCCAAGCCCTGCAAGGCCAGGCTGCACAGAGCCTAGCGAGATCTGAGTTTAAATGCTGATTCACCGTATCATGAGCTCCTGGCAGGTTATTATAAATCTTAATGACTTTTGTTTTCCTAAAGGAAGCCTGCATTGGTTTTGGCAGCTACGAACCCTGCCTGCAGCAGCTGGGGTGTAATTGGTGTGCAGATCCTGGCAGCAGAGGAGAAGGGGAATGCATGGACAGATGACAAAAGTCAAGCAGAAAAACTGTCTGAGCCCACAGGAGGAAACGGTTACGGCAAATCCTTTCTCTGCAGGTCCAGTGGAGACCAGACCTTCCTTCAGGATCCTGGTATCCCCACCTGGAGTGGAAGATATGGCTGAGATCCCTGCACAAGCCTGCCATCAAACTTCAAAGAGCACATGAGGATTTGTCAAGCACCCCGGTGGTGGGATAGGAATCAGAGAAGCCTGAGGAGCATACGAGAGGCAACCTAGCCAGCATGGTTGTCTTCATTAACCACCGTGATGAGGCTAAAAAGACTTGCAGGTTGGGACACGGATCCAGCTCACGGCGGTGCAAGATGGGATCAACAGATGTTGCGTTGTGCTGAGGGTGGTTTTGGTTTCTACCTTCAGGTATCCAAAATCAAACTGAAGATCTCGGCCAAGCGTTGGCCACGCAGTGGTGGATTGTTTGCAGCTTGGGTGCTCGTGCTTCCTGACAAAATCTCCAGGTAGTGCAGTTAGCAGGGACAGGAGGAGATCGGAACCTCAGAAACTCAGGTCTGAACTTGTCTACTCAAGGCAGAGCTGCTCCACGTTATCCTGACCTTTGTCATCAGCCCAGGGCTCTCAGCAGGACCATCGTTGTAGGGAAGTAGTTTAAGGCTGAGCACCAGCAAATCTCTGCAGAAAGATGGCCCAGAGGGAGCTGAACTCCAGGAAAAAAATAAACCTCAGTGCACAAACTCTTGGGGTGTCATCAGTATCAGGTGATTTGAACCCCAAACCAACATCACCTTCCTCACAGCCAGGCAGTGCCGTAGGCCAAGGTGGAAAGGACAGTGTTTGCGAGAAACACATAGACGTGACCACCAGCCAGCGCAGCGGGACTCTGGGCTACCCACGCTGATGCTGCCAGCTCCAGCACAAACGAGGCAAGAATCCAACGTCCCATTAAAAGCAGAGCTTCAGAACCAAATCCTGGACTACTTAACCTGTACACAGAAGCAATTTCCTACTGTCTTTCCAGG
>JAVJGI010000001.1:40500120-40512314 GCA_035590275.1 Ibycter americanus
AGGAGAAGCCAGGAACCCAGATGCAGCAGAGGCAAGAAGCAGGGTGGGCTGGCCTGAAGAGGATGGAGAAACAGCACAGGCAGTAGATGAACCTTTGGAACCTTGTGTGGGACTGGTGGTGGTGCTGAGGCAGGAGGGAGCTGGTGTGGGATGGTGAAAGCCTTGTTGCAGCTTGATGGTTTGGTAGTGCTGCAACAACTGGTCACCAGCTTCAAAACTCCTGATGTTTCTGAGGTGCATCCCTGGTGGGGAGGGCTTTGTGCTTGACACTTATGCCTGCGCTGGAGCGGAGCAGTGCGCAGCTTTGCGGGTGGGCTCTGGCTCGGTGGGTTGTATTGCTGCGGCATTAACAGAGAAACTCAATGCACTACAGAAGGGAAAATAGAAATTCAGAGATAAAGGAAGTCTTGCCACCTATTAAATAGAAAGGAGCAGATTCCACCAGGAATCTGAAGCCACCCCCACATCCTCTGTGTCTGCTCTCAAATGCCCCATCGTGCCACCAGCTTGTCCTCACCTCTCACTACTGTTATCCACTCTCTGCAGCCAGGAGGTCGTTCATGGTTACTTGTGAAACTTCTTCCTAAGAAAACCCTTACCTGTGTTACATGTGTTACATATATTTTTCCTATTTTCTTTTTTTTTCTTTAAATCAGAGGAGATTTTTCTAACTGCTCTTGAATACCGGGAGGAACTGGGGGCATGCTCTTTGTGGCTGTTTGGTTGCAGGAAGGTTTACAATGCGATTGCAATGCTAGCAGCGTGCCCTTGGATAGTTTTAACTCATTTGCATCAAAAGCCTTACAAAGGCTGACTCATCTTTGCATTTTACCATGGCCTAAGTGAGGTGTGGCGATTTCATGGATTTTTCCCTGAAATGAGATATTAGGAGCGAAATGCCATCCCCTCAGCCCTGCTCCTCTTCCTGAGCTCTTGGAAGAGAGAGTTCCTCCATGAAACTAGAAAGACTAGATAGAAGGAAGAAATGTTTTATGCTGAGGGTGGTGAAACCCTGGCACAGGCTGCCCCGAGAAGTGGCAGATGCCCCATCCCTGGAAACATTCAAGGCCAGGCTGGACGGGGCTCTGAGCAACCTGATCTGGTTGCAGATGTCCCTGCCCGTGGCAGGGGGCTTGGACTGGATGGCCTTTAGAGATCCCTTCCAACCCAAACCGTGCCATGAATCTGTGATTCTGTGAAACCATTCGTTTTATAGTTCTGGTTCATCTCTTAAGCCCATGATAAAAAAGTTCTCTTGATCAGCTCTGGCAGAGGTTTCTTCCAGGATGGCACGACAAAGGCAAAGCTCCAGGCTTTAGAAATCTGAGAGGGTTTTCTAAGTCTGTGGATGCTTTTACACAAAGTGACCTCGCTTGTTCTAACTAGCTCAACCTAAAGCCTTTGTGGATACAGGGACACCGTGCCCTCTCCGTCATGGAGAAAGTCGGTTGCAATGACATAGAATCACAGAACCATTTAGGTTGGAAAAGAGATTAAAGATTGTCAAGTCCAACCATTAACCCAGCACTGCCAAGGCCACCACTAAAGCCTGCTTGGCTTCAGTTGTCACAAGGAGACTTGGGATGACACGTAGCTCGCTTCTACTGCCCGTGGAGATGCTGCAGAGGTAAGCGTAAGGTGTGTGTTAAAAATGGAATGAGTTTCATGAATGCCCCCTTTCCCAAGCTGTTACCTGAAGGTACATTTCGTGGGCTTTTGGTTTCATAGCAAGCTTTGAGCTGCTGGGGTATTGTAGCAAGCTAGAATTTCAACACAGATTCCCAAGATGTTGTCACAGTTTTAATGGAAGGGGGAGAAAAATGCTATGATTTGCACTGGAAGTAGACATAAAATCCCGATGGAGACAGGGCAGAGGCAGGTCCCTGCGCACCAAATAGTGGCGTGGGGTGAACATTGCCCTTCCCCACCCATGGGGCTACACGTAGCTTGGTGATGACACAAGCTGTCTCCAACAAGCCATCGGATTGTAAAAACACCCCTTTTGACAAAAAAAAAAATAGGATATTTGGCCTTCGCAAGATTTGGTAGCGTTTGCCTTCAGCGTGGCTCAGAGCCCCCCGCCAGCGGCAGCCGAGGGGCCGTGCCTTGCCAGCGCGTTTGCTAATGAGATCAGTGGTTCGTTTTCATTTAATGGGCTGCAAGAGAGCAATTTGCTGAAGGGCTGCGTTTGAAATTAGTCTTGCCGGGAGGCTGTCGTGTAAAAGCCCAACTCCTTTGTTTCTGATGTGGGCGACAGCTATAAATTGCCATTTAACTTGACAGCTCGGTTCCTATTGTTCCCTTTTTAAAGATCAAGCAAGGTAAAGGACTAGATGAAAAGCTCCGGATAACACAAGGGAGAAGGCAGACAAGGTCAAAGTCAAGGTCAAAGACAGGAGATTCCCCACGCCCTTCTCTTGACAATAGGGCAATTTTATTTCTGTCCTCTCAGTGGAGGGGACACTTTTATATCCTAGTTTTAGCTTCTTTTTAGCTAGTAAACAGTGGATATTATTGTGCTGGCTAAATAGGAATTGCATTCACACAAACCCCTCTTGCATTTTGCAGATACTCCCTCTTCAGTGTACAATCCTATTTCCTGATGTTATTATATTACAGTCAGGAAAACGAGCAGCGGTGAAATCTCATTTTGTATCACCAGACCTCAGACCTTCTCTTGCTTCATTATATTGCCAGCACAGCACGGAGGAGCATCGCGCTGTTTGCGTGGCAAAAAGCACGGAGCAGCAACACGAAGGGCTTTGCAGACGTTTCTACAGATGCTATCACAGCGATTATCCTGGGCAGCTTCACCCCTCCTCCCTTTTTAGCTCTTGTCTTGCTTTTATGCAGTCCCCTCCTCTGCACAAAGCGCTGCTCGCCTGGAAATCTCTCCCAGCTGGTTGAGGAATAGTTTCTGATCATTGTCCCCGGATCTGTCATGCAAAGGCAGCGTCTGTGCCGTGCCAGGCGAGCAGCACGCTCCTCCTTCCCCTCGCCCAAGCGCTCTCTAGAAAACAGAGAATATGTCAAAGGTAGCTAGAAGACAATAACTTGGCAATTTTCCTGACTCTGGGGCAAGAACGGATCATTTCTAATTACCTGTGATTGCATCTGAAGTGCCTTGGTGTGTGCAGGAAGATACCAGATCTCCTTAATTTTTTTTCTATTTGAGGAAAAAAGCTTTTCCTTTGTCTCCCACAGAACAAAGAAATGTGAACACGCTCTTTAAACAGTGAGGGCTAAGCCCATCCCCAGGGTAAAGGCGCTGCCTTAATGGGGTTACATGCAGAAGAAATTTGGCTCGGAGTATGTAATCACTGCCTGAATTAATGAAAAAAGGGTTTCTTTGGAACAGGCTGAATAGCCCAGCTGCAGCAATTATCTTGTCACTCATCAGAATGACAACAAAATTAGTTCCAGATATAAAACCGGGCAGCAGAGGCGAGACACCTAGCATGTATTTATTTTTGCCGTTAATGACACTGGAGGTTGCCCTTCTGCCCCCGTACGTTTTGTGCAGCCTGTGCCACCCGCTTGCGGCTCATGAGCAAAACGCTGGGGGTTCATCTAAGGCGGGATGGAGACCTGGACATCAGATTGTGCTAATTCATTCCTTTTTCAGGAATTTGCCACGGCTCTGTCTCAAATCACCTCTCTGGTCCCCAGCCTGGCTGAGATCCCTGCCTGGCTGGGTGCCATCGTTGTGCTCATTGCTGGGGATACAGGGAGGAGCATCCTCACACCAACCGTGATGTGCACAGATATTTATCCATCCGTCGGGGACCCACATCTCTCTTGTGGCTTCTAGGTGCCACTGCGGTGCCAGTAATAGCCAAAATGGGCAATTGATTTATTAGGGAAGCCAAATGCAGGGCTTTTCCCCTGTTGCTCTTTGTGGACTGGGAGTGCTGAGCCCACTGCTTTGGGTATCGTCTCTTCCTAAAGTACTGGGACTCAGCTGGTTTGCGTGGCTGTGATTTATGTCTCGTGGTGAGCACTGAAGCAAAGAAGTCCAGTTTAGAACTGGGACTGGGACATCATTTACTAATAGCTGTGTGCTGGCTTACGGCTGCTGCCCAACCTCCCCGTGGGTCTCGGAGCCAACCTTCACAAAAGGCTCAAGCTCTGTGTGAGTGAAGTAGGAGAAAAACTACTGTACAGTGAGGCTAAGAAATTTTGTTACATATTTAACAGAATTAGGGACTAAACGCCCCTTCTGTGCTGAGGGCTATGGGCAGGAGGCTTCCTGGCTGGGGGAACTGGCAACAGAACTGCCCCTGGCATGACGGCGGCTGCAAAAAGCTGATTTTTGACTCAAGGGTGCAAACCACAGAGGTCCAACAGGGAAACATAGTGTATGGGGTGCTGTGTTCCACCTAAAATCTGCTACCAGCCCCTCTGAGCATCCAGAGTCTTTTGCACAAGAGCATCAGAAGTCTCACATCCCTGCTGTGCCCTCGTGAGCCGGTGATGATGGATTTTTCTTCCTGACCCACCTGTATCTGTGATCTGGCACACAGGCACCCTCCTTTCTATCCTCCCAGCCTGACTTTAAGGTGTCCACAGAATGCTGGCCCAGTTTTGCACTGCAGGGTGACCTCAGCAGGTGCTTTCACACCACAAATCTCCCTTACATGTTCGGTACTTGCATAGGCAGCTCCAAGCCTAAAATAGCTAATAAAGGCTCTGTTCTGTGTTTTGGAGCACTTCTAGCTGGTGAAGACAGGCTGGTGTGTTGCTGCTCAGATGCAGCTAGATTAGATGGTGGGGAAAAAAAGATTGGTAAATTAATTTTGGGGTTTTATTTAAAATATCTGCAGGAATGAAAGCTTTTACATGAGGAAAGGTTATAATAGCCGCAGTTGACTCACTGCACTCTCCCATTGAAGGAGGCTCATAAGACACCGGGAAGAGAAGCATGTGAATTTTTTAAAGGTTTTTTTTTCCTCTCTCCTGGTAGTCAGAGGCACACAGAGCCTTTGCTTAAATGAGAGCTGTGATTTCAGTTTAGCTTGTGTGCCCTGCATCCCTGTGCGAGTAGCTACCAGAGACCATTTTGTGTATTGTATTTCCAGCCAACAAGCAGAGCGACATAAATAACCCAGCTGCTGCTACCCGGTGTCACACATGACTTCCAGGAAAGGGCTGACAATGCCCCTTTCCCAAAGGAAAGCTGGCAAGTGTGAATGAAGCGGTGGAAAAACCCTTTGGGAAGAGGCTGCCCAGCTGGCTGGGCTGTGTTTCTTGGGGAACGGGAAAGATAGCCGCCCATCAGACCCAGCGACCTTAGGTGACAGCGACAGGCGTATGGGCTCCGTGGGATTTAACCGTCCCTCTTGGGTCGCGTGTGGGCGATGAGATGGATGCTGTCTTTGGGGTGAAATACAAAAAGACGTTGCTGTGTAGTTAAAGAACCGGTGGCACCACTTTCCAGCAAACTTTTTAGCCATTTGCCAGTTGCTGGAGCTCTGGGAAGATTTCTGTGCCTGCGCACCGGGTATTTTAATCTCTTTGCTGCTGTATTAGCATTATTACTACTAATGACAATCAATAAATTAAGGTCTATGGGGTTCCCCACTGAGATACTGCTCTGTTGCGTCTAGCGCTTTACAAACACCCGCTGAGAAAGCTGCTCCTGCTCAAATCGCTGTTGTGCCGGCTGGGGCAGCCCTCGGGATAGATGGAAAGTTGTAAATCATGGTCTTGTAAAGGCTGATGCCGGTTTAGTGCAAGGGATAAAGAGCCCACAAAGGCTTTTGTGCTCCGGGTCGGAGTGACACAGGTCCTACCCATGCCCAGGGATGAGAAACCAAGGCTGCCGTCCCTGTCACGTGTTCTTGTGAGAGACACGGGTTTGATCTTTGAACTTGGCCCGTGGTGTGCGCGACAACACGGTCAGGTTGGCAAAGGTGAAATAATCTGAAATAATCCTTCATCCAAGCGCTTCACACTTGTCCTGCAGCCTGGACTGGTGGCTCTCCTTGCAGTAATTTGGTTGGAAAATTGATGGGAGCAGCTGAAAGAAGCTGGAGTGATGCAAGACCTGAAGTTTCTTGGGTCATGAAGAAGTTGGCTCCAGCAAAGCTCAACCCCTCCAACGCTCAGCGCTCAGTCCTGCAGTGGAGAGCAGCCAAAAAGCAGATTTTGGGCTGCTGCTTCCCAAGACGTGGGGCCAAAGCACAGCTCGCAGGGAGCCTCAGCAGCTGGCTGTACAGAACATCAGTGCTGTGTCTCCCGTGAGCTCTTCACGGCTGGGTCTTGCTTCTAGATGCTTTCCCTTAAGTCTCTTCAGATTCTTTAGCTCATGAAACACGCTAAAGGTTGCTCGCTGGCATTGGGGTAGTTTCTTTGATGCCAGTTCTGATTTTCTGTGGAGGTTTCCCCAGCATGTTAAGCAACAGGCTGTAGCGTTTCACTTTCCAGCTGTAACTGTCCTAGAGGTAGGGAGAGAAGAGTTTATTAGTAAACCAAGATTTACGGCCGGTTGCGCCTGTGTGCTTTCCCAAGCTGCGTATTTCACAAGAGTAATTGGGAACAGGGAAGCTCTCAGCAGCTTCCCTTCCCAAGGCTGGGTTTTGGGCTCTGCTTATTGTTTTGTAAATGAGTGGTTTTGTTTTTCTTGCTCGCAGATGGGAAAATGTTGCACGCTGAATGGCAGCGAATTGACCAAATACAATATTTTCCCTGCATGTTCCCTTCCAGATCTCCATAATCATATATTTGATTTGCAAAGGATCCTTTTGCTAGTAGCTTCAAAGCTGACCCTGTTTGAGCCAGCCATAAAATGAACCTTATTCCTGTAATTTGTCTTGGTAAGAGAGGGATGCGGCGGCTGGCGAGCCCTGAATGCTGCCACGCAGAGATGCTTGCTGAGCGCATCCCAGCCTGCCTACGGCGCACGCCCGGTAAAGCACCAGGATCCATGCCGAGCATCAAATCCATAATTAAACGGCTCGGGGGGGACAATGCTTTTGTCTCCATCCATCACTGAACAAAACGTGGGAGCTGAGCCTGGATCGGTGCTTCAGCTGCTGGCTTTGTCCCATCCATGCGTCCCGGCCAGCTCCCACAGCCACTCCACCAAACGGGGCTGAGCCTGCCAGCTCAGCCTTCCTCCCTCCCAACTGAAGAAGGATGGAGAAGGAGGATGGAGTGTTGCTGGTGTTAATTGTCATCACTTTTGTTTTCATGGATGAGTGAAAATGAGCTTAATTTAAGTTATCACAGAGGGTGAAGGTGATCGCTGCTGAGTTTTTGCTGATCAGACGCCTGGCTTTCCGCTGGGCAAGCCAAATCAGGAAAAAAATAGCTTTCCAAATGATCTCATTGCTGTTTCCTTCCCCTGAATCCAACAAACAGAGCGCACAGCAAAGTGGTCAGCAAGGTACTGCTTCATCAGGGATCTGGGAAACTCTGCAGGGAACCTGGTCGGGAGCTGCATTTTGCCACAAAAGAGGTTCAAAAGGAGATCAGAAGGCAGTGGTGGCTGCAGGATGGAAATTAGTGGTGGAGTCTGAGGAGATAAATGTCATTGTTTGGAGAAAAAGGGGGTCAGAGGAGTTAGGTCCCACTACACCGTTGGTGGCTCCCTCCTCTTGCAAAGGAGGTGGGCAGCACTGGACTGAACATGGAGGTGGGTGGGAGGCCATTGGAGATGTTGGCATTGGCAGCATGAATATCTCACCTAAATGAAATGTTGGCAAAAGGAGATGGAATCTTGGGTGGATTTTCCCCTCCTGATATCCCTGGCCGTGTCAGCTCACAACCTCTCTGAGCCAGGAACCATTGCAGGCTGGAAACAGGGAGTCCAAGAGTGTGAAACTCCAGATAAGGAGAAGTGATGGCTGTTTTCTGGGAAAAGTGGTGGGCGAAAGACGGAGGGAAACAGCTTCTGGGAGGCTGTTTAGGAGAGGAAAACTCAGAGGGGAGGTACACCAGTGCAACATGGCTCATTCCTATCTTCATAGAGCCCCTAAGATTTTTCCAGTATGATGCAATGGAGTTAAAGTGAATACGTGCATGCTGGCAAATTTGCTTTCTTAGTCACCTTCTGTGGGCCCCTTGGGAGGAGCCCAGAGCTCTCTAGGACCACCAGCTGAGGAGCTCTCCCGAACATGGAGAGGCTCAGGGATGTGCTTCACCTGCACATCCAGCCTTTGAAGATGTTGAGTTGCCTGAAGTTGCAGCCTCTCCCCAGCCGGATGGTGGAGGCCAACAGGTAGAGACTTGAGAGCGAGCTGGAGACTTATAAAAGCAGAAGCTGTTGGCTTGATTCATGTTTTAAGAAGTGTATCCCCAGGCAGCGTGGAGAGGAGCCTCCTGGAAGGGCGAAGCACAGCGAGGGAAGGGATCTGAGCCCCTAAGGAAGTGGGATGGGAGAGGTGGGAAGCTGTTCCTGGAGATAAGGAGATGCAGGGGAGGCCACACAGCAAGTGCCGCAGGTCCTGGCTTCCTCCGTTCATCTGAGGCTGAAACAACTATTATGAAAGGGAGGGAGAAAAGGTGGGTGTAGGGCTGGGTGCCTCCCAGAGCTGGTGGGCACCCAACAGGAGGACAGCTGTAGTGCTGAGGGTGGGCAGGTGGTGGCCATGGGCAAGCCCTTGAAGGGGAGCAGATCCCATGGAAATCTTTGATGTTTGGGGTACAGGGTCCAGGGAGGTTGCGCTGTCTCCATCCTTGGAGGTTTCCAGAAGCAGTCTGAATATGGCCCTGAGCAACCTGGGCTGAGCTCAAGGCTGGCCCTGCTTGGAGGAGGTTGGAGCAGAGACCTCCTGAAGTCCCTTCCAACCTGAATTTCCCTGTGATCCTAAGACATATCCAGATTTACTCCTTTGCAGAGCCTTTCCAGAGCATCCAGGGTGTCAAGGGAGAGAAGCCAGCACATCGCTCCAGATGATTATTTCCTGCCTTTTTTCAGACAAAATCCCACACTTGTCGCAGCACTACCAAACTATCAAGCTGCAACAAGGCTTTCCCACACAAGGTTCCAAATGTTCATCTACCATCCGTGCTGTTTCTTCATCTCTTCAGGCCGGTCCACCCTGCTTCTTGCCTCTGCTGCATCTGGGTTCCTGGCTTCTTCTTCAGCCAACCTTTCCTCATCCAGGCCCCCTTCTTCTCTCAGCTTCTCCTAGGGCCTCGCCTCATCTCTCCTACATCCCTGGGCTCTTCTGCATCCAGTCTCCTCTCTCTTTTCACCCACGGCTCCTCTTCATCTGATGCTCCTCAGTGCTATTTAGCTACTTAGCAGGAACCAGCCACAGCTGTACATTATCCACATCAGCCAACCCACCACCCCAGAACCCAGCCCACAACTGTATATTATCAATGTTAATTAACCCTCTGCAGTTCCTCTACACACACTCGTAAATCTGGCATGGCCAAACAGCTTTAGAAAACGCATCCTTTAACCTCCAGGGTCACACAGGGAGCGGGCAGGTGAGATCTGAGTTTTATTTCATGGAGCCAGACAGAGTAACGCCATGGAAATGATGCTGGGAAGAAATCCAGAAAATAATAATATTTCTTTTTTTCATGAAGGAGCATCACACTGTAGCACCTGGAGATGTCCCAGACCATGTTGCGATTAAGAAGCCATGATGCTAAATTATTCTTAGGGATGGCGGTACCCCCATCTGGCAGCAAACACCTCTCTGCTCCAGCTGCTGTTCAAGAAGTCAAAGGCAACTTCAGCAATGATCAGTGAGAGCTCCCAACTCCCTACTTGCATGGAGTTAGCTATTGCAAACAGAACATCCCATAACCCCCTTCCAGCTCCTAGCCACCCTCAACCTCATCTCTCTCCTAGCTAAACTCTGCATTTACAATGAGCAGTGGTTATAGAAAAGCAAGCCCAGGTAACTCTGGGTCAGCGCTGCTATTTTTGCGATAACGTTTCCTGTGCTCGCAGGATCTTGGTGTATCATGTCTCCATCACCTCCTGCATCTCCATCCTGCGTTCCATGGGCACGCGGTGCCAGATTCACGGTGGTATAGACACACAGACCTCAGCTTGCTGGAGAACGAACTCGCCTTTTGCGAGCTGGCTGCCTTTTGCAATGATAATAAACCAACAATTTAAGGGTAGAGGAAACCTTAATACCTCCCCCTCCCAAAAAAGCACTTGAGAAGAGCTAAGATCTTTTCTCAGCCTGAAGAACTTGGATAAATGGAGTAGGAGGGTTTTTGTTGCCATTATAATTTGCTATTTAATTTTCCCTCCCAAGGTGAAAAGTGGGAAACTTTTGTTACAGGCTTGTTTTATCCCTGCCTGGTGCTACTCATCCATTTTTCATGAAGAGCTCCGTAGGCAGCAAGTTTGTCCACAGTACGAACATCAGGACACTGCCTGGAGGGCGGGCTCTGCTGAAACATTTATGGGATCCCATAAATGCAACAGGATCCCATAACTCTGAATAGAAGGATGGAAAAACCATTCTTATGGAACACAGCAGGAGACTACCTTGTTTTTTACCACGCCAGTACGGCACACTTCGTTTTTTCTCTCTAAGAAGTCTCCATTATTTCCTTAAAGTGCTGCTACGGTGGGAAGATGACTCCTTGTACTCTTGATGCTACATAGGGATAAGAAAAAGAAAAAATGGAAAGCCCCAAAAGATAGATCCTTGGCTCGTAGGAAGCTGATAGTGGGATTTGTGTGGCCCATAAAGCTTTTCTGTTTGTTTTTGTCTGTAGCCAGTGTGCTGGCACTGCTACCGGTTACCAGCTGCATCTCAGCTGTGCCTGGCACCGCAGTGAGAGCCGGAGCTGGAGCTGCAGCCTCCAGCTTTGTTTCTGGGGATGCTCCTGCCTAGTCGAACACAAGGGATGGAGACGGGTCTTCCTGCTGGTAACCTGGGGTCCCACCATCCTGGGGTGTCCTCCAGCATGGCTCATGGACAGCTCATCAGCATGCACCAGGACATCAAAGCCTTCCCACAGCCAACAAACCCAGCAGCCCATGCCTTCTGCAGAGAAGAGTTGTGCACATGCCAGTAACGTTGGATATACGCATTAATTTTTTAATAAAATGCACCCTCCAGCCTCCTGAGCAGCTGCCAGCCAGAGGTGAGAAGTTTAGGCATTCCTCATGGGTGGGGGAATGGAAGACCTCCCCAGGTGCATGTCTCAGGGCAAATTTTTGGTCTCTGTGTATCCAACATTGTTTTCTCCATCGGTGCAGCAGGGATTTACTAAAAATAAGCAGGTATTCACGGGAGAGGGTGTGAAGGCAGCTGTTTCCATCGATGCCAGTGTTGAGGTACCCAGGCTGAAAGCACTGCGAGAGCGAGCCCTACCAGGTCACACAAACAGAGACTTAACCCAGATTGGTGGTTTACTGTTGGACAAGATCTAGGTCAGGAGGACCCACCAAGGAACAGCAGCAGCAGCTTTCCCTCTATTCCAAAGCACTCTGCTTTCCTCTTCCTTCCTTTGGCAACTCTTACGGATTTCATTCAGCTTTTGCAGCCTTCAAAACGTGGAACAATAGTGGGACAGCGAAGCTCAGGAAGCCGGGGAGCAGGAACAATAGTTGCTGCTGTGTCCTTTCCCAGCCGTGCTGCCAGCCACCCCTTCCCCTTCCCCATCCCTCCTTCTCCAGGAAGTCTAACCTCTCTGTTGGGTGTTTTCCAGGCTGTTGATGTGCTTTTCCATTGCTCTGCACCCAAGGGAAATGCGAGGCTGAAGGTAACAGCCTGGTGCAATGCACCAGTGGTGTAAAATGTCTTCCCCCGTTGACAGAAAGAAGAGCCTTGGGGCCGAAATTGCACAAACTCCTGTCCTGGGAAGATCCCTTTCCCCTCTCCTCTCTCTCAAACCTTGCTGAGTGTCTGGGGCTTTGGAGCTCTGCGCACCCCTGGGCAGGCACACGAACACCCCGATGGTGGTGAATCGTGGCCATCAGGGTCTTGGTTGCATGCCAAAGAGAAGATGGAAGGAGCCAACACAGCACCCAGCTGTTAAGGACAGTGCTTGTTGCAGGGGAAGAACAGCAAGGACGCGCTGTTAGGACATGTCCCCTTCCCTTCATGAGCGCTGGGTGCAGAGGGAGCCTGGGAAAGGTCTTGCACATGGGTCACGGCAATCCCAAGCACTGGGTGGAGAATGGGTGGAGAGCAGCCCTGAGGAGAAGGACCTGGGGGTGCTGGTGGATGAGAAGCTGGGCATGACCCGGCACTGTGCGCTCGCAG
>JAVJGI010000001.1:40520544-40531998 GCA_035590275.1 Ibycter americanus
AGCCCCTGCCCGGCTCTGGACACGCTGCAGCCCCTCAGGGTCTGTCTGGCCGTGAGGGGCCCAACGCTGAGCCCAGGGTTCGAGGTGCAGGGCTACTTTCTGTTGCTAAACATGCTCAGTGTTTTTTGAAGTGGTTAGATTTCCTATTTACAATCAAGTTCCCTGTGTTCATCGTAAAGAAAATTTGAAAATAGCTGGAAAATTGTCATGTATTTTGAGGTGGGTGAATGCCATTGCCTTATGTGAGTGCCAAGCAGTGAAACAGTTGTTTTGGTGAGCTAATAAAAAAACCAAACAAACTACAAAACCTGAGAAAGCATGTTATTGTTGAAACTAGTCAATTTCAGATAAGCTACTTTTGAAATCGGTGAGATTCTGAGAGTCTTTATTAACTGTCTGACTTCTGGTTTCTGTTTTCACAGAAATGTTAAGATGGAGATAATGTGAGACTGTGGGAAATAAGCAGACAATAATAATGTTTCTGGTCAAAATTGTGAGGTCAACAAAAGGCCCATGAAAAATAAACTTTTTTTTTTTTGGGGTGGGGTGGGTAGAGTAGAAACAGATGGTAGTATCAGCAAGTTAACAGGAAGTGAGATTTTTGGGGAAAAAAGCTGGTTTATCTTTCCGTTGTATTTATTTATTTTAAAATCAAGTACTTACTGTCAAAACCAGTGTCTGTCTTAGGTAGACAGCATGAATCTATTCAAGTCCCTTCCTGAAAATGAACCTTGTTAATATGAGGATTTGCACAAGCTTGCCAGGGGTGTCTCAGGTTTTTCCCCTTGTTCACTGTTATCTATCAAAGCTTTACCACGTGTGGGTTTTTAAGACTGCCTAGCCTTTGTGGGGGAGGAGCGTAACATCTGCCAATATGAAGCAAAACGTAGTCAACACGGTGAAATCACATCCTTTGTCAGCTGAATTGCATGTTAACCATAGCTGCAGCCATCCCAGACATATGGTAAGCCAGCCTGTGGGAATCAATTGGGAATCGGTCAGGGATCAATGGTAATACCGTCGCTGTGTCAGTACCACTGGATTACAACATCAAGAAGGGGAAGCTTGCACACAGAATAAATTCAGCTAGCAAGAAGGGATGCAGAGGAAAGTAACATGTTGTGGAAACATAAATAAAATTAAAATACTGTGTGGCGTTATTTAAAAAATGTGTTTGTTCTTTTTGATTGAGGAAGGCACCGTTAATATTCTCTTTATTTGCCAACATACATGGCTTGCAGTGCTGTGTCTGTTACTAAGTTGTGACAGGCTAGACTGTTGTAAAGCAAGGTACTTTGCATAATTAGTATGAAGATGTGAACAGATGAGCACTAATTCTTAGAAGTTAACGATTGTCAATTATCTTCCCCTTTTTTTTGGATCTAGTCCAAGATTAGCAGAATATCAAGTAGCTCAAAGTATGGTTTCTTAATTGGTCCAAGCACACTTTATTGCGAGATGCCACCTCAAAATGTGGCTTTGCCTTCTGCCCTGCCTTCATCACAGTCAGATCAGCTTGCTTGTGTGTTTTTCGTGTTTTTTTTTTAATTCCTGGACTGGAGTTTGTTTGGATCCATAAGCTGATCTGACTTTACACATGGCTTGAAGATGGTTAGTGCAGATACAAAGGCAGTCAGAAGGGCGAGACTGTCCCTTGCAGCACTGTGGACTCTTACTGGCTGAAGATGATGTAGAAATAGCATCTTCTGTTCAAAAGTGCATGCTGGAAAAAATCTCACTTCACCTACTTCAACTTCTTTTCCACTTCTAAAGCAGCCTGGTTGTCTGTGGTTGTCTTGTTGGATAAGTAGCTTGCAGGTCGTGTCTTCTCCAGGAATTTGGGGCTTCCTTAGAAGGGCTTCATGTAATTGTGTTTTCGAACACACCTAATGATGGTTTTTCAGCAGCAAGCTACTGTAAAATTTAGTTGTGGTGATGTATGTGGGTGGATCCAGAGCCGCATCTTCCAGGAAAATGTCCTAAAGCCCAGAGGGTTATGCCGTTGTGTAGAGTTTGTTCTTCGTTGTTTCTGTTTGAAATTGCGTTGCTGTGGTAAAATGAAAAGGAGTAAAAAGTCAGTACCCTTGCTAGGGCGCTTGCTTTGGAGGCGGGAAAAGTCATGGATTTTTGTTCCCAGGACAGTTTCTTTGTTTTTGTCAGATGACTGTTTAATGTGAAATGCAAGAAAATGCCATTTTTTCCCCTCTGACTTTATACACAGTTTAGCTTGTATTGTTTAAAAGCATGTAGTAAGAATTCTAATTATTCTCTTCACTATTTCTGAATAACGTCTTTCTTCAGACACAGAAGTCTTCTGTTTTTAATGGCAGCCTTTGAATGTAATGATTTATACACTCTTGAAATGATGTTGAAAATAGTTCTGTGAAGAAATATTCTTTAAATGAGGCAAGGAAAAATATTTTGTTGAAGGCTGTCTAATATTAAGATTGAAATAAACATCTTTATGATCATCCATCTCATTACAAAATAATGAACATCTAATTTGCCCTACGCTTTTTCCTTTTTATGTCAGGACTGTCTCCTGAAGGAAATGGACGAGTGACATTCAACTTTACTTGGCAGAAATTTTTTAGCAGCTTAATCTGAGAGCTTTATATATTTTTAAGGGCTTTATATATATTTAAGCAAAGTTATAATTTCTGTGCAAGATACTGAAAGTAATTCCAGGAGAGTAAAGTTCTGAATCTTAAATCAAAACTTAAGGAAGGAAAGAAATATCCAACCCAGTATAAACATGCAACTACTTTCTTCCCCCAGTTCCTCTTTCCCTTTCACCCCGACCATGGTTTACTTGAACAGATCAGAAAATACTTCCACAGAGCTCAAGAAGACAAAAACAGTCTGTATTTTGCTTTTCTCCTGTGGTCTTGTTGCACAGACTTATAGCACTACTTTGTTTAAATGATAAACATATTTGATCAGACCTGCCTTTTGTTGAACCTGTTAGCGTGAAATTAAGATTTAAAGATCTTAGGAATAACTTACCTTGTATTGTATAATAATGTTTCTTTTAATAAATGGGAGTATCTTTCCCCGTGAGTTTCTTACAAGGAGTTTCCATACTTGTTCTTTGTCAAATTGAGTTCTCACCATTCCATTCTTTTAAAAGTGGTCAGTAGGGGGAGGGGAGGATAGCAAAATCAAGGTATGTACTCATGGTCTGCTTGTAATGCATAACAGGTTTTAAAAATATTTTGCAATCCAGAAGAACCTGTCTTTGGCTGGAGGACTACTTACATTTGCCTTGAGAGTAACAGTTGAACGCAAGTAGTAGAAGGATTTCTGCATCTTGTTTCTGAAGAGTTGAATGAGAATCTACCTCTTGTGCCTTCAGATTGCAAGCATTCGTAATTATTTTTTTCTGATGACAGTTTCTTTTCTCACTCTGAGCAGAAGCAGGAAGATGCATCCCCTGATATGGTAAATGTTTTAGTAAAAAGCAGTCTGGAAGCTGCTTGTGTTACTGCAGAAGTCCTTTGGCATGCTTGTCACAGTCCTTTGACTCTGTCCTTTAGGTACTCTTGGGAAGCACGGGTTTCTCTTAAGCAGTTCTTTGCAGGCGGGTTGAGAAGTGTATTTGTTTTCATGCAGGCTTTCTACATTAAGTTGCTTCCATTTTCTTGTATTTTACAGAGGCTTTAGCAATTCTACTTGCCCTCAGCTGGTCCTTAAATGACTATAGGCTTGTTTGCATACTAAAGATGAAATAAGTCAAATTTGTTTATAACCACAGTAAAGAGTCTAGTAACTTTTTCTGCCCTTGATCTCGTGACATGGAGAACATAAAAATAATAGCACTGTATAGCTTGCCATAGTGGATCATCTCTCACTAGCTAGTCTGGGGTCCTGCTTAGTGATGGGATGAAAATCTTCCAGAATAAGCTACAAAACCTTAAGTTTGGATAGCTGTGAGATTCAGTTTTAGGTGAGGTTTTAAAGAACTAATAATTAGAAGTTGCTAAATGTGCAGCAAAAAGTTCAATGTTTCTTTCACAAACTTTATAACATCACCTACATGGGCAGGAGCATCTGATAGTGCCGATCAAGTGTCTTTTTGCTGTCATCAGTGGCTTTAATGTCTGTTTCTGTGTCTAAGACTGGATCAAAATATCTGTTCATACACACAATGGACTGTGACACAGTATAGCATATAATATGAATTGGGAAGTTTTAGGCAAAAAGTATAATTGAGGGATTCAGAACTAAAAATGGGGGAAAATAGAACTGGATTGGTTTGCACAGATTTTGTACTCCCTATGACAGTAGCTTCAAATGTTGTCTGTCCTTTACTGCAGATGTTCAGATTGCATTTAGATTAGCTATAATGTAAACCTTCTGTGTGCATTCTTTCAGAGAAAGTAGAGCATGATAATCGTAGTATCACTGAAAAGATTTATTTGCCTTTTACTTGGCTGAAGTTACTATGAAAATAAGAATACTTGACCTTACTTTCTTGTTTGAGATGATCATAAATTTAGCTGTGTTTCAGTGTTTCTTGAAGAGACATTTGTTTCCTAGACCTGAACAGCTCATACTTATATAAGCAAGGCTATAAACAAGAAATACATTCAGTAATATCAGCAGTGAGATTCCTTGCCTTCTATCTGTATTAAAACAAGCCCACAAAATGTTGCCTAGAAGCAGAAATTATATTGCTCTCTGTCTGGCTACTGTAGCTGAATTTTTTGCCTGGCTTAAATACACATATTGGACAATGGAATTCAATTTTATATAATAAACTATTCATTTTGGTTATGAAAATCTTGGCAAGACTTGGTATTGTTTCATTTCTTTTTAATGTAGATTATTAAAGATTATACTTTAGGCTTCTAATTTTCCCTAACTGTTCATTTTAGGAAAATGTCATGGTTTTAGTACAAAAGTCATGAGATAGGCAACATGCATCTTATGAAAATGATCTCGGTATTTCTTTGGGTATAGAGGGGGGAAAAGTTCCTGCTTTTATGATTGCATTAAGTATTATTCATATAGAGTTGTTTTGAGCCGTGGTTGACTTTGGCTGGAAACCCACTAGTATAAGTTCAGTTTGTTAATTTGTCTTGCAGAAAAAAAAAATCTTTCTTATGAAGTGCCGCTCTTCTAGAGTTCAGCTTTTGCTATGTTAAATGGGAGTATTGGCTCTATATTTTTCCTTTATGGAGTAAATAAAATTATAGAGGGTAATGACAGATGCAAGGAAGAACTGTAGCACCTGAAGCTTCAATAATAAGAGAAAATCTTTGGGTCAGGAGCTGTCTCTTGGAGTGTTTGCTAATAATTGCTTTCTCTTTTCTGTCTGAAAGTTCCCTTGGTTCTTCATTTTTGCTAATGTATGTGCTTGTAATAACGATAGGGTGACCCATTTGAGTTTTGTGATACTGGTAAGCAAAAGCATCACTGGGACACTGCAGACAGCATGATGCTGATGCTTTATTAACTGAGGACATGGATGAGACCCTGCAGGTTTGTGAGTGGAGGCCGTTCTCTGTGCCTTCCCCCCATCTCCCCTACACGGGTATCATGCTTTTCACTTTGATCGTGTAAGAAGTCAGGATCTGTCTGTGTTACGTAGTTACGCAGGGTGGAAGTGGTCTGATGGTGCTGGAGGTGCTGAAACACAGTAGGAGCTACTGTGGTCCCTTCCCTTGTCAACTTGCTGCTTGGGCATCACCTGCCCCATGTTGCTGTGCTCTCCACTTCTCTGGTAGAGAAAGGAATGTTGCTGGCTTGGTGAGAAGGACCGTGGACAGAAATTTTTGCTAGAGGTTAGAGATTAAAAGGGTGCTTGGTTAGAAGGGGTAGTTGCAGGGTTCTCTCAGGGCTGTGTTCTTCATCTTTCAGTGGACAAATATAATCTGGGTATGGTTTGATAAGAGGTCTAAATGTATTTCAAATGAAAGATACCCAGTTAGTTTATATAATAAAGAAAAAAGGCTAGGTCAACTCTTTAGCCTACCAAATTTGAGCACTTCAAAACACTGACCTCAAGGATGAATTCTCTTTCTTTTGCAGTTGCAGCCGCCTTCGAAACATTCAGAGTATCCTGACACAGAGCAGCAAATCGCAACCTGATGGAATCCTTTGTGTTTTAGGTTAGTTTTACTTTTTTTTTTTTTTCTTCCCCTTTTTGTTCTCTCTGTACTGATAAAGATACCATGAGTTTCAGAAGGGTGAAGATCTGCTTCCAGCCCCAAGCCCCAGCCCTGTTTCTCAGTGAATGGACAGCTATCTGATTGTTACATTGTTACTCAAGCCTATTTACTAATTTCAGGCAAACTTGCTATAATTGTAGTAATATCAACATTCATGCAAGGCTGATGAAAATTCAGTGGCTGGACAGAAAAGAATCTTTTTTAATATCCAAATTGAAGGAAAGATGGAGAGAATTTAATCCATGTCTATGTGGAGTAAACGTTCAGCTGTCTAGGCAGGGTTTGCTTTCTAGCTTGAGCATAAAAGCTCAAGACTGAAATCACGTGCGTTGCAGCTGATTTCCCTGTGGAGGTGGGGAAGTGGAAGGGATTAGAAGGTGCTGAGGTTAAGGGAGTGGAAAAGAGCAGAGGAGCGCCAGGGTTGGGGATTGTGATATGCGGAGCTGTGGAGGGTGGTAAATGTGAACAGACTTGGCTTATAAGGCAGGGGGATGGGGGGAATAATTAGAAAACTGACAGAATTAATAAAATCTGAATTTAGGGAGAGGGAGGTCTTGCCTCAGGAGAAGTAATTCAAAATGTATTTAAAGAGTCACATGAGAAACCCAGAAAGCAGTTACGAGTTAAATGATGGCATATAAACAGCATGTGGTTTCAGTGCTTCTTCTGGGGTTGGGAGAGAAGGGTGATACTAAATAAAGCTGCATGTGCAAGTATGCTGTAGGAAAGTAACAGGGTTTTTTGTACTGCTTTAATATTATTTCTGTATGTAACATTGTCTCTTGTTTCTTACTATATAATCAGTATCAAGACACTAAAGGAAAAATTCAGGAGTGGTGATTGAAATTCCTTAGACAAAAGGACTAAGGAGTGATTGTTTAAATAATGTATTACAGTTAAAGACAGAGAAATCTAATGTAGCCCTAAAGAAGCTATGTGTATTAACAGGCTTGCATTATGAAATGATACAACAGTCTGTTTGTCAGGGGGTTTTTTGCAGGGTTTGGTTATTTTTTTTTTTAACAGTGTAGCAAGAAAACTTGAAGAAGCGCATTCATTGAGCCACAAACATCTTGTAAATGTGTATAACCTAGTTCTCTTTTGGTCGATGCTAACTGTATAACATGACTCATCCTAGCCCACATTCTTTAGGGTAAGAGTTTAAGAAGTCTTTGGCTAAGTAGCAAATTTACAGCTAGAAGGCCTATTAAGGTCACTGTGTCAACCTTCCAATGAAACTTAATCATACAGGATAAGTACTTGTTTTTTGCCTTCGGTGCTAGTCTAATTTCATAAAATATGTCAAGTTGTGCTGTCTTGCCATTGACACTGTAGTATTTTTTGACCATTTTTAACTCTGAAGTGGGTCCCAAGCAAAGAGTGGTTACTCAAGACATTGTATGGCTTTAGGGAAAGCATTACAGGCAAAAGGAATTGCTTTGTGTAATCCTTAGTGTGATGTGGAGTATTTAAGTCCGTGCATAAGACCATACCTTTTAATAAATAAGCATTTGTGTTATAGGAATACAGCAAGTGTGTTTTGTTATTAGACTTGTGCTTTGCACTAATCTTTCAGCACCCACAATGAGACTGTTGTCTAATCTGACCTGTCTAATGTAGCCTGTAGAATTTCTTGCATAACTTCTGATTAAGCAGGCATGTCACTCTGTTATAAAAGCATTAAATCTGTCTTCAAATGCAAGCTTCAGATGACAAAAAATATGTAGTCTTACATTGTGAGTCCCGCTGACTTGTATGGAGAACAGATACTCGTAACTTTTTTTACAGTCAGTGCATGTTACATTTCACTTGGCTGTCTTTAATGACCTAGAGTTAATGCTTTTCCCTCACCCCAACTTTAATTTTATGTACTAGTCTGTGAGATAAAAAGAATATAAACTTTCATAGCTTTGCTTCAAGTAGATTAATATTTATACTGAAATTAAAACCAGCATTGTGAAATTCCAAAGAGAGATGAGAACTGACCAATTATTGATACAATTATTTAAATATAATTACAACTGATTTTTTTGAAAAAGAATGCTATTACCTTATTTTAAAGTGGTAGAATGGTAGCATTCCGGCATTCTTTGCTGGGGAGAAAAGATACCACAACTGACAAGAAGAAGCGATTTGAAGGTTGGCATGTCAGACATCTTTAAAAAGCTGTGATGTCTCAGCTGGAGTGTGTTGCTGTTAAAGCTGCTAAGGAAACAGTATATCAAACAAATTATACTCCAAACTATTTTTCTTTACAGTGGTGTTTCTTGCATCTTACCTCCCAAGAGAGATTTTCAGCTCGTGGTTAAGTTGATCCAATTTCTGAGGATACGTATTTAGTTTCAGTAGGGTATGTCTATACATCTGACTGTAGTTGTAGCTATTCCCGTTGTAGATCGAACTGTTTCACAGTTCATCATAGCTAAGCTAAACTTTTACAGACCTTGATATTTAGTTTTTATCCTCCCTGAAGAGGACAGGAATACTTTAGAGGCTGTACCAGTAAATCGTTAAGTTTATTTTATCTTGGTTCTGTTCATGTATTACTACTTTTTTAGATATCTTTTTTTTTCTCTCTGATACATCCATCCCACACAGAGCTCTTGCTCTTAGGATGTGGGAGAAACCTCACTAGCATTTAATATATTGTGCTGATTGTTCATCCCATTCCCTTTCCAAATAGAGACTATTTTAATGATTATTGTGTCACTTCTGATGGCAGTTCCACAACTGCATGTGGGTTTTGGGCAAACGTCTAAAGGTGATCTGTCCATTCTCTCCGGCTTCACCTATCTGCTACCTGCCTGGTGTCCCTAGAGCTCACGTGGCTGTTTAATGTGTTATGGAACAACTTTTCTTTGTTTTGATACGTGAGACTGTCAGAAGTGCATGGCTGGGACAAAGAGCAGGACTCTTTTTACCTGCAGGCTATGTTTATGTCGGCTTAGCAACTGTGAAATTGCAGACATGAGAGGTGGCTGGGCTGAATACTTTTTGCTGTGCAAAAGGGGAGTCTCAGCCTGCCCCTGGACTTCTCCTTTTCCCTTTCTTCTCTTCCCTCCCCACACGCTTTTTGCATCAGTGCTGGTGGTTGTTTGATATGTTGCACCCACTTCATCTTACTGAGCAGACAGATTTATTTCGCCCCCTACCCTGTATTTGGCCAGACTAGTTTTCTGCCAATTTAGCAAACTAAATCAGCTCACGGAGAGGTCAGATGAGCAGGCACTACAGGAGAAGGAGCAGGAATAGCTCTGTGGGCAGCAGTGAGCTGTTCAACTGAGTCATTGTCTAACTACACCCTTGTGATGAGCTGGGAATGGGCTGGGAGTTACTAAACTCAGCTGGAGAGAGGCGTGGGGTTTCCTAATTAATAGCCTTCCCCATTGTTCTGTTGAGGACTCCTGATATGCTTTCTGGAGGTATCTTATCTTTGTCCTTGTTTCATTTCCTGTTTATTTTCCGCTAACTATATCTGTTCATTTAACTCCATATGTTTCTGAGTATAGTATTAAAGCCTCTGTATGAAAGCTCCTGTCTGTACTGGATACTTAAAAAAAAAAAAAAAAGCCCCAAGCAAACCAGGAAACCCAAGTATTCTGCAGGGCTAACTGTTTTATGGTAAGCTGATGCCTTTCCTGCTAGCCTGTCAGTGCTCTGCGAGCAATATTCACCCATGTCCTTTATTGTAAGAGTTAAGCTTATCAGCTGTCCCCCTTGTTAACATCATCTTTTTGTCTTGTCTTCCCCTCCTTCTGTCACTAACTGAAAAAGCAGGGTTTTGGTGTTTAGCTTTAAAGGTCTTCTATACTTCAAGCCTGAAGAGCTGGTACACCCAGCTAAAACCTCAAGCTCTTCAAGTCATGATGACATCTTAACTTTTTTTTTTTTTTTTAATGAGGACAGTTTCTCATTTTTCTTCTACTCTTCCAGACTTTATAATCATCTGTTTCTTTTTCTGCTTGACTGTGTTAGCCTGTCCTTGAGCACACCACCTTGGCTGCTTAGGCTTTGGAAACCCCAACTGTGAGCCTGATAGGAAAAAGTGCAAATGCCATGGCTGCTTTCATCCACACTGTTTGCCCTATAGTTGAGGGTGCCTTGTTAGAGTAACATTTGATAAGATATGTGATGTTTGCTTGTGAAACAGAAGTAATGCTGCTTGCAGAACAACTGATCTAACAGCTTGCTGCCACTGAAAGGGACTATCCTAACTCCTGCTTTGTGCCAGGATTATTGCTCATCTGATTGCCTTCAAAACTTGCTTCAGTTAGGCAAGTAATCAGTAAAACAGATTGTTTTCAGGACATTGTGTGTGCTAGGTTTCTAAGACTGTAGCTGATTTCAAGGAGACTGATTACGTTTGAATGGAGTTCCCTAGAACAAAGGGGTGGTTCTTCTTGGAAGAACAGAGTCTCCATGCTTGATTGTAGTAACTAAAACCCCACCGAGACATGGGGGCTTTGGCACCAATATTAGTGTGTTGAGTCCCATGGAATTCTAGGTTACATTGGTATGCATGCTTTGGTGAGGCTGGAAATGTAAATAAAATAAAAAGAGACAGTGTTCTCTCCCTCTCATCCCTCTCTTGCACCCCCTCTCTCTTAGAGTTCCCAGATTCAGGGCAGTCGGGTTATGCAGAACATTATTGGCACAGCAAAGACAGAACATTGCAGCAGAGGGGAAAAATGAGTTGACTGGGTCTGAGCATTCTTTAGCTGAGTCTTATTGATGCTATGACCCGAGTTACAGGTTGGCTGCTAAGGCTTTTGATACTCTGTCAATGGATGCCTCCGAACACATCGAATTGTGACTTTTTTTAAAAAGATCGTGCTCCCGGGACATATATACATGAATGGGAGATCAGTGATGGAAGCTGGATAGAGGAATGAGGATTCAAAGATTGTGGCAGGAAAGATTTTTGAGGGCTGAGAAGGCTGGGGCAGGTGTGATGCAGCATCCCCCTTTCCCACCACAGTTCAAGGAGTGCAGTGCACACAACAATGTGTTATTGGTGCTGTTAATTGTGAAGCCGTGAGCGGGCAGCCACAGTACAGAGGTTCATAGCTTCAGCTCAGTTTGAAGTGTTTGTATTTGTCTCTTCTGTAGCCATACGCCAAATATCTGATACCTTGGAATATACATAAGCTATCCAAAGGCCATTTACTAGACAAGCAAGGGAGTTTATTAAGTTGTGGGATTCGGTAGCTGGATGCAGACAGGGCATCTGGTTAGCACTTTAAAGCTGGAGCATAAAGTAAAAAATGGAACGTCATTAGGA
>JAVJGI010000001.1:40537784-40563310 GCA_035590275.1 Ibycter americanus
ATGAAAGCTGAAAATAAAGTATATAATTATGCCTTCCTATAACCTTATTAAAATCCTTGCTCTGATGTTTTTTGGTTTTTTTTTTTTTTTTTTTTAAGAACAATTTCCATTGGCTTGAATACATCACTGCCATGATGGAGTTTCCAAAATATAGGGACTAAAAAGGTTCTTTGGCTTCTGGAGGCTCTAGGTTATATTTTAGTGAATTACATGATATTTGCTGTGGAATTTAGTAGAATGCATATTCCCTTTAGTGCAAAGCTAACAATCAAAGTAGGCATGCCTAATCAAATTTTACTCTAAATGACTTCTTTCAGTATGAAGATGAAGAAGCTGCAGAGGAATTCAAAATTTCCAGCTTTGTAGACATGGTTAGAGATTGCAGTCGCATTGGTATTCCATACAGCTGCCAAGGTAGGTTAGCTTGTTTTGTGCCTGTAGTCTTAAGTGTTTTGTAGCATACAAGTCATACAGTTCAAGGAATGAGGATTTCCATGCCTTGGGTAAGAAATAAGGATTAATATGTCAATAGTTTCCTTTTAGCCTCTTACTTGAGTTGGATTTCTTTCTGAAAAATGTAAGCCCTTAGACTTCATCTGAAGAGTGAATGCTCACAGTGTGAGGCAAAGAAATAATTTGCATTCAGAGAAGTGTGTTTTGCTTCTACAGAAGTTCTCTGTTCAGATGAGAGCTCCAGATAAATACTTCTTTATATAAGGAAAGAATAAACATTTCGTTATGCAAGTTCCCTTTTTTAGCACTGAAAAAACTGGACTGCTTGACTTCCTGTTATGATCTGTAGCCAGCCTTGCAGCCTGAACAGTGTAATCTTACATTGTTCGGTAAAGTGTGCTCTGCAGTATCCCGAACAGTGAATAATGTGAAAGCAATGCAGTGCATGTACTCCGCTGTGCAGCGTGAGCATGTGGGGGTTTTGATCCATAGTACAGTAAGTGAGAGGCAAGTGAACAAATAAAAAAAAAAAAAAAAAAAAAAAAAAAGTAAATTGCCTTCTTTTTTTGAACCATGTAAGTTCAAACCAAGCTAATTCAGTTTTGGGGTGTGTTTTCTTTTATTTCTATTTCTTCATTGCTTCTCTTGAGGAAAGGATGATATGCTTTGCCTAAAAAATCATTAATGAATCGGAGCATGGGGGAAGGATGGTGGTTCTTTGTTAGGAAGTACCTAAGGAAGGTGTATAGCCTAAGGATGATAATCACACTTCACTTCAGATGGCTTTACAGCTTCATCAGTGAGTGCCAGGCTGAATAGTTTTTCTCTTCCCCGACTTAAAATTCTGATTAACATGGGGATGATGTTTGACAGTATTTTACTTAAGGCCAGATATTTGAAGAAATTGGAGTAAGCAAAGCTCCCTGTTTATTATCTTGAATTTTAAGAGGCACGGTTTGGCTAATGGTCTTGGAATGAAATTTGCAAGGAGACATAGTATTCTTTGCTAGACTGGTAGCTGGAAAAAAGGGGCAAATTTCGGGGTATAGAGAAAAGTTTCTAAAAGCTACCTTCACAAAAAAAAACGTTTTTCAGTTACAGATTTTGAGTTGTCCAAAGGCAGGATAATTGACATCCTTTATTAGAGTCTCAGAACAACTCTTAAGATCTCACAGGAAGTTAAACTGCCAGTATTTGTGAGAGAATGTTTCTGTGAAACATTTCTTTTGCAGGTCATCTACAGATATTTGATATGTTCATTGTTGAAAAGTGGCCAATAGTGCAGGCTTTTGCACTGGAAGGAATTGGGGGTGATGGCTTCTTTACAATGAAATATGAAGTGAGTAGTTATGTTTTTAATTTTCTTCCATTTCCGTTCTGAAGCAGAAATTGAATCATGGAATTATTTCAGTTGGAAAGTACCTTTTGAGATCATCTAGTGCTGACTCACAGCTCAAGTGAACTTCCAAGTTAGATGAAGTTTTTCAGGATCTTATGAAGCTGAGTTTTGCTTGTTGAAGGAGGGAGACAGCGCAGTCTTGCTGTGAGACTCTTTAGGAGCTACACAGCACTCTGTCCTGGATCAACTGTGACTGTTTGGTCATCGTCCCCAGCTCCCCTGTTGTGATTTAGAATTTTTTTTTCCTTATCTTTGAAGGCCTCCTCTAGCGATAACAGAAACACTTTTAACTCTGCTAGATGGGTATAGATCTTCAAGAGCAGTGCAAGAGAAGCTGGTTAATGACAAATGCCTTGAGGTGAACTGAGAGAATAAGTGACTGTATTTCTTGGGTCATTGGTTTTGATGCAAGAGATGCATCTACTTTTCTCATCAACATTATATATTCTTGGGTCTTTGAAGCCTGCTGAATAGGGCAACAGTCAAGATTTTGGATGATGCCCCTAGTTTTAGTAATGACGTGCTGTTCCACTCTGAGCAACTTGTGCCATTTGATTTGCTTATTTATTAATTATACTCTTAACAGTATCTTCAGAGGACAGCTTTGTATTTATGTACTTCTTTGAAACTTCTTTTATTTCATTTTCTTGGATGTCTGCCACAGAAATGCAGATGTCCTGTTTTTGTAGTCACTCATCCATTTTTACAGCCAGAATGTTCTTTGTTTGACTTCTGAGAACTGGAAGAAACCCAAGGAATTAATAGTACCATTGTTAAAAGTCTCATCACTTGTAGTACTGTACACACTTGCTCAAAAATCTATTATGTGAGTTCAAGCGTGCCTTTCTCTGAGCAATGTGCTCTTTCCACTGATACCTTTCCTTATGCTTTTCTTCATTCCATCACTAGTACTGTAAATATGTTGTGTGAACCTGTCAAAACCATTAAGTACAAAGTGCAAATAGGTGAGCATCTTTGTGGAGAGGTACCTAAGTATCAATAGCCCTTCTTGATGTCTGAAATTAGTCAATGAGGATTTGACTGTGAATTCAGGAGTTATTTAGGTCTTTTCTTACCCTTGCCAATTCACTTCATGAATCCATAGAGGCTTTGAGAAATTGTGTAGACCCAGTGTGGCAATATCTTTGTAAAGACAGAGCCTCTCCTATTGCGTTGTGGGAGTTCATACTGCCTTTACTGCACTCTTGCAGATTTAAAAAGGAACAATGAGAATTCTCAGTATGTGTTTTTAAGATTAAGTGTGTTAGCTCTGGTGGTTCAACCAGTTCTAGCTTGAGTTCTTCCTTTCTTCCTCCTTAAAGTCATGAGGGAATTTGAAGTGGGAAGGGGCATTCTTAAAGTTTTATGTAGCTGTTTATGCATGATTATCCGTTAGGCAGGTGCTATGTGTCACAGATGGGAAGGAAAAACCAATCTATAGGAGGAAGTACATTAGAGATCACTGTAAATGATCTATAAGTGAATACTTGTTACATTATTAAAAGGGAGTGATCTCAGTGCATTTTTAGTTCCTCAGACTGATTTTTCCCTCTGCTGTGTATTCTGTGCTGTAAGATTTGAAGATAACCTAATGATGATAACTTACTACTTGTTTTCACTGTTTTAAAGCACAGTTGCTCTCTTACTACAGGCGTCAGGGTTGCTCAAGGTGCTGTAATCCAGAGAACTTACTGTACTGATAGGTGAATGGAAGTGATGTATGGGAAATCATTATTGCCATATCTAATAACATGAGTTACTGGAATAACTGTAAAGTAGTTTAAGAAAATTCCAGTCAGTGTTGCATTTTTAATTAAGTGGGTGGTGGGAAACCCTGTAAATGCAGGAATTATTCAGATACAAGTTTCCCTTAAGAATAAATATATTTTTGAATAGTGTTCTCATGTGCATCATCTTACTACTTGGAAGAAGGTATTGCTAACTGCTAGGTTAAACTAGCTTAGCCTAAATTTGCATTATGCTTACAGCAAGAATTGACTGGTGCGTAGGACGAGTGATCTTGGAATCTGCTGCTTGTCTTTCATGTCTCAGAAAACTGATCTTTCCCTTTTGCTTGCACCACCTGATGGTGTTCTTTGCTATCAGCGCAATTCCATAGAATCATAGAATGGTTTGGGTTGGAAGGGGCCTTAAACATCACCTAATTCCAACTCCCTGCCACGGGCAGGGACACCTTCCAACAGCCCGGGTTGCTCCCAGCCCCGTCCAGCCTGGCCTTGGGCACTGCCAGGGATGGGGCACCCACAGCTGCTCTGGGCAGCCTGTGCCAGCGCCTCGCCACCCTCACAGGGAACAATTTCTTCTTAAGATCTAATCTAAATCTCCTCTCTTTCAGTGTAAAGCCATTCCCCCTTGTCCTGTCACTACAGGCCCTTGTAAGAAGCCCCTCTCCAGCTTTCTTGCAGCCCCTTTAGGCACTGGGAGGTGCTCTAAGGTCTCCCCACAGCCTTCTCTTCTCCAGGCTGAACCACCCTGACTCTCTCAGCCTGTCTTCCTAGGAGAGGTGCTCCAGCCCCTGATTATCTTTGTGGCCTCCTCTAGACACGCTCCAACAGGTCCATGTTCTCCTTGTGTTGGGAGCCCCCAAGCTGGAGGCAGTGCTGCAGGGGGGGCATCTCACCAGAGCAGAGCAGAGGTGCAGAATCACTTCCCTTGACCGGCTGGATTTGAAAGATTGCTAGTTTGAAAAAACTTTGTGAAATGATTTATTTGAAAGATGTAAGCAAAAATTTGCATGTATTTCAAACCTTCACTGGAGATGAGTCTCTGAAGCATCCAGAACACTTGAACTGGTCAATTCTTTTGTAACCAATATGAACAAATATTTCTGAATTCATAGTTAGGGAGGACTGGTAGGCTGGGCAGTGTGCTGCAAGTCTGTTTCAGTGCAGCTTAAACCTGAATCTGTGGCATTCTTCACAATGTATTTCACAGAATTGTGTTAAAAATCTTTTTCAGTTAATGGATGTCAGTGTTGATTTGTGGAAGACGTACAGCAAGATGGATCCTGTTTCCTTGGAGGACTTGCTCTTTGAGGTAATGCAGGTGAAATATTCTGAATCAACTACTAGTCTGTTAGTTTGGCCGCAGAGCAAAATTGTGATTTTGTTTGTTTTTACAGTTTGTTTCTAGTGGCTCTGCATACTGTTGTTCACAGGCTCTTTCCTTTCCTCAAATCTACCACAAAAGTCCACAAAACATTGAAACAGCTTGTCTTGGATTCCTTGAATTTCTTAATTTGCCTGAAATTCTCCTAAAAGTTTTTGTAAATGGTGTGACTGTTCTTCAGGCCATAGGACTATGTACAAAGTGCAGAAAGTTGGTATGTTTGTGTGTGTTAATCCTCATTTTGCAGCAAGGGGGGAAAAAAAAGTCCAATTTACAGCCATTCTTCCAGCAAAAAACACTTTCAGAATTGCTTTGGAACTGTTTTAAGTGGGTAACAGTGACACGCAGTGGCTGCCCTGATGCTTTGTGAAATACAAACATACATTGTAAAGTGATTCCTCGTTTTAATGTGATGGGCTGATCTTAGTGCTAGAGAAGAAAGCAGTGTATTAGTATATATTATTTTGTTGTTAATTTTTTATCATTTTCTAGCTTGGCAGCAAAGTAATCTTTTAGTATGTAGTAAGCTCAGCAGTAAGTATCCTTTATTAATAAAATACTGGTAGTTCACATCAATTTGGTTGTTTAATCAACTGCTGTAATGAAAATTAAAATGTCATAACAGTTTACGAGGCTGTCAGTCTTAGTCACACTCTGATACTTCACTTCCCCCTTCATGTAGAAATGAGGTTAATGTCTAGGACTTTTCTCGTACCTGGTAAGTCTACCCTGAAACAGACTTACTTAGCCTAGTTTGGAGTTTTAAACTGGAAAGCGGTTGTTAAATTGACTTCAGATTTTCTGAATAAAATTAATGAATGGGGTTTTCAAACAACTCTGCTTTCATAGAAATTGGTGATTTAAAAAATTATTTAATTTCTAAGTGAGGATGAAGTTAAGAACATTTGAAGCTGCTATATGTTAGCGAAAAAAGTATTTATTTATTTTTTTTGTTAATACAGCTTTGATTTCAAAAAATTCTGATTTGAACTCAGCCTGGGATTTAAAAGAATGTTTTGTACAAAATATTGTCATGTGCCAAAAACTGACAAAAGCACTTCTTAATCTTTAGCTTCTATGAAAAGCTTATTTGAGACTACAATATTCTTCAATGATACTTTCTGCCTCTAAATGTAAACCTTCATTTTAAACCTCTAATACAGGCTTCATTAGTATTTGGAAGGCTTGTAAGATTTCATCAACATCCATTCTCTAAATTTCATTCATTGCTGCATTAATAAAGTGGCTGAAATAAAATACTGTATAGTGATTAGACCACTGATAAAATCATAGTTCTGGTTTTGCCTGTTACATATATGTGAAAAACTACACTTCCTAAAATCAGGATGTCTCTCATCTTCCAAGTTAGTATGTGACAAGTAATTGCAAGTAATCTTGAAGCATTTTAAAATTGCCTAGTTCTGTAAGGTTCCTGCTTTGTCAGCGTGACACACTATTTTCTTTTTATTGATTTTCAGATTTTTTAAAATTAATTTGAGTGCAACACTTAACTGTAGTCATCTTCCTTTTTTATTCTGCTTCAGTTACTGGTGTTTCCTTTTTTGCACTTTTTGTTTTCACAAATGCAGACAAAGAAAGGATTGTCTGCTGCTTGTATACCATCCCCACCCTGTTCCTCATTTTCTGTCCATAAGCTTATTTAACATCAGATACAAATTACTGCAGAACCATATACAGTTTTCAAAATTGAAAATTGCACCTGTCGAAGTGTTTATTTTGGAAGTTTTATGGGAAACATGAGGTCTGAGTTGTGAGTGATCTCAGAACAGTGTACTTAGGTTAAAAACAGGGCTGGGCTCTGGTCCTTTTCCCTCCCCTGCCTCTTTGCTCTCAAAAAAAACCCCCAACCCCAACCAAACGAAAAACCACACACCCAAAAAAGACCCCCTAAAATGCAGCAGAAAGTCCTTACCTTCTAAAAGATGTTTATTTTCTTGTACTTAACTGTTTCATCAGGCAGGCCGTTTTCTATACTGCATAGTGAAATGTAATCTATGTTGTTCTGAAGGAATTTGAGTTCATTCAGTACAATCTGTGACTTCCTTTTTCTGTGGTATAACACTTGTCTTACTAAGTAATGTTGATTATTTTTCTTCTAGGATTTAATGATTTTTGAACACCAGTGGACCAACTTTTTTGCTAATTTTGATACTGAAATTCCCTTCATTCTGGAGTTATCAGAATCTCAGGCGGGGGAGGTATGCCTGCTTCTGTAATACTTCGAAATGCTAGCATCATCCGTTCAGCATTGTTTGGTTTTTTGGTTTTTGTTTGTTTGTTTGTTTTCTTTCTCTCTACCCCATCTTACCTTTCAAGCTTGAGGAGTAGAAACCCATTTTTAAGTTCACCACCCACTTTACTTACCCATAGTATGATGGCTTAGGACTGCCTGGTGTAATTCAGTTGAGTGTTTGTTCACTGATAATTGAACTTAGTTGATTTATGCCTGCACAATAGATCCCTATTTGTAGGCAGATTGACTTCCATTTTAGTGGAAGCTCTGGTATGTGCACTTCCTAACAAGCTGAGGTTGCATGTGTCAAATCTCAAACATAACTGATGGTAACATACAGCATGGGTGAAAGTAGCGCGGTATTTTTTCGTAGTGGTTGTTGCTTTTTAAGCATATATGAGACTTAATGGTGTTTGGGTTTATGGAGGTTGGAAGTAAAGTTTTTGAGGGTTCGGGAGTTTTTTCTGAGAAGGATAATTCAGGTTTATTTTTAATGATAGTGAGGATATATATGCTTTCTGTTCATTTGCTTGTTAATAATTTTTTTTTTTCTCTTTTTTTAATTCTTCACAGCCTTTCAGAAGTTATTTCAGTCATGGAATGATCTCCAGCCATATAACAGATAACAGGTATTGCTCATTATTGCCTGTTAAATTGTGGTGTCACTAGTACCTTAATACGTTATTTCCATATCTCTGATGCCATAAAGTTTATAAATCTTTTTGGGACCACCTCAGCATATCACATCTCGTCTTTGCATATTTTAAAAAAAGTGTGCAAAGGCACTTCTGGGAAGGATAAGCTGAATTTTCATGGGATTTAATGGTGTAGTTACTAAATATACAATGTCAACATGTTTGAAATCATCCACCTTGATGATCAATTTCTTCATGGTCAGATATCTAAACAAACTCATGAGCTCATTACACAGGACAGCTATGTTTGAAAATGTTGGTCCTATTTAGGTGATACTCAAAACCAATTAACGTGAAGGTTGAAGAAGTTGATGTCCTTTTGTGCGTCACAACACACAGAAGACAAATGCCTAAAGCAGGGCAGTTAAAACCCCAAAATATTAGCCAATATAAGCTGGGAAATACAGGTCAGCTTTATTTTATGTCAGCATAGAATTTTATCTGAGAGAGGAACATGGTTTGTCATATGTCACAAAACCAAGCATTCTGCTGTTTTGAGCTAAATAAAGGTTGCTTAGCTACTTGAATGTCTCTGCAGATTCCTTTTTATTTGGAGCGAAACGGTGGAGTTCAATGTTCTTTATTGTTTTCAGCATCCTATGTTGTTTGCATTTAAATAATGAAAAGAAAAACCTTGACCTTTCCAGCTGAGTCTTGGGCCCAAAGCCAGAACTAAAACCAAAATAGTTTTGTTTAATTCCAGTACAGTCATTTCAGGGTTTTTCAAGATGGTAAACTTCAAGCTAGTCAGCTTTTCAAGGTAATTTACTTTAAAAAAAAGAGGAATAAAAACCTTCTAATACCATTTGGGAAACAACCTTGAGATATATTCTCGTATAGGAAAGAAACTATTGTCTTGTTAATTCAAGTAGTTTTTCTTTGGAACTTGGTGTTTTCAATGGGAAACTTTCTGCAGCTGTAGTAAGTATTTTTTTTTCCTACTCTTTTAGTAAGAAATTCAATAGTTGGTCCGTCAGACTTGAAAGCTTTGATTTCATTTATTGTTTTAAGTTTTCTTCAAGTATTTTGGTGGTGATACCCTCTTCTCTCCTCAGCCCTAGCCGGCAGCCCTTTGTTATGTTTGGTAGCCACTCAACTAAGGAAAACTTGAACTCTGGTAACTTTAATTTTCCATCGGAAGGACATCTTGTTCGAAACACTGGCCTTGGTGGAAGCACTGCTAAGCATATGGTAAGGCTTTTAAGTAGTTATCTGATATTTTGAAGCAGTGTATATTTTCTTCATATTTTTTGTGCCCTTAACATTATCTTCCATGACTTAAATGCCCAATTCTTCTTAACATATAAAAACCCATATGTTACCTTAACAATCAGTCAGTGTAAGGAATAAGTTTCCTTTTTCTTTCTCTTTTTAAGTCATACTGTACTGGTTCTTTAATCAGGGACTGCTGAATGAGTTAAATGTTTTTTCCCCTGCAAAAAGATAACTTTTAAAAACAGTTGTGGTGCTGCAAATGTGTGGGGTGGGGGAGAGGGAAATGCTGTTTGTGAGGACATTTGTCCTAGCCATAAAGGGAAAATCTTCCTGATGGTAGCATATGATGTACTTAACTCTGATGCACAGATTTTATTTTAATCAGAATTGTTTAGCCATTTCTTAAAAAGAAATGAGAAGACACTTTTTTTGATAATGACTTTGCAAGTAGATGCAGGATACTTATGTATCCAAATTTCAGTGTATGCTTCAGCAACTGAACAGTTCATGAAACTGAAAATCTTTCTGGTGTTCAAAGAATGTTAAGATTACGTTGTAAGATTAACTTGTTTCCATTTTCAAGTATAAGCTTAGTTTTAAAACATATGATGAGGTCGATGGCTTGTTGCACCGCCGTGCAGGGGACGTAACTGGGGAAGCGACCCCAGGGAATTCAGATCCTCTGGCTGGCTGGGCTGGGTGATCAAGAAGGTAACTCGCAGCGAAGGAGGAGAGGTAGCGTGCAGATTGCGTTGTGTAGTTCTCCCTGCAAGCCAATTTCGATGGGCTCTGGGAGTGTCTGTCAGTTGTGCGAGTCCAGAGTCTGTGCTGCTGAGGAGATGGATGTGGTTGAGTACAGGTCATCGTGGAGTGAACGTATGATTGAGGGAATGAGTTTATGATCTTGTCATGACAACATTTCATGCGTAGTTGCCTTAGGGATGGATGGACGGACGGACGTGGGTATTCTGGACACTTTGCATGTGTCAAAAGCCTGAGAAAGGATTGTTTTAGCATCCCAGTGAAATCTCATCCTCCATTTGCTACTCTGTCTAACCGTATTTCTGTAAAAACACTTCCAATTTTGTTTCCCCTCTCCTTGTTAACGTTCCCATTAAGACCATTTGATATCTTTCAAAATGCAAGTACAATTTTATTCTGATGTACTTGCTCTATCTGCTGTCCTCAGATTCTGATGTTGTTCTTAAAAAGGTGGTTTATTTACAGGTACAGGTGATACTGTTTTAATAGGGTGTCATGAAAATAGTAAATAAGACCAAGTGCAAGCATAGTTATGGGAACCTGACACACTTTCCTCTTCATGAAAAGAGCAGTTGACATAGGAAATTGAAAACACATGCTTAACGCTTATGGAAGTCAGAGCTCATCTCCTTTCCAAAGTCTTTCAACCATTCAGGTCAAGTCAAAAGTGAAATATACCTTTGAAAACGTAAGTTGCTTTTTTAAAATCCAGGTAAGTGTGTGTTGTACACTTCCTGTAGTATGTCAGTGGTTAGAAGACTTAAGGGGAACTTAGCTTACTGTTAATTATTGCACCAATGTTTTTTGCTAAGGTCTTTTTTTATCTCATTAATACTGACAACTAGGTAGTGCAGTGTGTATCTCCAAAGGGACCTCTGGCTTGTTCAAGGACCTATTTTTTTGGGACCACTCACACTCCTTTCCTGGGTAAGTATATTAAAAATCCCAAGCAGTAATTTAAGACAGTTATTCCCTTTGACTATTTAAAACTTGTAGCGATTAAAAGATGGCTTTGATTCTTTCATGAGCATTAGTCCATGGAGTGGTAGGTACTGTAACTGTACCTGTGGTGTAACTGTAGTTCCACAGCCAGTACATGAAATCATGGCAGAACATTGTTCTGTTACACATCCTACCTTCATGTGCAAAAAACTGTCAGTTCTGAGTGTGCAGGCCTTTTATAATGCATAAATATTTAAGTCCACATTCCATACAGGTTGGTAGTCCCCAAAAATATAGTAATTCCAAGTGGTACTTGTCAGATAAGCCTGATTTTTTAAAAATTAAATAATTGAGGACTTTTAAAAGCATAGAGAAAATTCTTTGACTTTATTCTTTATTCTCTGGTTTGGGTCCAATATAGTGTGTTATAATAGCTGTCTTCCCTGACAAAAACCAGCCATGTGAAGTTTTTAAACAACAATTTTCTTACCCATTTTAAATGGCTGTATGAGTCTATGGATAAAGTCAGTCTCCTTAGGGTTACTATATATCTTGAAACAATATCGAGCTCAGAGAGCATCTGAAGAGAAGATGGTTGGAGGCTTGCAAAGTGGAAAGAATTATAGCATGTTTGGTCTATTTGTGTTTTTTCCTGGGCATCCAGAAATGGCCGCTTTGGGAGACAGGATACTGTGTGAGCGGCATCTTTGTTCTGACCCAGTGCAGCTGTTTTGGGGAGATGCAGGTCTTAGACTTGGCCGTAGTATGTACGGGCTGTACTGATACAAGTTAATATCTGCTTTGCTCTTTAGTAAATCTGCAAAGAAAATGCAGTTATACAAAATACTGCATAAATGTCATGTGAGATATGTAGCAGAAATGTTACGCCCAAGAAGTTCTGCATAAACGCTTCTAAAAAGTGCTTAAAATTTTTGTTTTTGATACAGGAAATGACAATGAGATGCACAAGCAAGCTGAACAAGTGTAAGCTGCCAACTTTTTATTTTTCCTTAACTCTTCACACTTTCTACCTTGTGGCAGTATGTCAAAACCGCTTTTAGTCAGCAGTGGCTGTTGGCATTTGCAGAGCTACGTTTATTTCGAATAATGTGAATGTGACAGGGTTTCAAAGGCAGATCGCTCGTTGAGGGTTTCAGTGAGCAAACTAAGAATTGTTAGTGTGACATCCCTTCTGCTGTATAGCAAAGCATGAAAGGAAATGTTAGTAAATTTTGCTTAAATTGTAATAAAACTTTTATCTTAACACTTATTTGCATTGCTTTAAAATGTACTTCATCTACACTGAGAAGGAAAGTATCTATAACTGAGTGGCAGCATGTTTCACAGATAGAAGTGAAAGTAATTTTTAGACTAGTTTCATTAAGCTAAACCATGTGTAAGATTTGTAATGGTTAGTGAAAATGCCAACAGGGAACACTCAAACTTGTGAAGAAGTGTCACTGTGTTAAAGGACAGATAAAAGTTAACTTCTGATTATTTATTTTCAATAAGCTACAAAACTTCCGCACATTTTGACCTTCACAAAATAAGACTTTATTTACGTTGATGTCCACTTCTATGCATGTTGTAGATACTTGTCAAGCTTTAAGAACATGGTAGATAATCTGCTTTGGTACTGCTCTCAGTCTCGATAAACCAGACCTTTCTTTAGAGATTTTGTCCTCCTTGCTAGTTAGGATAATTTTAGGAGCCTGTTCCTGCTTCTGCAGTGGAGCAGTTTGCAAGCCTGCATGACATATTAGCAAGATATTAGAGATGTGTCAAAGGGAGCTGGTAGTGGTGACCTTTCATGCTAAGTATTGTTGACTTTTGGTAATTGTGATACGATTCTCAAAGGCATAACAGTGAAGTTACTAGACTGAGCAGCACGTTTTTCATTTTTATACTAAAGTTAACTTCAACAGGTAATTTTGCTTAGATGTATGTTCTGCTCAAGCATACAGAATATTTCTTGTCCTGCTTCTAAAAGACGGTGTACTAAATACACTTCTAACAGAGATGGCTAGAGAAGTTCTAAGCAAAGCAGGGGTTAGCTGATAGAGGCAGTATTTTTTGTGAGAGTATCTTTTTCTTGGAAATGTCCCTGTATTGGATCAAACAATCTAGTTTCAACAGCAGCAGCAAAATTAGCTTTTCTAACAAACCTGACTTCATGATTCTGGAATTAGTTTGCAGTTGAGTCCTGTAACTGGTTCTTGTATTTGTCAATGTATTCCAATGAAATAAAAAGTGGAAAAATGTCATAAGCACTATTTAGTCTAAATATGGTGGTATTTAGGAAGCAGAACTGCAACCTGGAGTGCATAAACTGTATAGCTTTAAGTGTCCCTGGGGTAAACTGGTGTTTTTGTTTGGTTTTTTTTTTATTTTATTTTTTAAGAAAATGCCATTTTCTGGTTTTGCATTGTTAGTGTTAAAATTTTAAAACGGGAAGAAGAGTAAGGTAACAATAGCGTATTAATGTAAAGCACAGCCCACTGTGAGATGTTTTCTTGCATATATATATATATATATGAATTTGAGTGAAAACAGGAATCGTTAGAGTTAGGAAGAATTACATGTGTTTCCTGTAGCAAGTGTGTGCTGAAAATATAAGTTAAATGCAAGTATTAGTACATGAAACTAGATAGAAAAAACCCTCAAAAAGTAGTAAGAAGGTTCAATTTTAAAATATCTTACTGCTATTGGGGATGAAGTTCAAAACCAAGAATTTTGAGGTTCCTCCATGTTGGTTCATGTTTGGGAGCTTCAGATGCTTTTTTTCCATCCTTCAGGAATGCTTTGCATATGACTTAAATGCTGTATCTTTCTGTTTCCTGCCCCCTCTTTCCTCCCTCAACATCTAGCAGTTGCGGAGGAGCAATGGGAGGAGTTAACCTTTGGGGAATTAAGACTGTTTTGTCGATCTGCTTATCTTTTTGTTCCAGTTTAGCTGGAAGACAGAAGCTCATGTTTCTTAGTTGGGCACAGGTGGGGTTTGGTCATTGGGCCCCCCCCGCATAGTTCTGAAGCTATAAATATTTCAGGAGCTGTAAGTTGCTTCTGGCTTCACCTAACCTTTGTGTATTTCTGCACAATTTTTTCAATTCCTTTTTAAGAAGGGAACCAGACTAAGCTGTGATGGAGATGCGCTCAAAAGGTTGTGGTGACTGGTTTGTTTCGGTATCTTTTTTTGCTTGACATGCTCCAGAACAAGTCAGTCTCTGAAGTCTGTTCATTCTGATTTCAAGGTTTGCTTTTGCAGAACATGGGGCTAGCATTCCATTCTTCTTGGAATATTTAGGATGTGATCTTCAACACAACTGCAGCAAAAGTCAACAATAAAACTTTTTTTTCCTTTGACTGATGAGAGCAGGGATACCTTTATGCCAAGAAGTTTTTTCCCAAGACATTCTGTAATTCAAGCAATTTACTTGATCTAATTTATTTTTGTAAAACTGAAGGGTTAAGTATAAAGCTATTTCTATGCTTATTTGAACAAGGACCTATTCCACATGAGGGAGTTGTGTTATGAGAGGAAAAACTGCTCCTTTAAACAGAGGAGGAAGAAAATTCTATCTGTCTAGTAAATGTTGTGTTTGTATTTCTCTTCAGTATGCTGTTGTCGCAAATATATACTGCTGTTGTAGAGGCTGTGCTTGCTGGCATTGAGTGCTATGCTAAAACTTCCACTGAATCCAAGGTAAATGAAGCACTGATTCTGTACACTGTAATTGTTGATTTGGATCGCTTGCAATATAAGACTACATGCAAACCAAAATGAAAAAAAAATAATATTTCAGTCAACTGCATAACATCAATGAAGTTAATACTGTGGCCTCCAACCAGTCTCTCTGAATTCTGTTTAAAAAAAGAGAAATTTCAGAGTATATCTATTCTTATCCATCTATAATTGTTTTTCCATCTTTCATGAATTTTCCTAACCTTATAATAAGGAAAAATCAGATATGTGAAAGGAACAATTTTTAGCCTGGTGCATCAGTGTGTTATTGTTTAGTGTATGGTCTCTTGTCTATCTTACAGGTGCTCCTGTAGTTGCTGGAATTTGGAAGTGTGGGAAAAGATATTTTATTCTCAATTTTCTTTTTTCAGGCAAAGGAGGTAGCAGAGCAGATGCTGATGTCTGTGTTAGATACGCTTCATTTAACACAACTTAAAACTGCATTACGGTATGTATTCTCAAATATTTATTGATTGATGTATTACGTCAATGCATTAGCTTCTTTTGGGAAAAAAATGTGTCAAATGTTAATTTTAAACTGAACTTGCATGACTGCCAAATTCCAAAACTTCTCGATGCATTCAGACTTTTAAATGCATTATAATTATTCCATTTTTCTTTTCCTGCTTTTTTAGTCACTTCAACAGTTATTTTGCTTTAAATCTATTATTGCTTACTTTTTACATTCAGAAGTATAATACACATTTTTCACCAGTGCAATTTCTGTTCTACAGGTCCAAAATAGCTTTTCAAATTCAGGCTGTGAATAATCATGGAAGGTTTGTATCGCTGTCTTATGCTTCTTGTTATTAATTATTGGTTTTAATACAGTAAAAAGTTTATTTTTCTTGTCTTGGAACTTCTGAGAAAACATTGTATTTGATTATTTCAAACAGGATGTACTAAATGCTTTTGTGTATGAGACAGTTTAAGGATTTCCTATCTGTAATTCTGTGGAATCTTAAACATTTTAAAAAACCTAAAACAACTGGGCAGACCAATTTTATTAACTGTTAATGAGTAGAAGCAGCATGAGCCCATTAAGAGTTTCCTTTTAAAACCATGCTTTTAACTTAGTTGATATCACAAGGTTGTGTTTTTTCATCCCCATGCTGTCTAATTGACTGAAATGGCCTACACAATTAAGAGTTTATTTTAAAATTCAATCGCTTTTTTGTCTACTCTGAAGTTTCTCAAAATGATCTAACCTTTACATTTGATTATCGCGTTGTTCTAGAATTACTCCGTTAGATAATGAGGATAGCCTGAGTTTGATTAAAACGGTAAGTAAGCTGTTCAGTATTCTGATTATACATTTTATTAGAAAATAGAGCTCTAGTGTGGTGGGGTTTTTTTTGGGGCAGGCTAGGGTTTTTATCTGTGTGAATACAAATGTAAGGGGAGAGGTGGGATAGATTTCAAATGCTGAAACCGAGGTAAGGTTGAGACTTAACATAAAGGTAGACAGTGGAGTTTGGAATAGAACGTTGACATAGAGTTATGATCTCACACTTTCCACCCCAATATAGAAGCAGGGTTCTAGAAGGTTTCAAATATATGTATTTTGCTGCTTCAATTGAAATATTTCAAGTTCTGTTTTCTCTTCCTTTCTGCCCAACTGTTTGATTACTGTAGGCATCCATGATGGTATTTGACATTCCAGACTTGCTCACAGGAAGAGGATGCTTGGGATCTGTTGTCTTTTCAGAGTCCTTTCTAACATCACAGATACAAGTAAAAGAAAAAGGTAACTGTTGTAAATTCTAACACCAGTGTTGTTGTTCTGTTAGCTGTGGTGTGATGGAAGAGCAAAAGGGCTTCGAATGTAAGTTATTACTGTTACCGTTGTGGTTTTAAGCCTTTGGGTTAATTAAAAGACCTAAATGTTTTAGCTTGCTAGTAATGAATATCTTGTGTTAAGTTTTTCTAATCTCCCTGAAAGGACTTCGGGTTTTATGGCTGCCTTGTGATACAGCAGAGCTGAGGTGTAAAAAAATTCAAGTGTAATAGTACCCTTCCTAAATTTTCTTCAATCTTAGTGAATGTTTTCTATTGTATGAGGAAATCTGAACAGCTATCTTCCATTGTTTTTGTGACACTCATTTTATATGGTATGTTTTAATTTCAGTTGTTCTTTTTTGGGGAGAGATGAAACAAAACTAAAAAAAGATACGATTTTTAGAAAGCTTGATTTTGGAACACTGACATTTAAAGTACAGGATACTGAGTAATTTCCATAACTTCAGACAAACGCATCTTTTCCAGATTGTTTACATGTGACAAGATAGTTAGTTATTGAAGCTGTCTGAACAATATTTATGAACTCCTGTACCCAGACAGGCTGTGGGTTTTTAACCTTGGGAATTGGAACACTTTTGGTAGGGAGGGGAGCAAAGAAAGAAGCCATGTACTAAGACCAGAATAAAAGCAGGATTCCTTTGGTATTGTATAGCCGCTCTGTGTGTAAGTTACAGCACAGGAAAACTGGGAGGTAGTCTGCTGTGAAAGCTTCACTTAAACACTAATAATTCCTTGAAATAATGAGGAAATTTTTGTCTTTTCTGAAGAAATATCAAATCGTAGAAGTAACTTATTGAACAGTCTGAAGTATATGGGTGGTATTATACTACTTTGCTTTCCGTTTACTTCCCTGCAGATGGCAGCATTAATTCAGAAACCAGCCACATAGTACTGACTGCAGCTATCCCAAGATATGCTTCTTGGCTGGTTAGTACACAAAAAATTATTTGTGTTTTTTTCTATACATGCAGGTTCACAAATGAAAGCTTTTTATAAAAGTATGGATGTTGAAACAGAGTATTAATATATTAATACTATTCTTACTTTTTAACGGGGACATGACATGAAAAACAAGTAAGTGGAAACAGGCTGGTGGTTCCATTCATAACACAAGTTTTAAATTATTTCATTTTCACAACTGCAGTTTTTTTAGCTGTGTAAAGGCCTGGGTGTTTTTCAAGTACACAGTGTGACTTTTGAAAGTTCTGTTTGTGGGACACTTTAGATCACTTCAACGTCTGCCCCAATGGAAAGAAAGAAAGAAAGAAAGGTCTCTTTCCAGACTTTTAACGTACTACACCGTGTTAGAGGTATAATTCCAATGAACATCATGAAGTTGGACAATATTATGCCCATTGACGATCCATACTTCTTAAACTCCAACAGTAATAAAAAATAAGACCAAATGGGATACACTACTTTGTGTGTGTGTGTATATATATATTATCTATAAGATACTGGTTTAGTCTAGAAAACAATTTAATGGAGTGTATTCCCTTAAATGTGTTTCGAGGAGCTGTTTCAGTCCCTTGGTAACACAGTGTTGAAGAGCACAAAGCTGTTTTTGAAGCACTGTGGTCTCAGGACTTTATCTGTGGTACCTAAGGTTCTTGTTTGCCTTTATTCTTCTTTAATGCTTTTTATTTAATGTTAGACTTGCTTTATCTACTAACAATACAAATGGAATCTGTCTCTGGCTACAGGTTGAAGATAGCGATGTGAAACTGTCTGAAAAGGCACAGCATATATTGAAGGTAAATTAAGCATTTTTGTTAAACTATAGAAGTTACACTTTCAAGAACCAGTATTAAAAAAATAAGCTGCTAGCAAAACTGGGTTTTATTGCTTTTGTTACTCCTCTGCTACAAAAGACTTGCCTGTTCTACCCTGTCTCTTTCCAACTTTGACCTACAAAAAAAGAAAATACATTGTATGTAAAAGTTTGAGGTTTTCTTTATTTCAAAGAACTACGAAACCCAAGAGCAAAAAGAGTTCTATTAAAGCTACGATTTCATGGAAGTCTCACTAAGTATTACCCATGGAGCTCATGTGTTTCAAAAAAACCCCAAAGCTCAATGCCACTCTACATGCAACTTTCTTTATAACTTAATTAGCATGCTAAATGTCTAAAGGAAAACACTTTAAGCACTATGAAAAAGAAAAGAATTTGGGATCTGGGAACATCTTAAACCACATGAGTTTCACATTTGTGGTTTAATTTGTGGTTACCAGAAATCTTCATTATAAATAGATTTATTTTCCTGTAATATACTTTTAGTTCAGTAGATTGACAATCTAAAAACAAAAAGCTATGCCTTGTGGTTGTGACAATAACTTATAACTGAATAGCTGCTGGCAAAACCAAAATGAGGGGAAGGGCTTTTAAAAATTATACTCTTGACATATGCTGTCTTCCACTAGTTCTTCTGTATCAATGCAGTTTAAAATCTTTTTAAAAAGTTCTGACAGATGCTGTTTAAAAAAATCTTTTCTCTTGAAGCACAAACATGAGAAAATATTCTTGCCTGGATTACAGTCCTTGGTCCAGTCTGAGGTACTAGTGTTTGTTTTTTCCTGTTTAGGAAGACAAATCTTTTCTGGGCACTTTACTCACTGGAGGTGATGGAGCATATATTTATTCTAGTAATCCACAGGCCGCTCCTGCAGAAGGTGAGATGTGGGGTTTTTTTTGGAAAATTGTTTATAGAGTTGGTCCACTTTCTCTTGTTCTGGTGGTTTTGGTGGTTGGTTGGTTGGTTTGTTTGTTTTTTAAATGTAAGAAGTGTGCACATTTTCTGGGATTCACGCATTTGGTGAGCCTACCTATACCATCGTCTTTAACCTTTCTTTCCATATGCCTTTAGAACTCTCTCTTGTTAAACTCCTTGTCTTTCTTTTTTGTCCCCGATCCATGCTTGAAACTCCTGGTCCTAGAAGGATTCCTGCCAGAGCCATAGGCTTGCTTTTGAGGCATGTGGGACTCTTACAGGATTGACAATGAGGCTTTGCAGACCTGGGAGACAGCTTTTTTTCCCATAGTTAACATTCAAAAGCATGCACAAACTGGCTGCTTCTGTCCTTAATAGATGATGTGCCATATATTTTCTGCCTTTTCTGTATCTATATGAACATTAGATTGGAAAGACTGGGCATTACAGTAGTGACAGGATGCAATGGGCTTCCAGCTCAAGAAGCGAAGGCAAATATGTACCTTTTGGGCAATGCGATATGCTGCTTGTGATGTAGGAGGGGATTGGAATGATCTGCTTCTGAATTTATTTACAGCCTTGTGTTCTTTGCTCCTACTGAACCTCCTCCTGGAGCTGTTCCAGGTTTTTTCCATTGTCATTTTCACTCAAACTTCAATGCTTGTTAGCACCGATGCTCACCGTATTACAGAAAAAGGCTGGATCTTCATCCTTTTCAGATTCAGTCAAGTTACTGCTTTCTGCCACGAGATTACTAGCAACAGTCTTAGATCATGCCGCCTCTTTTGCTACCTTCTGTTTCAAGAACCTAAGTCACATGAATATCCCAGTAGTGCGACTACAGACAATTTGGGAGGACTGTTGGGAGGGGTTTCCTTCACTGCACAGCCTTGCGTTGATGTGCTTTGCATAGCCTTGAACCAGCAGATACTTCTTAAGGCATAGCATTTTTATATTCCACTGTATAGAGAAGGTACTGTTGTCACAATACTGATGTACAACAGAAGATAACTAATATCGGACATCCGAGTGCTTAGTATAAGCTGACGATCTTTAGAGGAAAATCTTTAGCTTTATTGTTTTTGTAGTTATGCAATGTAGTGTTGAGGATAAATAAATACGTACAAGGAAGCTAAACAGCAACTTTCACATAGCGGAATTTGGTTTTGCTCTGATTGAACAGACTTGAAAGAAAGAAGGTTAATGCAGAATAACAGATTTAGCTATTTTGCAATACAGTGCTGTGGGCCCATGTTCACTCAGTAAATAACTAGAGAATGGTGATATTTTAAAAATTATTTATGTATTTTATTTTGGCTTTGTGAAAACAGGCTGTGTACGCCCCAGTGGAGCAATCCACAAATCTCCCCAAATTATGGGAAAAGTAAAGTTAAATGTTTTGATAACTCTTGGGATGAAGAGTTATAAGTAGGTGATATAAGGACTATTACATAACACTTCAACAAGCAAGACATTTTCTTAGGTTTCAAGTGAAAAGGAACTTGATCTCATTCTGTTTCATGTACACTGCAAGACAGTGTGCTGTGCTCTAATTGGGGCTCTACTGAGGTTGCAGCTATGTAGTCTGGCAAGATTAGGTGCAAAAGGTGCTGTGAGATAGGCACTCAGCTCTCTGTCACTTGTGTCTTAATGTAGTAAGGTATACATTGGTGATTAAAATGCATCAAAAAAGTTCATGCTGCTAAACCTTTTCCTCTATGCTAATTAATACACCTGCTGTGTTACAGATTGCTGTAGGATGAACTTAACTGAGTCAGTCAATCTTGACAACTAAACTTTTGTGATTAATCACTTGTGGAAAATATAAAAGTAGTATATCAGCTTGTTCTTGATATAATTCACTGACTTCCATGTTAAAGGAAGCTGTTGTAGTTTGGATTAAATAATACTCTTTTTGGCTTGCTTTTCTGTTACAAAAAACCTAACATCTCTGATTTCCTTTCTTTCCCTGTTGATGCATTCTCTGAAGTGTGATATTCTGTGAGATTTGACAAAAATGTTCTTCAGGTGTTGCATTTTGCATTTTTCTTCCTCGACCACTCAGTAGAAGGCACGTACCTGTGCTGTGGCTTGGGTTTTGTGAGCTCTGGAAGCATCAGCAGTGAACATCTTGTATATGTAAACTATTAAACCTCCACATCTGTGTAATTATGTATGGCTTTGTCTCCATTCTACTTGCTTTGAATTTGTGATTGTAGTCTTTCCCAGTTTAATAGTAGCTGTCTCTCCACTGCAATTTCTCTGTTAAGTAGAAGCTTCAGTCTAAAACCGTTATGTTCACAGTTAGCAGAGCCTATATATAATTTTAGGTAACTGTTGAAATTGCATATCTAGGTATGGCCATTTGATTTTGTTTCAAGCTCTTTTAGTAAAATGAAGACTTAATACTGAACAATTTGAAGATGTTGTTCAAAGTTGCTGTTTCAAGAGGAAAAAGTCTTAGTTTCTTTATTATTTTGTCCAAGCATTGTTTGATAGATTGAGCTAGATGTGCAGTCATGTTTAGATGTATGTTTTAGTTACGTTGCTGCTTGGCTTTGCTTTTTTTGAAACACAACTCTTGAGTAATGACAGGGTTTTTTTTTTTTCTTTGTCTTTTTGGTTAGTTTTTTTGTTGTTTTTGTTTTGTTTTGTTTTCTTTAAAGAAAATATTTAACCTTTCCCTTTTGCTGACTCACATGCTTCCCTGTATGGGATGTTATCCTGCTTTTAATGCATGGTCCAGTGCTGGCAGCAGAGGTCCAGCTGGCAGCCCCTGCTTAGTAATTTTTTCATGGCTTTGTTATGACTGTTGGAAGTTAGCTTTTTGCTGAGGTCAGTTTCTACGGCTTTGGTGGAATTTTGTTTTCATCCATTATATCATCTAGCTTTGCTGTTTCTCATTTGCCAGCTGCTTTCCCTGGTCATGCAGGTTTGTTAAGAACCAAAGTGTCTGTAAGACGGCAAGAAAAAAGGAGTTAGGATGAATGCCACGTCTCTCTTGGCTGTCACTAGATTGTTAGCTTCTAGGGAAATTTCTAGCCCAGTAACAGTTGTCTCTAGACACAAAAGAAAATGCAAGTCTGCAGGTAAAGGGCTTTTCTGTTTTAAATTTTGTCTTGGTCAGGAAGTGGAAGCAAGACTGTCATCTTACATTTTATCTGTATTTTTTACTGTCTGCATGGGACATGTCGGTATGCTGATGTTTTGCTGAAAACCTGACCAACTTGTTAAAATGTTTGAACTTTCAGTTGGTTTGGATCTAAGTTTTTCTTAAAGTCTTTCTTGTTTTGTCAGTTTTACACTTCTGGAAGTTTGCAGTTCAACAGGATGGAAATTTCTTTGGCTTAAAAAAAAAAAAAAAAAAGCCACAGAACATTTATGATAAGTGGGCTCCAGGGGATAAGATTAAGTCAAATACAATCATAGTCATGATTCCTGCTCTTGTTAGTGAGATCCAGTAAAGATCGAATGGTTGTGCTCTGAATGCTGTTGAGATACTATCCCAAATCTTTACTCAAGTGTACTGCGAGTTAAATATAACAAAATTCTGCAAGAATGTAGATTTCTTCCTCAGAAAGAGAGGCATTTGTCACGTGATGCTGAAATATTGATAATTTTTTTCTTTCAAATTCTAGGCAAATTGTACTTCTTTTCAGATGGCATTCTCTTTTCTGATCCCCACCACGGCAGCATTTCCGTTTCAAAGAATCATATGAGTTCCATTTCTCTCTATGATGGGGTGAGTGTTTTGTCTGTTCCTACTGTCATAAACTTCTTATCAATTTTTAACAATACTTCTGTAGGGTGCTAGTACAAAGTTTCTATTTCCGTTGCAGCTTTACAAGTGTATGCATAAAACTAATAACTCATGCAAGTCTCTACACTTCTGCTATAGGTTAGGTTAACAGATTACCGATTAGTTAAACTGTGAGGAGAGAATTTTGTATTAGACTGAGTGGTCAATGTGGTCTTAATAGCGTGGAAAACTGCTTTTCATTAAAAGAAAAATCGCAGAACATAGCATTCATAAAACATCTAGCAGTCTTAAGTGATGGATAGAGAAAAGTTCAAGGTATTGTGAAGTCCTATGGTGCATCAGAGGGTGAAATGCTGCCTTCTATTTAAAATATATTTAACCTTTAGTCAAATTTCCGTGGCAGTGTACTATTTAATCTCTGGAGGTCACGAGCAGTGTCTGTCTACTGTTGTGGTGCATTGTGTAACTGACAGGGTGAAGGGAATGACTGGTTCATGTTTCCCAAGCTGAGAAGTGAGAAGGAAAAGCATGTTGCATGTAATTACACGCATTCTGAGTAATTACAGTAAAAGACACAATGTTAGGTGTAGACTTTTGCCGTTCCTGTGATCAACTTACATCACTTCACTTGACCAACTGGCCACGCTAATAGTTTGGTCTTCTGGCTTAGTGGGAATTGAGAGTTAGGTTAATGTTGGCAACTCACCTTTTTTTTTTTTTTTTTTTTTCCCCTCTTCAAGGCAGACATGCTGAGTTAACTATCACTTTTTCACAATGGAAAAGAGATTATTTTGGTTGGTTATTGTTTCCTAGGCACTGGAAAAAAAAAATAAAAATCTGTTTCCTTGAGTTTCTATTTTCTTCAGGTACAGTATTACACATTTGTTTAGTGACCTCCAGAAAGCATTGTGTTGCTATGATTTCATGATCTAATGGAGGAAACCAGTGAAATACAATAAAAGTGATTCAATTGAAATGAAAGCACAACGGTGAAGAGAATCTTACCTTAGCTGCCTTTTCTTGTGTATCGTATCGATTGCCCCTTGGTAGTTTAAGAAGCTATTTTAACACTGACCTTCCTTCTATTGTTTAATTCAAGACACTCACTTTCATAAAACTAGCTATTTATGGGACCTGGCTATCATTCTTGAACTGATGCCAGATTTTTGTGTAAAGCTAAACCTTGACAGAGAGCATTTTATTGTTCAACTGACTTGGCATAATACTAGGGTGGAGAGCTTAAAATGTTAAGAACTGACAGAAGAAGGGTAGTTTAGTATGCTTTGTCTGGAAGTTATTGCAACAGTATTGATGGAAAAGAAAGGATGATTTAACACTAGGGTTAAAATGAAAGATACAAAGACTTTAAGTGATGCAAAGTACGCTTTCTTAGCAGCTCTATCACCATGCCTGCTAGATGTTTCTCTCTTTAACTTGAAAATGTCTGCACTTATCCCTCCAACACGTGCTTGCAGGCTCCTCAACTCTGAGAAGCTGGACACCTAGCTGCCACCTGAGCTCCTGAAGGCCTTGAGGCTCATAGACGTCAAGTTTGTGGAGGACAGTGTAGATTCCTCACAAAACTGTACCATGAAGGTCTAAAGCAGAAACCGTCCCGATCTTAGCAGAGTCAAACATAAACCTCTCACCTTGTAAGGGTAGCGCTATTCTAGCTTAGTACCAGCCATCCTGGGAGTAAAAGAAAACCCCACAGGCTACACTGCCACCCAGTCGTGAACTCCCAGGTTTATTTCTTTTTCTTCTGTAGCTGTTCAGTGACTCAATCAACTGTGTCAAGGCATCTTTGCTGTGGGGAACTTAAGGTGCTATGCGCTTGGTTTTAAGATCTTAGTATTTCAGCTTATAAGTACCTGAATCCAGCATTCATTTTGGCCATTAATCAAGTGAACAAATATTACCAAGTAATATTTAAATTTCACAACAACATTAACATCTTGTAAAACTTTGAACTGGATTCTTGTAACCTAATGTCTGTGGGGATTATTGCTGCTTCTTTTCAGCTTTTTTCAATTTGTGGAACCCTAAACATTTTCCAGGAGGAGCAGCACATTCTGTTAGACACTTCACATGCAGATTGGAGAATGTATGAGTTGGCCTTTTAAGTCACTTCTCGTAAAATTTGTAAGCTATCCTGCAGAATCCAGGATTTGTGGACCACATTCCAAAAGCTATTTTCTCTTAAAAGAAATTGTTTTTTCTTACGAGAACATACTTGTATGTTCTTCAGTAACCTCAATGACTTTGAGACGATTGCTTTTATAATTAATGCCTCAGTCAGCAAAGAGTAGAGATTCTCTTTGATTTGAGCTTTTTCTTCTCAAAACTTAGTAAGCAGAGTTCTTTGCCCACTTCCCTATTGAAAGGGAGATGGATGCTACTCAGTTCTGATTTGAACCCTAAGTAATGGAATCCCCATTTTCCATGGGTGTTTCATGCTGCCGAATTGTACTGTTTTTCTAACACTTTGGTGTGAAAAGTTACAAGTCAAAGTTTGAGCATAAAACACTTCAGCATCCTGTGAAGTTGTACAAGAAAGACACTGAGGGGCTGGAGTATGTCCACAGCTGGGCAGCGGGGCTGGGGCACCAGCCTGGGGGGGGGCACTGGGGGGGTCAGCCTGGAGAGAAGGGGGCCGGGGGGGACCCG
>JAVJGI010000001.1:40563383-40590848 GCA_035590275.1 Ibycter americanus
GGCTGGGGCACCAGCCTGGTGGGGGGCACTGGGGGGGTCAGCCTGGAGAGAAGGGGGCCGGGGGGGACCCGAGGGCTCTCTGCAACGGCCTGGCAGGGGGCTGTAGCCAGGTGGGTCACCGTCCCTGGGGGTGTTCAAAAACCACGTAGCTGTGGTGCTTGGGGACATGGTTCAGTGGTGGCCTTGGTAGTGCTGGGTTAACTGTTGGACTTGATGATCTCAGAGGTCTTTTCCAACCTAAATGATTCTGTGATAAATGCCTGTCTTGAAATCCAGAAAACCAAGGGTCAGTGTTGTTTTATTAGAACAAAAGTTGAGCAACCTGAGTTTAGTGCTTCTGAGGGAGATGGATCTTGAGGGCTTCAGCTTCTTGTTAGTGAAGACATAACTGAGGTGAAGAAGCCAGAGATTTAGTAGAACTTGTGCTCAGTAAAGAATCTGAGAGAAGCAGGACGCTTCCAACATGCAAGTGATCTACGCTTTTAAATTGCGTGCCTGATAGTTGTATCTCGTTGCAGCAGGATTCCTTTCAGGTCAGAAGCTCAAGAGCGTGGTGTAAAATAAAAAAATAAATTGGCAATAACACCATGCCATCCTTCTAATATTTTTAGCTGACATTTAATTCATTCTTCCAAGGTATCTGTGTCACAGGAGATGTGTGGGTATAGATGAAGGTGCCTTTGTTGTGAAGCATTAGCAGAGGAAAGGGCTGAAGGTCTGGTTTTTGGTGGAGGGAAAAAAGTAGATATTAAAATACAAACTTCTCTTTTCAAGACAAGACAAAACTTAGGTGCTTAGAATGATCTCGGATGCTTTCTTTAGAGCTTATGATATATCTAATAGCTGCATAGTAGAAACTGAGTATTGTAAGTGGCTGCAGTTGATCCTTCTGCTCCATACCTGTGCTATGCAAGCTAATGAATGTTCAGATCTTTATGCATGTCTAGCTCTGACTGTAGTAGTTCTTGTCTGATCTCTGCTATTTAATGTATTGAGCCTTTTTTCACTTTCAAGTAACTGTTCATTATGATTTGTCCTGTTTCTTCCTTTTCTAGGATTCAACCAGTATTGTTGCTGCTCTCTTTGTAGACGTCAAAAGTTCCTTGCTTGTTCACCTACCAATTGAGTTCCATACCCGAGACAACTTTTTGATGATTGCACTTTTCCCCAAAACAAAGATTTATAAAGCTTTTTATTCACAGGTAAAGTAAAAAGGATTGGTTTGGGTGGGGGGAAAACCACGCAATTATTCTTTGTGTTTCAGATGAGAGGCAAGGGTGAATTTGTTGATGTCTGTCTTAACTAATTAAATTTGGAAAGGAGAAAGGGTTTATTTCCCACCTTAGTTGCGCCGCTATAGCTTGTCATCTGGTAAGTAAATACAGGAAGGGTTGAAGTTCAAGGTCTGTCTTGTATCGGTCTTCGCAAGCTAAACCTTTTCCGATATCTCTGTGAACAAGCACAGTTTAGAAAGGAGAAGGGGCAGTTAATACTGAGGGAGCATCAATTTAGGAAATATGTTGAAAACCTCCTCTATGAAGCTGGATAGGATTCATGGAGGATATTGAGAGAGATGGCTGATGAGATTTTGAGGCTGCTTATCTTTTATATAAAAAATCAGGGTGTTACAGTAGGAAGGACTGTTTCAGATAACATAACAAGGGGTGGTAACCATAGACTGCAGCTCCGAAGATTCAGACTGAATGTTAGTAAGAGGTTGGTGCAGTGACTTGAACAGGTCACCCAGATGCTGAACCTCCACCTCTGAAGATTTTGAAAATTTGGCTGGAGAAAGTCATGGCTGAGCTGATCTGTACTGCCAGCAATAGTCCTGCTTTGAGCAGGAGGTGGGTCCGAAGACCTCCACAGAAGCTCTTTTCCAACCTGAAACTCTGATTCTTTGTGACCTATAGCATTTGCCTTGCAGGCTTGAGACTGTTGTGGACTGCCTTGCCATGTAGACCTTCCCACTCCTTCCCAGGAGCATTATTGCTCCTGATCTTAGGAACTTGCATGTGTGAGAAACTTTAATTTATGTATGCATTTCTAGTGCTTGTGTTGCTCGTTAAATTTAATGCTCACCATGTGCTTTCATTTTGTCTTCTAAAGCCAGTGAGTGCTTTAAAAGCTTGTTTTCTAGTAGTTGCATTTTAAATGTAGCACTGGTGTATAATTGGCTACAGCAATTGTATGTAGTGGCAGAGGTTCTATTGTGTTTTTTTGTGGTTAGACACATTTGGATCGTGATCCTTAGGGGAGTTTTGTTAAAGTCTTTAAGTATCCCATATGGCATTTTATTATTCTTCAAGTAGATTGGCTTCATGCATTGTAATGCAGAGGCTTTTAATAAACAAAACTTTATAACAATAGTGCTTTTGAGGAAATGAGCCTGGAGATTTTAGGACTTCACAAGGGTTTTAGTATGCGATCGTAACACTGGACTGGAAAAGACCACCTAGCTCAGTGAGTAGTCCCCACTGATAATATTAACGTTTAATACCATGGAGTTTCTCCTCCTTTTATCTTAACTGTTTAGATTCCTCCCACTGTTCCACTATGTGAGTGGTTGGGAATATTTTGTTTGGTTTTGAACTTTCAGCCTATTTTATTAGGTCTACTTTTATATCTGTGGTTTTTCTTTTGCTCTACCAGCAGACATCCTTGAGGTATTCAGAAATTTTGGATGTATTCTTTCTGGCTTATTTGGCCTCGTAAAATCAAACCAGATCTTTTTTAATCTATGCTTATAAAAAGTTCTTTTTTCCTCTGATCATTGTAATACTTTTCTTTTGATCTGTTTTTTGGCTGTTGATGTCCAAAATGTGTGTAGTATCTGAGATGAGGGTATCTGTTTCTTGTACAGAGGCAATAGTAGTTCATTCTTCTGAAAACATTCCAGAGGTACCCTTGGTTTACCTGTATGTTTCATTGCTGCCTTGAATTAACAGGTGGTGCGCGTTTTTTGAGAAACACTTTCAGGTCCTTTCTCTTTTGCTACCCACTGATAATTCCAGCTGATTCTAGAAATATTTATGGGCTCATTCTTGCTTTCGTACTTATCTTCCTCCTATATTTTTCTGTTTCTTCCATTCTTACAGTTAGATCTATTTTTCTATGAAGCATCTCAATGCTGTGTAGACTGTCACCCAACTTAGTTCCCCAAAATGCTGTGAATTCACTTCAGTCTATGCCAGATTCTTTGTGAAGTGTGTCACAGGGCATTCGCTAAGCAGCTCTGCTGGTGAATGTCCCCAGCCTTCTGTTGGGTTTTTTTGGTGCTATTTATTTCAGTCTTCCTTTGAGTTAGCTTTTTGACGAACAGTTCTATCCGGAGTTTCCATTTCTGCAGTTTTAACAGTTTCGCGTCTGGCACCATACCAGTTGCTTTGCTCAAGTCAAGTAGGAGAAACATATCTTCTGTCTTGAAGATGTTATCTCATGAATGAAAGATTCACATTCATAAGATCAAGTATACCTGATTGTGTAAGCCATGGAAACGTATTATTGTATTTTGTTAGTATTTACCCTTCAGGTATTTATTGATTTCCTCCAATTTTTTTTTCTAAAAGTCTGCATGCCGTTGGAGTCGCACAGACACAGTAGTCACTCTACACACCTGTAGTTACAAAGATTTGCTAAAATGTAGGTGCTAGTTTCTCTTCTGCAATTACATGGCACGATACCTCACTTACTAGACCAGTGCTTTAATTATTCCAAGCCTCCTTGAGGTACGCCAGTTACCTGTTCCTCCAGACCTGAGTGTATTAAATTCCTTGTAACTGAGATGGTCGCAAGATTCTGAGCCCACAGAACTGGAATCTGGTTTGCAGATCCTGCAAAGACAAGATGGTACCTTTCACATCCCCAGTCTAATTGGTAGGGAAGGAAAATTTGCTTAGGTTTTGACATGTATTGATTTCTCTGGTTTTCTTCACGTTCTCTAATACCATAACAGCTCTTTTTAAAAAATGTTCACTAAGTTATACAAAAGAGACCGATTTATTTCCATTGAGTTTTGTCTCAGTCTGACCTGTGTTTTCACTTTATCCCAGGCCCTTTGACTTCTGAAGAATACAACTTTCTGTTGACCAGCCCTTCTTTCCATTTCTTGTAGGCATTTTCCTCGGTTTCTTACACGTGTTTGGAAGTGGTTACTTGTTTGGTTGCGTGGATCCTTCTACACGAGCAATATTGTCCTTGTTAATATCAAAAGTTTATTTTATTTTGATGGTTTTTTTATCTTGGTACCCTTGTGTTTAGGATGCCGATTTGTTAATGGAAAGCAGTCTTTCCCCCCCCCAGTTGTTTTGTCTTGCAGCAAATTATTGTGAAAAATGACAATGGCTGTTGCCTTTTCTTATTAAAAGAAGGGAAATACTGAACACTTAAATGACTGTGTGATTCATCTGAATCTGATTTCTAGGTTCAGGGTGCCATTCATATTAATGTGACTTGGCTAAAGCAATAGGATGCAAGCCAAAACACTGTTCCCTAGAGAAACAAAGGGCTCCCTTTTTCTTTTGCAAAGGAACAGAGTTTTTCTTAAACTTCTAGAAATGATTGCTGCAATCTTACTTCATGAAAATTACAATACAACTTAAAAGAGACTTATATTAGCTCAGTTCCTGCTGTACAGCAGTTACACTGTAAATACCTAGCGTTTTTATCAGTGAAGCACACTATGACTAAAAAATACACGTGAATGGTACTGTTAATTTGGTGGTTAATTTTTTTTCCTATGTTTTTTTCCCCAGCTATGAAGATGGGGGGAAAACTAGACCATTTCAGTAAAGTTACTTCATAAAGCAGTTCCAGTCTAGCCAAAAAGAAGCTTACAAAATCCGATCTGTGGAGACTTCTTCCATAATTTGAATTCTTGCAGCAACACCAGTATTGTGAAATATTTAATGGCTAGTTAAAATGCGTGTAATTTTTTAGGTGAACAAAAACAATTCCTAAACAAATTCAAAACAAATTTTGCAAAATAATGACGTTTATGCATAGGTCTGGTTTGTTCCAGGTTTTCTCTTCGTGGCAAAACCATACAAACTCAGGATTATCTTTAAGGGTTGTCCAGGAAGAATTCCTGTCTGTGGAACAAAAGAGACTGTAAGTTCATGCCACATACTCCAGTGCAATTATACATTAACTGTGGGCTACAATCAGAAAAATGCTGTCACTCACTGAAGACTTTGATAATGATTCAAAAAGGATTTGTTGTATTCCTAGTGCAACGTTTGCTTTATTTTTTTGTATGTTAATATGTAATTAATATGTAGCCGTCTGGTTTAAAGAAGATAAATCTCTGGGTTTCTCCTTTAACTAACCAATTAATTTGCTTGTTGTAGGCATTCCAGTGTTCAGAAGCTATTTAATGCCTTGTCTTTTCCTTCTGGAAAAGAAAGAAGCAGGGAGCTGAAAATATCTTCTGCCCTTCCAGAACTGGAGAGGTGAGAAATTATTTTTGTTTTCAAGGGATCAGTTTTGTCAGAAATAATACAAATATATTTTGGTATATGTAATGCTCATCTAAAAATTGCCTAGTAAATAACTGTCTTTACACTAGATACTTTTATTCTGAGATGAATTGTTTCCTCTTTAGGAAACCTCTGTTTGACCTTTTGACAATCTTATTTTAGTAATTTCCCAACTATTTATGTGAATGAAATCTTTTGATCTTGATTGTAACAAAATAAAACTTTTATTTTTGAAAGGTTTTTGCAACATTTTACAGTCAGCAGTGTCAGTAACAAGCCAATAATGAGAGCGCATCTTCCTATTTTATTGCAACAGTCAGAAATCATTCCTGATAGCAAAGCAGAAAATGATAAGGTAAGGCAGCAACCCAACGATACTTCCTATCCCTGGTATAGAATATGTAGCAAATAATCTGTCATTAGTTCTGTTTCAGGTAACGAAGTAAAGTACTGATGTATATCTAGCCATGCTCTCTGCCTCCTTCTGTGGTCCCATCAGTTCACACTGAACTTGCTTCAAGTCTGTTTCTTAGAATAAATTGCTCTGCCCTGTTTTCCTGATTACGTTACTTAATTTCTTTTTTTCATTTAAACAATCTTTTGGAAGTACTAATGGCCCTTCAGCCTGATAAAATAGAAGCAGAAAATGAGGCATAGATCTTCAAGTGAACAGTTTTCACTAATGTCCAGGGAGAGTTAGCCCTAAAGCAGTAGCTTGTTTTTATGAATTGCTGAATAATTTAACTGAATTGTTCTCTGGAACATAAAAGTCCTTTAAATAGCATAGAGGCAGCACATGATATTTAACATTTGCTGATATTATCTGTAGAACACTCAGTTCTCTATAGGGGCAATAACAATTGTCAAACTTAAGGAGTGCTTTAAATGGCATTTTCAGAGAAAATATTTCCTTGTAACTTTCCAGCGTTTGAAATCAGCTGTAAGCAAGAAAGTCAAAGCAGCAGAAAGTCTTTCTCTTTGAATATTGCAATATGGTGGCAAACTTATTTCATGCCATCTAGTTCAGAGACCATACTGACACTTAATTATTGAATAAACCCTTATGAATCTTTTAACGTATGTATGTTTGAAAAAGAGAGACAAATCTTTTCATAATGCTCATACCAAATTCTGTAAAACATGCAAACTTAGTACCTCTAATTTTTCTGAGTTACTTCTCTGTATCTATTATCATGAATACTCATTTTCTGTGAACATGCAAAAGTGATTTTGAGGATAGGATACAAATAGTCTGCAGATAGCTGTCTTCAAACGTCATGTATTTAGGAACTTGAAGAGGTAATTTGGCTGTTAGTAGCAGGGTGATATGCAGTGTGGTGACTGGTTACCAGTGTGACATAACTTCTTAAGTCAAGTTCAGCACAGAGGGGAGTTTGTAGTGTTTCTTCCAGAGTTCGTTTGCTTACTTCTGTAGCAAGCTCCAGTATATAGTGTAGAAATACACATACACACACACGCACACTTTGGAGATATGCTCTGACTGCTTTTCAGTGTTTCTTTGCTATGATCCCTGCCTAAGTACGAAAAGAAATACACATAATGGAAACAGGTGCTTTATGCAGAAAAGCCATTGGTATGTTGGAGCTGTTGTACATTCACTTACCAGTCCTACTCAAAATGCAGCTTTGGAATAAATTTTGTGTATAGCATAGCTGGTTCAGTATCAGAAACCTAGAGTTGCTCTTTGTGTTTGACAAAACTGTTTGACATACACCATCACTTTTTGAACCATTTTGCTCAAATACTGTTCTATGTATTTGAGCGTATCCTCTTCATCATAGGAAGCATAACCTATTTGCTGTCTCTTGCAGGGTTTTGTCTGACATTTGCATTAATACATACACTGCAGGCTAGATTTTAATGTGAAGGTTTTGATAATACTGTTTGCTGTATTTGTTAATTATCCTTTCACAGTATTTAAGATATGAAAACCAAGAGAAAATGTGTTTTTCTAAAATGATGCATATCTGAGTAATTGCGTAAACACAATTACAGTTCTATGCTATCTTGCTGTTTCTGTGGTTAGTGTCACTTCAGATTTAGTGTGCAGACTTAAGATTTTATCAAGATAGAAGCCTTATATGTGTGCAATTGTTGTAGCTCATTTCTAGTCTTGGAGCTACCCCCCTTCTTATCTGTTCCCTGTATTTTAGGTGGTTATCACCATTATAACTGGTCTTCCAGGATGTCGTTCCAGTGATCTGTGCGCTTTTCTTGTAACTTTTAACAAGGAGCATGGAAGGTTTGTACATCTCTGGTTTTACAGTCCAAAGCGGTGGTCATACTAAACACCAAAGAACTTCTCAGCTTGGCGGAAATTAAACTATCAATGTTTCACTTTATTTATTTTTTTTATAGCCCAGTTTCTAATTTGTAAACAGATGTGTTTATAAGAATAAGCTCAGTAAATATTATGAGTCACCTTAACTAGTTCTACATAGCACACTGTAAGGTAGGGTATATTACTTCAGGTACCTCATCTAACTCTGTTATGCCAGGTAGATTTGCTCTTAGATTTTAGACATTTAGATAAAAAAAAAGCACGGAACATTTCTTTGTTGATATGTCATATTAAAAATATCACGTTGTAGATGTCATTATGTATGTCTGGAAGTATCACTGATGCTATAAACAGTTAAGAATAATCTTAGAAAGGCCAAATGAATCCTGCCTTAAGCATATATAGAAGTCATCGCAACTTGAAGGAAATAAGTGAAGAGCTTCCATTTGTTGACTTGATAGTGAGCCTAAAATGCATTTTTCTTGGAGAAAAGACTGTCCTAACACTCCTTGCTCCAGCATTGCTTTTAACTAGACCTGGTTTCTGTTCTACAATAGCAGGAGATATATTCAGGACATCTGTTGTATGGCAATAAGATAAATCTACTGTAGGAATTTGCCATTTGGTGTATTGATATAGCTTCTGGAAAATCAAAAGAAGACATTCTTGTCCTTTTAAATCTTAGAGCCAAACACCTTAGCATTTAATCTTGGTAACATTCCGGACTGCTTTTTTGTATTACTTTTAACTCAGTGTCTTGATATTAGCAAGTTGATTCAGAATGGATTTGTCATTCCGTTTTTAGGACAAACATGTAAGGTGACTTTTGAATGTTCTGTAATAGAACATTTCATCATGTTTTCCTGCAAACATCATCGTTGCTTTTTATTTTTGCAGTGAAATATTTTCATGCCCAGAGTCTTTTGAATTGGATTCACATAACTTTTGTTTACTGCATCACTAACAAAGATCAGAACTATTCATGTGATGTGCAGCTTTGAAGAAGCTGTTGAACGTCATTTTATAAAAAAGTAACAACAAAAAAACCACAAAACCTTTTGGCAGTAATGTAAAGAATGTGCTTATGCTGGAAATGATAGAAAGCCAAGTGAATTCCTCTTTCCCATGTGGTATGAGAGATGTGGAATCCTAGGGCTTGTCAAATTTATTTTTGGTCTGTTGGTTCAAAATAAAAAGAAAACAGAAATATTATGTCATAGAACATTAACTTCTTTCCTTGTTTTCTGTTGTTTAGGTGGATAGTTTATCGGCAAACTATGGATAGTCCTGAATGTTTCAGCGCGACCCATTTCCAGCGTTACCTCTCCAGTGTCCTGGAGGCTCAGCAAAACCACAGCGTCCGTCAGTCTGCTTATGCTAAAAAGAACAAGCGTCTCTTAGTGGTCTTGCAAGGGTAAATGTTTGAAACCATTTGAACTGTTGCATAGAATATGGGATTTTCTGTTCCCTTCCTATTTCCAAGCATTTTTAAACTTTCCCATCACTCTGAAGCAGTTGACTTTCTGTGCTAAAGTGTGGTACTCAGCTTTTCTGCAACTTGTTAATTTGATTGCTTATTACTCCATTGGAAAAAAGGTGTCTTTTTTCTTCCTTCAGTCATATGGAAGGACGGCCTGCATTTGGTGGTCCTTCCCTGTGACTTTTGGCTTCTCAAAAGAATATTTCTTGCCCTTTCCAGCTGCGTCTTAGACTATTGTTAAATGGCAGTTTATTTACTGGGGCAGCTGTGTGGTTTGGTTTTGATTTTTGTTTCTTCCCCCCTGCCCCGGGAGGTCCTAGATAGAGAGGCGTTTGCCCTTCAGAGGCTGGTGAGACTTCATGATGGTTATCTGTCTTAAAAGACTGCTGGAGTACTGGTTGTGTGCCTTTAAAGCCATAGATTTAGGGCAATAATGCCAAGATGGCTTGAGATTGTGTTGCAAGTTGTACTCCAGAGCTGCAGGTGAATATTACTGAATATTATCTGCTATAGCATTATCATAATATTTAGAGGGAATGTTGCCTGTTTTCATCCCTATTGGTACACAAATTAATCATATTTAGTTTTAACCAACAGACCTGTATTTTGCTGATAATAAAACAAAAAATACCTCCATGGAACAAATGCACAACTCTTTACAGAATGCAAAAAAGCTAGTTAAGTTTTTGCCCTACATTTGATGTATAGTTTTCTTTGAAAGTTTGCTAAAACATTAAAATTGTTTTGATGAAAAATAAGGGTGGAGCACCACCCTATTTCTTTCAGAGGAAGATCTGTTGTCTTTAAGGCATTAGATGAGTGCGTTTTGGTAAACTTTGATTTGAGTTGCTTCAGGATAGAAATTAATTTTAGGAAGTGTGATATTGTGTGACATAAAGACTATAATTATATCTCCCAAGTGCCTACAGTACCTTTAAACTTTTGAAAGCTCAGGGAGTTCTAGAGAATCTTTAATAAATAAATACATAGTTTTCAGAATCAAATGTTCCATTCAGTTTGAAACATTTTTTCCTCCAAATAGAAACTTAAAAGCCTAAGCTGTGACTTTTACTGATTTTTATTTTTTTTTTTAAACAGAAGAGTGTGCTACAGTAAGCATAAGAATGAATCTTTGCTTTTCTTTGCAAGTATTTAGCATCTTTGTGTGCATAGATGCTTGCTTTTTCTTTGCATTTCTGGTAGTCCTTGCTTTGATCCTCTGGCAGTATTAGGTACAAAAATTGTGACACAAACTTTCAAAGTTCCAGTTGATAAAAGATAAGGAGAGAGAGAGAGGGGCAATATTACATGCATGTGAGTTGCTATCCAAATAAATATTTATGCAATTTTTGCACATCACTTCTCATATGGTATGTACTGAGTCTCTGGACTTCAGGGTGAGCGGCTTCATAAAGAGCTTGTAGGCTGTTGTCCTGCTGGGGAGACTTCAGCCATCCCAACATCTGCTGGAAGAGTAGCAAGGCAAGCTGTAGGCAATCCAGGAGGCTCCTGGAATGCACTGAGGATGACTTCTTAAGCCAAGTAATAGACAGCCCTACCAGAGGGGATGTGATACTGCATCTGATGGTCACCAATGCAAATGAGCTAATTGGTGCTGTCAAGATTAGAGGCTTCCTGGGCTGCAGTGGTCATGCACTGGTGGACTTTGCAGTCCTGAGGGGTATGGGTCAGGCAAAGAGTAAAGTCAGGACCCTGAATTTTAGGAAAGCAAACTTCCAGCTGTTCAGGGGATTAGTCGATAGGACCTCCTGGGAAACTGCCTTTGGGGACAAGGGAGCACAACAGAGGTGGCAGATCTTTAAGGACACTTTCCATAAAGTGCAAGAGCTCTCAATCCCCAGGTGTAAGAGATCAGCCAAGGAAGGTAAGAGACAAGCATGGCTGAGTCGAGACCTGCTGGTCAAACTAAAGGGCAAGAAGGAAATGCACAGGGAGTGGAAGCAGGGACAGGTGTTCTGGGAAGAGTATAAGGATGCTGCCTGGTTGTGTAGGGATGGGGTCAGGAAGGCCAAGGAACGGATGTAGGTGAGCTTCGCAAGGGATGCAAACAGTAACAGAAGGGCTTCTATAGGTATGTCAGCCTGAAAGGAAGGTCAAAGAAAGTGTACCCCCTCTGATGAGCAAGACTGGCAAACTGGTAACAACAGGTGAGGAGAAAGCTGAGGTACTCAGCTGTTTTTTTGCCTCAGTCTTTACTGGCAATCTCTCTTCCCACGCCTCTCAAGTGGATGGACCGCAAGACAGGGACTGGGGGAGCAAATTCTCTCCCACTGTAAAAGAAGATCAGGTTCATGACCACCTGAGGAACCTGAACATAGATAAGGCTACAGGAGCTGATGAGATGCATCCCAGAGTCCTGAGGGAACTGGCTGATGTAGTTGCCAAGTCACTCTCCGTGATATTTGAGAAGTCATGGCAGTCAGTTGAAGTCCCTGGTGCCTGGAAAAAGGAAAACATTGCACCCATTTTTTGGGAAGGGTAGAAAAGAAAATCCTGGGTGCTACCAACCTGTCAGCCTCACCTCTGTGCCTGGGAATATCATGGAACAGGTCTTGTTTCGCCTGAGTAGGGGAAGTTTTTGTGTCAAAAGTTTTAAGAGGAAAAGTATGCTTTGAACTGAGATGTGGTGCATTCTTAAACTTTCCAGACAAATGCAGGATTGTATCACACGTATAGGAGAGAATTTACTTCTGCATAATTGAGAATTCATTTCTGGTGCAACAATAGCAATATCTAATGAGACATTCGCTTTGAGAGATACTTGTCCTACTTTTTTGTGTGTGTGTCATGCACCCTGGTATTGTTTGTGTTACTGTAGCATCAGTGGGCCAAGGCAGTGTTGTACTGGGCGTTGTAGAAATCTGAAAAGAGTAACTTGCAATGGAGGTAGAAGAAAAGACAAGTATTCAGTAACTGACTGAGAAATAAACACCTGGAAAAAACCTCAGGTTCACCTAAACTTTGTTATCACACAGAAGTAGAACACAGTAGTGGCTGGAGTGGTGATAAAAAAAGGACACATCAAATATAGAAGCGCACTTCATTTAGAATGCTGATAAGTGAGAGGGGTTGCTCTTTAATTTCTTTTTTTTACTTGAATCGTACTTAGTGCTTAACATGCTTGGCGGTAGGCTTAACACGCTTGTATTACATTGAGCTTTCTGTGCTTTCTGAAAGCTGGACTTTGCAGTTGTTCAGTGCAAAGTTTATACTGCTTTTCTCTGTAGTTGTCAATAATTAATTTCTGATGTTACTTGCAGTCACCTTAGTTTGTCTGAATTTGCCAAGTTTTGAGCTGCTTTATAAAAATTTTGGTAGGCTTTTTTAGAAACCTAACCTTCCTGCGAGCAATTGATTTCTTACTAGATGTTGACATGTGTCATTCTGTTTCTCTAAAACCGTATTTCATTTTGTTTTCTTACAGATATACTGATGTTATTGATGTCGTACAGGCTCTGCAAACTCATCCGGACCCAGATGTGAAGTCTTCTTTCATCATTGGAGCAGTTAATACTTGCGTAGAGCCACTGAGTTGCTATATGGAACACAGGTATAATTTAAAATATTTTTACTAGTTTGAAAACAGATATGTAAGTTTATGAGATCACTTTTATAATAGAGATATATGATGGTTAAATGCCATTGAACTGCCTTAAATCTCATTAAACTGCCAGGTAATCAATCTCGGATGAACTTTGAAGTGCTGTTTGGTTTATAAGGATGACACTTGGTTTCCACTAGTTATATAATTATATATAATATTAATAAAAGTCTACCTTATGGAAGAATTACTAAAGATTGTCAATAGCACACCGCTTAAATACGTATGCTCTGGTGAAGGGCTTTGTAAAATCTGGACAGTCAACTATCCTCTCATGTGCTTTTAAAATCATTCTTTTTCTTACCATCTTTTTGCAAGTATGACTGAAAACTGAGACATGCGTCTCAGTTTGAATTATTCATAGTGTCACTACTTTTGGACATTAAATGAAGACTTTACAGATGTAAAACACTGATCTTATGGGAAGCAGTTCCAAATTTAGTGGAAGAGAATGACAAAGCACGGAAGCAAAAGCATTGCAAGTATTAAAATCTGATATCCTGGGTTACTGCAGATGCAGGGTGGGGAGGAAATGGTAGCAAAGCCAAGTCATTGACATTTTTAAATAGTGTGGTTTGGTTGCTGTTTCATAGTGTGTGTGTGTGTGTGCTCTGCACTCCAACAAATGTGAAGCTAATCTTATAGACCTATCTGTAAAATTGTAATACTTAAATTTTGCAATTATGCCTTGCAGCTGATTTTTAACTGCTTTAACTTTTATCAACTTTCAGAGTCCCTGGCATTGCTTCTATTTGTGATAAAACTCTGTGCATCACAGCTTAGAGATGAACTGCCCAATCGTTTTATAAAAGTGCACTCCTTAAACTTCCTGGCTGTTTTTAAAACACTAACCAATATGCTTCTTGAGCTTTGCACTAGTCAATAAATGGACATTCTCTTACTGGTGTTTTTTCTCTCTGTGACAAAGATTGTGAATAAATAACAAAGACTACATAAAATATTGGTTAATTGATGCTGGAGTGCTCTTTAAACTTGTTCTTTCCATAATTATAGGAAATACAAGTTCCATTTCTAGTTGTTGGGTGTTTTTTTAAACTTACTAATGTGTTACTGGTCATGGTACTGAGCAGTATTTATAGTGGCGGTAGTCTGCAATCCTTTGACTAACCTTGTTTGTCTCCTGAAGTGCAGTAGCAATTGAAGGAAGAGGCTTAGCCTATGCTGTAGACTCTTTGTGTCTCGCTTTGAAGTTTTTTCTGATAAGAACTTAGCAAGTAGCCATGTACTGCCAATGACAAGTCTTTCAGTTGGGAAGCTTTGGCAGATTTCACTGTGAGAACCAAGAAGAGTGATTTTTTTTTTTTTTTTTTTTATGTGTGACTTGAAACTTTTTGCAGTCAAGAGAATCAAAACCCTTTCCTGTCTCAAAGTTTGTTACTGTAGAAATCTTGCTCTTTCATGAGCCTGGGATGAAGCTCTTGCCCGTGTTGAATAGCAAGCCAGGGCACGGGAGAGGTAGTTGAAGGGGAACAGATGAAGTACTATCTCTGGAGTGCTTCTGTGCATGATAAAGCTCATAAAAATAATTGGTTCTTGTGTGACACAGTACCAGAAATTGGTACAATATGTACGGAAAGCATTATGTACATACAGCCTTTCCATGAAGAGTTCCCACCGTGTTTGAAAGGCACAATTCTTTAGGGCAAGCTTAAAATTCCTATTGTTTAAATAGGGATTAATGTTGAAGCCTTTCTGACTACTTAGAATACAGAATAGATTGCACAGTGGGAATTAGGTCTCAAATTCATTAAAGAATTAAAACTGTCTACAAAACTAATTTTTGGAGAAGAACTCCTGAAAGACAGAACCTGTGGGGATGTTCCAGTTATATAGATTGAGGAAAGGAAATGTGAAAATGATTTGGGTAGTAAGACTCTAGCTTCAGTGTCCAAATGAATGTAAATGCTTTACTTTAATAATATCCATTCTTGATATGCAAACTTCTGGTTTTTTTAGGCTTCTTTTTCCCAAGTTCTTGGACCAGTGTTCACAAGGTATGTGTCACTTTTCTTGACTTTGAGCTGAGCCATATGGCCAAATAAATACACTGTAAATGTATGTAGTCAAAGGAGCATGATAAACTCCTGGAGGTAAGAACCATATGTGCAGAACAGACGATTGCTGCCTACACTATTAACCACCATAGGCACCTGGAGAAGATGTAAGAATCTGGAGCGTGTTGCATTCTGGTTGGCCTCGTCTGGAGGATGGGTTTCCTAAGACCAGGAGTTAAAATGCTTGTCTTGAACTGCTCTAACTCGTGCCTTGTCATTAATTCAGAAGCAAAACAGATTGGATTTGAGTTCCATCCTCCTCTGGGGAGGCATGAGGAAATGGAGCTCTCCTTTCATTTCTGCTGTTTTAGAGAGGGGAAAATGAGCTGATTACCTTGTTCCCCATATCCTCTTCATAGTGCAGCGTGGAGGATCCTTGCAGGGTTCATTTGACATTGCAGCAGACAAAAAAACTCACTTGCAGAAGAACTGTTTCTTATCTGTGTACTTAGTTTTATATCCTGACTCTGAAATGAATCATTGCGTTGTCTTCCTTGTCAGGCTTGGAACTTGGAGCAGGTGCTGGCGTAAATGGGTATCATCCTTCCTGACCTATCATCAAATAAGTTGTTTGAGTTTCAAGGGCAGAAGCAAATTCGACATTAGCATATCTATAGGTGGTTTTAACAGCTGTGTAGTTGATTCACAGCATTAAGACCAGTACATGTGATGTGTGTGTATTCATGAGAACAGATATCTCCAGTCAGGTAACCTTTATTTTAGGCAGACTATGAGCTCAGCCTGAAACTGGATAGGCCAATGACAGCTGAGATTTGGGTTTTTTTAAGTCACTGTTGGACTGCAGTTACTGCAGCATGACTTTCTGATCCTCGGCTCATGTCTTCCCAAGTGGACTGCAGGACTGTAATTTTTAGTGTTCATATTTAAATGCAGTTGTCAGAGTAGGATGCTGCACTCTTCTTGTGGCCGTTTAGACTCTGCAGGTGCTCGGTTTTGCTGCCAGAATTATGCCACATCTTATTCATGTGTGAAGGGAGCAGAGAAGAATGAAATGCGAAGGAACCCAAAAGAATGAAGTTGTGAAAAAGCTGGAGAGTATGTAGGTACTATTATATAGATGAGTATTTTATTCTTTTTGGGAGAAAAATATTGGTGCTACAAATTGGGGAACTGACCAATAGATAAATATCATGGGTGAAATTGAAGAGAGCAGTAGAATGCTGAGTTTAAGAATATAACAAAGTAGCAGTAAATACTGAGAAGTTAAGAGGGTGAGCATGCCTTTTTGTTTTGTGACGGAATAAAAAAAAATTACTCAAAGCTATCTTTTTCAAAGTGCATTTGTACGGACCTGATTGGGTAAGAATTTGTCATTGTTTAAGGAGGAACTAGAAAATGCTTAGGGCAAGCATAGCTGATTTTTCTACGGTCCAAACACTGAAGGAAAGATACTGGAGGTTAGAAGAATGTTCTTTTGGCAGCAAATTATTTCTGCGTGTTGCAAGGTTTTTGTCATCTAGTTTTTAGATACAAAATGTGACATTAGATAGCCTAGAGGTCTATTGGTGTAAAGCAAATTGTTTCACATGAATAGGGGAAGTTTTTGTGTAAAAATTTTTAGGAGGAAAAGTATGCTTTGAACTGAGATGTGGTGCATTCTTAAACTTTCCAGACAAATGCAGGATTGTATCACACGTATAGGAGAGAATTTACTTCTGCATAATTGAGAATTCATTTCTGGTGCAACAATAGCAATATCTAATGAGACATTCGCTTTGAGAGATACTTGTCCTACTTTTTTGTGTGTGTGTCATGCACCCTGGTATTGTTTGTGTTACTGTAGCATCAGTGGGCCAAGGCAGTGTTGTACTGGGCGTTGTAGAAATCTGAAAAGAGTAACTTGCAATGGAGGTAGAAGAAAAGACAACTAGGGGTATACGCAAGTCGGAATTAATTAGACTTCTGGATACTTACCTTGTCCACATAACTACCTTGCAAATTTTGGGAGTGAGTAGGGTTAGCCTTTTGCTGCTGCTTTCCAGGTCTCTTCTGTTGTGTGGCTTTCCCTGTAATGAAGAGTTATCAGCATGACATCATTTTTCATGAGTTACACATTTTTTTTTGAAAGCCCCAAGACTAACAGAAACAGATGGGGATCAGGGAGAACTGATAAAGCCTTGAGCAGTCACAAACATTAGCAGTTTTGCTTTGTCTCTTCCTTGCATACTTGTTTAAGCTTTGCAAAAAAAAATCTTGCCACCATCTGTGTGCTGTAATTTCCTTTTGTCTCTCTCCTTCCAAATGTGCTTCTTTTTCTTCTTTTTTTTTTCCTCCTTTCTTGCTCGGAAGCCGTAAGATGCCACCTTTACTGATCTAAGGGCACATTGGCATCTCTTGTGTTGTATATGAAGTTGTTTTACAGACTGACATTGCCATTGCTAAATAAACCCATTGTACATTTGGGAGTGAAGAGGATGCATTATTTTTGTAAAGCATACATATTTTTAATCTATCCCTGCTGGTTTTTTACTGCTTCTATTGAACATGCTATTGCCCGTGCTGCAAAGATTTTTTTTTTTTTCTTTAGATGAGTGTGTAAATAAGGAATTAAACAAAACTGGCTGATCTTCAAAATGCAGTAGAAACAGAGGTGGCAGTGAGAATTTAAATAGAAAAGGTCAAAATTATTTGTTACTAAAGCTATGTAGGCATCTTCTAGTTCTTAGAAAGCTCTTTTTCTTCTGGATTACACTACCTGCCGGTCAATTCAATATCATGGACTGTTGCCTGCTAACACAGGGCCATTTTTTGTGCAGTACTGGCACCTACAAGATTTACGCATAGGGGTGTGTGGAGCCAAAGCCTGCAGGTTCCCCAGGCTCTGAGCAGTCTTCTGTTACTTCCAAGGCTGTGTGGGAGTTTACAAGCAGGAATGACAGCTAGTGCCCGAAAGCTGTTCCTCTTAGACAAGCGCAAAAGAAGCAGAGATGGATGGAGAAAAGAGTATGGGTGATGAGCGTGAGACAAGATGCATAGGTTTCTGATTTGCTAGATATTTTATTTCATTAATCTTCTTCTTAACTTTAAGCTTTGCCAGCTTAGTCCTTGACGATTACCTATTCTCTCCAAGGCACAGTGCTTCTAACTGTAATATATGCTTTGTAGCGTTTATGTTATACAGCCTTTTTATTGTTCTGTGCCAACTTCACAGGAAGTATAACTATGTTTTTAATTAAAAACTTGACTTTTAAATCAATATCAAGTTTGAGGATATTAAGAAAAAAAAAAAGCCCAACACTGCGCATAGCATACCCACAGTGTGGTGGTTGTTGATTAGCTTATTCATGCTTTTCATCTTAATTGCATGATCTACATAATAATTTTAAGCACGCGTGTGACTTAAATGTCTAAGTGTGCTTGCTGTTCCTACCTCCCCCCCGGCCCCAAGCAACTGTATATTGGAGAAAACTTAGATGTTTCTGAAATTGGAGTGGAAATGTCTGTGGGAGATTAAAAAAAGAGGAATACTAATGATGGAAATTTGCTTGGGCTGCTATTAAAATTCTAGCTTGAAAGGGTCAGTGATGCAAATAACAGTGACTGGGAGCGTATGGTATAATGTAAGTACCCCAGAAACATTTGATACAGAAATTCCTGTGTAAAGAAGCCTCTGCAAGGATTAGTGTACTTTAATGACTTCTGTAAAGATCAGGAATAACTGTAGGCAGCAGCTCATGGTGTGAGCTTCATTACATATTCTGCTTTAAATAGTGGTGAGTTGGGGGCAGGGGAAATGCATCCTGGTTCAGTTGTTCCTGGATACTTGAGAACGTAAGACAGAACAGTAAACTCTTCTGGTAGTTTCAGGGGAGTATATGAAATGAGCTGCACACCTTGAGCAAAGAATAGCATTCCTTACCCATTCTGGGCCATACTGACATCCTAGGGAGTCCCAAAGAGTTTACCCTGCAATCTCTTCGAGGAGCTGGGCTGAAAATCATTCTGATGTAATGCTGCCGTGGTATAATTGGAAAGCAAAGATCCTATGACACTGAAATTAGTCAGATAAACATGATATGTCATCTCGGATTTTTTCCTTAATGAGGTCCCTTCCAGTGCCCAAGCCTTGATGGCTGTGATCATTGCGTGTTATTTCTTTATTTCTGATGGGCCTTCAGAGGCATCTGCAGTAGCAGCGGCTGGTTCTCATTTAACATGAAACTTGTTTTATACCTGGCAAGACAGCAGGTATGATGTGAAGATTGTGTTGCCATCTTTGAATTTTAGAAAGATTTTGCTTAAGAAGGGTAACCATTTCTTCAGTGAAATTGGTGGCACTAGGTGCAAGGTGAAGGGATACTGTGAAGCCTGAAAAAGGAATTGCTTTTCTGGTAACACAGCTGAGTCTCTTTGGGAATTGGGGTTCAGGACAAAGTCACCCCATTGTTTTTCTCTTACCTTTTTTGATGCCTTGAGGGTTCACACCTGCTGTCTGAATACCATTTTGGGGTCTTTCTTTAAAAACAGACCAAAAAACCCCCCAAAACCCAAACCATTGTCTTGTTTGTGGAAGTGGCAACTGTCAGAGTCCACAATACTGATTTTTTTTTTTTTTAGCTGTTTAGCCTGTCTTTCTACACACTGAATTTTCCAAGAGAGTTTTAGCGTTAAGTATTTTTTATTAAACTATTCCTTCTCAAATTGCTTCTTGTATGAATTTAATCTTTTAATTAATTATTTTGATTAATCTAAATTGCTTCTGTTAAATGAAAGGTCCCTTGCTTTTTCTGTTATTTTTTTCTGGTTTAAAGTGAGATGGAAGGAGAATAAAAGAATGGCTATTCTATCACTTAATCATTTATTAGTCACTGTTGTATACCTGACTTCTGTAAACTATCCTCTGATTTCCTTACACAGGACTAGTGAGTAACGTGGTTTTCACAAGTCATGCTACAGAGCAGAAGCATCCACTCCTTATGCAACTGCAGAGCCTTATCCGAGCAGCAAATCCTGCAGTTTCCTTCATCTTGGCAGAAAATGGAGTTGTAACTAGGTAATGTTAATCACTGTACAGTGTTTGTCACTTTTGGCGGATTGGACACATGCACTTAAAACTTCTAAGCTCTTGTTTTACGCTGGTAACTTATAAAAAGGAGATGCAGAGTTTTCTTAATTGCTTCTCATCCAAAAGGCATCTTCCCTTTACATTTTTGGTCATATAGATATAGGGATTAGGAAATGTATGTTTTTGTTTACAGAGTATGACTTTACTGTCATACTAAGGGGAAAATACTCTTGATTTTGCTGTAGCATACAGATAGTAGCTATTTTATTGAACTTATAAAATTAAAGTCTTCATCTTTATCTCTTTATAGGAATGAGGATATCGAATTAATTCTCTCAGAAAGCAGTTTTTCAGATCCTCAGATGATGAGAGCTCGATATTTAATGTATCCCGGCTGGCAAGTATCTAGATTGAGAAATATTAAAACTGTTTTTCTAATTAACTTGAAGATTAAAAAGTCTCACTAACTTAATGTTTTTTTTTTTTTTCAAGACTGCTCATTTGGAACAGGCAATAGCTTTGTAAATCATTTTTAAGAGAGCTGATGAGTATTCTTAGTAGATACACCATTGCTGTCCTTTTATGGGGAAAAGGATCCTTTCTGGACACCATTTAAATCAATGGCAAGATTACTGTTGCTTTTCAGAAGAATAGAAAGGAACCCTCTGGGAATAAGCTGGGAAGGATTGGGATGGGTGAGGTCAATAATGACTAGAGTAATTTCATTCTGACAGCTATTCAGCCTTACTGGAATGAACTTGCTATGTCAGTCTAGCTATTAGCAGAACAATTATTCATAAAAACCAGCAACCTTATTGACAGTCTTGGCAGAGGCTAAGGGCACAGTAATACATGTTACCAAGCTTTCCATTTAATACTGAGTGATATTTTTCATGGTTCAGGGTTCTTTACACGTCTTGTTGCAGTTATCTGTGCTGCACCTTTTTGGCAGAAAATATAAACCTATCAGCCATTATAACTCCTGGCTGACTGTTTTCTGGTTAGGTTTGTAGTGCTGGAAGCACGATTTATTTACCTTACCTTGCCAGTCCTGTATATACGTATATCTTCTTATTCCTGATTCTTGCTCTAAATTGGATGCAAGTAAGGCTCCTGAAGTAAACTGGCATGAAGGTTGGGGTGCCGAGAAGAAACATAAAGTATTTAAAACTTTTGGACAGCTGTTAATCTATTTGATGATAGTATGCAAGAATATATGTATGTAAGGGGAAAAAAAAATAGCAGCAGGAAGAGCATCAAAAGGAGTCCTGAGCACTTTGAACAACATAATACTGTTAATAACATTTTCATGGATGTCTCAGAGAAGAAAGCTTAGTACTTTTCTTCCTAAGTGCAAGGCTTATCTGTGGTGAAATAATAGATGTTCCTTTTAAGAAGTTAATTAGATGAAAAGCACAAGTGTGTGTGTGTGTGTGTTCTATATGTTGAATGTGTGTGTTTGTTTTTGTCTTTAAGGTATGAAGGCAAATATGGAGCTGGGTCTGTCTTCCCTCCAATGGTTCAGATCTGTGTATGGTTTAATCGTCCTCTAGAAAAAACACGTTTTGTGACCAAATGTAAAGGTACAAATGAACTTTGACTGACTTGATTTAAGTCCAGGTTTGAAATACTGAGTAATGGAGGGGAAGGAAGGCACTGACGTAGCATAGTTATTTAATTACTGATGAAGTAAACTTTTAATTGAAAATTCAGCTTTCCTTCCTTAAAGTACAGTAAATCATCTTTTTTAGTGTCTGCTCTGGAAAACTGACCCATGATTTTGTTCAGATGAAAATCTAATTTAATTTTTGGGTTCTAGAGACTGAGACACTTATCTTCATATGTTTGCTTTTTATTTTATGTTTAATTTTATTTAGTAGTGTCGAAATACAGTTTATAAGTGACCATCAGCTTCTACTTTTTATGCCAAATAAATAGTTACTAGAAAATAGGCTTAAGTCTGTGTTAAGCTACTAGAGTTAGATATATCATCATGCCTTTCCCTCTTTCCTTGGCAAAAGTGTGTTAAGGAGCACCTTTTTACTTCCACACTCACTGTAAGAGCTCATTATGCCAAACATGTTATTTCCCACCTACCCCATAGCAAAGAAATGAGAACATATAGGAATGTTACATAGTGGGGCTCCGGGGGACGCTGCAGCTTTTTCCCCTAAAGCACTAGCATGTGGTTTGTAGACCTGTAGCATAGGTCTGACCAGAAGCTACACCAAGAAGAAAAATAAGTGAGATAATCTATCTGTCTTCTGTTTCAAACAGCGATTAAGTCATTGCTCAAGCCAAGTCCTTTTTCTGGAAACATTTATCACATCATGGGCAAAGTTAAGTTTTCAGGTAATGGCAAATTACTACTTGTACGTTGTCTGGTGATTGCACCGCATGTATATATATTTAAATTTTTTTAACGTACTGTATTCTCTCTACACCAATGTGTTGATGTTAAATTAGATTAGCAATTATCAGGACACTTCTTTCTTCTCCTTGTTAGATTCTGATAAAGTGATTGAAGTCTGTCACAACACATCATCTAATTCACTAAGCCTTGTGCCTGTTCAGGAGGGGCCAACTCCTCCTGATTCAAGAAGCGATAACAGAGATTGCAGCAGTCAACAGGAGTGCTTCCTGGTCTTCCTTGGCTGCTCTCTTAAGGAAGAGGATATAAAAGACTGGCTCAGAGAAACTGCAAAACAGGTTCGTGGGCATGTTTACTTTTGTTCAGTATGATCTGTTTGGCATTAACAACAAAAGGTGGAATCAGTGTGCCTCCATTAAACTTTCCCCTCCCCATCTCCTTTCTTTTTTACCAAGGTATTAGCATTCCAGGGTGTAAATGTATTTCAGAAAGAGGGCTAACAGTTTGCAAATGTATATTGTAATTTGTGTGTTGTTTTAATATCTGCTACAGCTTATGCATGGATTGATCTGCTCTTGAATGCTCAAGCAAATGGAGTATGTCCAGAATAAACGCAGGATGATTTAGCTGAGACATGGTTGCCAAAAGCTAAAGTGTAGTGTGAAATAAATCTTCTTGAAGTACCTGAACACTGCAAAGCTGGAAACTTGTTTTGATTCACTAAATTAAACCTCCTTGGAAGTAATCCACTGAAATGGAGGGTTTAGTTTTTTCATTTTGTCTTGATTAATTTGTCAAGTGTGCAGCCATGTAAGACTTCATGTATTTCTGCATGGCTAACATACCTATGCAGTTGAAGCTGGAGGAGGGAACAGGGTATATTACATCCATAAGAAGCCTAGAAGGCACATTTTGCAGTTGTGGTATCTTGCTAACTTCACACAGTGACCAGCACAGCCTGACCAGGAGTGCAGGACGGGATGGTTCACTGCTACATAACCAAGTAATACCAACATGTATTACTCTTGCCAGGCTGCACATCAAGGTCTTGCAAAGTGAGTCTTAAGGCTTGATTCAGAAATACACTTGGACAGAAACTGTTCAGCCATACAAATTGCATATTTTAGCGCTCTAGTTGGAACCTGAGCCGATAGTTCCAGCTGTGCCCTTTCGTGATGCCCACCTTGGAATGTTAGTTAAAAAACTCCTGGTTACTTCTTTATGGCTTAGGATTTGCATAGTATCTCTAAAGAAGTTGTGTAGGAAGGGAAGAAAGTTTCAAAGGATCTTCAGGTTCTCACCTCTGTTCTCCTAGCGGATTGTGTTACTTCAGGGAAGTATACGTTTTCTGTGATGATAACTCATACTCTGTGTACATATCACATGGGTAACATATGGATACAAATGCTTTCGACATGTAAGAAAGCACACTATGGAATACTATTTTAATGTTATGAAAACTTGGAACTTAAATGCTATCTCAAGTGTGAAGTGCTTCCTCTTTAAGCAGTTCAAGACTACAAATAGTCTTTGTACAGTCTCACTAGTCATGGCTAATTTAGGATTTCAGATAGTTCTGAGAATTACTGCATGCTGCCTGAAAGCAACACATTATAAAACTTTTCAGACTAAAAACTAGGTTGTTTTTCTGCTCCTGTGTCAGTTTTCTTAATTTTTTGCAGTAAAGCTGTATTTAAATTGTATTGTTTAAAATACTTTTAGAATTTTTCATTTCTACCAGTACTTTATGTAAGATCACTTGATTTTTACTTTTGTTTTCAGAACATAGTTGTGAGTGCCTCAATTGAATAATTCTGTCGAGAAATTAATTTTTAGAAGATATGCTTCTAGAAGGAGTACTTCTGTGCTGGGCTTGAGCGTGATAGCATGAGATCATAGATTTCATTACTGTTGGCCACATTTTCAAGAAAACTTACTTTACTGTTTTGTGGTTTGGGTTGGCTTTTTGGTTTTGGTTTGGTTTTTTTTTTATGTAACTAGACTGTAGTATCACATTGTCACTCAGTAGGTATATAACTGAGGTCTAATTTTTCATACAGAAACCTCAGAGGAAAGCCCTGAAAACCAGAGGAATGCTGACCCTTCAGGAAATAAAAAACATTCATGTAAGTAGAAGCAGTTAATAGCAAGCCCTTCTTCTGGCTGATTTTCTTAAATATCCGTTTGTATGACAGAGCACCTCCCATACCTGCCATAGCAAGCACACTGAGCACTAAATTATCGTGGCACTTACTGTCTTTTGATACACTCGAAACACAACTGAGGCTGTCCAGAAGGGATTTGAGATCGAAATCTTGGTGTTATCTCAGGGCTTCAAGTCAGCCCTGAAAAGCAGGGGGAGGAGGTGTAAGGTGTTGGACAAGCATGCGCTTTTGGTTACTGTCATGGTCTTTCCCTGTCTTTTCTCCCTGTTCTGTGCTGTGCAGGTTGTCACTTGCAAATTAGGATCCCAAATGCCTAATCCTGCCCTCATCAACTACTTTTAGGTTGTAAGTGCTGTCTCTGGAGTTGAGTTCCTAAGAGTTTGGTGTGGCTATGATTAGTGTTGCTGTACCTAACACCCCTAGTCTATATGGATGTCATTGGTCATACTCTTTTCTGAGTGCTCCTTTATAGCCAGGAGCCATACCTTCCTCCCTGGCTGTTAAACTCAGCAGGATTTTCTCTTTTATTTATTTAAGTTTGTTGGGACTGTCTCTAAGCAGTTCTGCATTTTAAAAGTTTAATGTATAGTATCTTCTTTCTTAATGTAGGTGAAACGCCATTTGGATCCACTCCCAGCTGGTTATTTTTACAACGGGACTCAATTTGTGAATTTTTTTGGCGACAAAATGGATTACCATCCATGTATCCTTTAAAGCGTGGGGAGAGGAGGGGGCGGGGGGGGTTGAAGGTTTCAGGTAGGCAACAGGCTGTGCAAATCTGACATGTAGACTGTGAAAGCAGGCAATATGGTAAAGAGCCAGTTGGATTTGTGGTAATATGAAGTGAAAAGTTTTGTTCCTTAAATCTGTGCATGGCTACTTGCCACTTAAAGCTTACTGTTAAAACACTTTTTCAGAGATATCATCTAAGAAGCAGAACAGAACCAACAAAACAATCCCAAAACTGTACATGAGCTCAGGCAGAGCATAATTTATAGACCACAGCTTGTCAACAAATATTTTTCAAATCAAATAGTGCTGTAATATTGCTTAATGCCTGGTCATGACTGGTAAAACTTACAAATGAATACAATTTTGTGTGCATACATGTGCGCACACACTCAAGTAAAAACAGTCAACGTTGCTTTAGGTTTTACTACACTGTCCTTTTTTCTGCCACGTATTTTGCAGTGAAGCTGATGTTAAATGATCGCTCTCATTTTGTAAGTTGAGATGAGAAGAGCCTTACTGGATGCCATGCAGTAGTATGGACAGGGTGCTCAGAATTCGGTGTGGAGGTGCACTTTTTTGTAATCACTTTTTAAAGTCACTTAAAGTAAAACCTTATTTTACAACTACTTCAGCTTAGCAAGCGATGTGATCTACTTATCAAATTGTAGCATATACGCATTTGTAAATGTGCTGTCCTTGCTGGTCATCTTTGGTGTCAGTTCACAGAACACAAACTACAGCTGAAGTAGGTTTCTCTGGATTTCTCTCCAGAACTTATCTTTATCTTTTAATTTAAACTGGATAATATTTTTGGTTTTGGCAAGAAACGCCAGAGTAATACTAATGTTCCAGTGTGTTCCTGTTCTTCTCATTTTCATAACTTTCTATTGCTTTTGTCTTTGTTTTATTACCAATTTCAAATTTGGTTTTGTATTCCCAGTTTACTTTTCACTTTAACTTTGACAAACTTTAGAAGAATCCAAGTGGGTTCTGTGATTCTCTTTTGGAATAAGAACAAGTGGTTATTTTCTTTGCCCTATGGGACAGCTTTAAAATTTTAAACCAGCAGACTTATGTCTGCAGGGTAAGCTCCTACTTAGGTTATACTGGCAGAAAATAGCCTACCAGTATATTTGGACTTCAGTATTCACTGGATCTTGATTCCACCACCATCTTGGTGTTTGGCAATAAAAAATACAGGCACTGGTTAACACTTCTGAATGATTTGAATTTTGGGCAGGGTGGTTTAGACTTCTACTTAACCAAAATAGCTGTAAACATCTACAAATCTGCTCTAGTTTTGCTGTTCTTATGTTCTTCCTCTTGGCTGGGAAATGTCCGCTGCACCACTCCTTTGTTTCCCAGTAGTACAGAGGAGTCGCGGTTGGGTCAGACTGCGGCACTCCTGGAAGCTAATATATTGAATTTCTGCTTTCAGTAAGTGTCTCTGAACTGGCACACCCTTCAGACCTGTATGTTCTTTTCTAATGAATGCTATTTGCACACATTTTTCCTTAGTTTTTTGAAATCAGTAATGGACCAGTTCATGAACGATTACTTGGAAGAAGCCAACAGGGAAATTGAGAAGTACAACAGAGAACTAGAAGAACAAGAGTATCATGATCTCTTCGAGCAGAAGACATAAGCACGTGCGTTCTGTGCATTTCTGAACCACCTGCTGTCAGTAACCAAAAATGCTGTTGTCCTTGCTGGTTAACTAGAAAATTAAGTGAAATGTCAGTTTTCCGCACTCCTTTTAAAACTAAGAGATCATTCCTGTAAGGTTGGCATTTTAATATGGTAACTGCTTAGCTGTTTGTACTGTCAGATTTGCTTCCACTTCACCTTAATTCCAGACTGTAAAAAGCATCACCTGGAATCTCTGGCTAGTAGTGGAAACTTATTTAAAATAAGAAAAGAAGCAAAACTGTATTTCCTAATAGGGCAGAATGTAATCGTCGAATTGGTCCGTCGTGCAGATAATCAAACCGCTTTAATCTCTGGGTGTCCCTTGAAACTTGTTGCACGGGAGCGTTGGTGAGCAGTGGTATGCTTCAGTATGTGGGATTGGGGGATGTTCCTAAAGCGAGAAATGGGGGAACACCTCAAAACCTCAGAAGAGTGTCTAATCCCACAGCTGTTAGGGTGTTCCCAAAGCGAGAAATGGGGGAACACCTCAAAACCTCGGAAGAGTGTCTAATCCCACAGCTGTTAG
>JAVJGI010000001.1:40590948-40609414 GCA_035590275.1 Ibycter americanus
TCAAAACCTCGGAAGAGTGTCTAATCCCACAGCTGTCAGGGTGTTCCCAAAGTGAGAAATGGGGGAACACCTCAAAACCTTGGAAGAGTGTCTAATCCCACAGCTGTCAGGGTGTTCCCAAAGCGAGAAATGGGGGAACACCTCAAAACCTCGGAAGAGTGTCTAATCCCACAGCTGTTAGCGTCTTCCCAAAACGAGAAATGGGGGAACACATCAAAACCTCGGAAGAGTGTCTAATCCCACAGCTGTCAGGGTGTTCCCAAAGTGAGAAATGGGGGAACACCTCAAAACCTCGGAAGAGTGTCTAATCCCACAGCTGTTAGCGTGTTCCCAAAGAGAGAAATGGGGGAACATTTAGGCATCTGCATTTTTCTGAGGGGACAGCATGTCTCATAACCTCTGCACAGTTTGAATCTGCTGTTGAAATTTTGACTTTTCTAAGGAAAAGATGTTTATACATTTCAGGGTAAAATGAGATAAGCGGAGATATCTTGCTTTCTTCCCAGTGTTATTGGTGCTCTAGGAAATATATGACATGAATGGTGGTAATCTGCAACTTGCTGTTGCTTAGAAGATTCTCTCTGAAGTATTCTTATTTCAGTACTGAAAACTAAGCAAAGCAAGAAAAGAAAGAGATTCTTTAGCTAAAGAATTCCTTCTTCTGAAAATTACTGATTTCCAAAGGTAAAAAATATCAAAAGATATACTTGAAATATGAAAGAACTTGTTTGTAAAGCTTTCAGAAGAATTTGCATGCTGCAACATTTCACTAAATTGATACACCAGGTGTTAAGTACTTGCAACAAAACCTTTACAGTTACTAAATGATATCATAATAGGAATTCTGGCAACTTGTCCTTTAAGTTAATTTAGTACAATTTTAAGAGAGACTTCATAGATCAGTGACTGAAGGATTATAAGGTACCCTAGCAGCTACTTAAAGGTAATTATTGAAGCTTATTTGAATAAGCAGATTATTGTAGCATGCTGTGTGTTCAGAATTTAGTCCAGAAGGACTAAAGAGTCCAGGAGGAATTTTTTATTTTCATATTCCATTGCCTTAGGAACAGCTCAATCTTTTAATATAATTGCAACTTCTCATTTTCGGTCAGATGTATGTAGTACAGTAAGAAACGGAATGAATAACTTCTTAAAGTACACTTAAAATACTTATAACATGTCCACACAGTCGCTTTCTGTGGCAGAAAAATGAGATTTAACTCCTGCCATCAAACTGAAGGCTAGATACAGTTTTATGCCTTACTTAAGAAATATATTTTTTACCTTTGGAATATGAAACGGCTGAAATTTCAGTAAGCCTGTAAAGAACCTGAAAGTCCTTTTAGGTAGACTTTCAGTACACATTGCTACTAGCTGGCTCAGTGCCTGTGCTGTGGTGGTTATACAGTGCAGAGGTGGAATTCCAGGTGCTGCAGATTGGGATATAGATGTTGATAAGGTTTCGTTACTAGCTTTCTTACTAGATTTAAAAAGCTGTCTGAACTTAAGAATTATTTTTTTTTTTTTGCACATCACGAGACTTTATAAACTACTTGTATCCGTTAAAGTACAGTAAAAGCCAGCGATTAGTTTGTGTTTTTAGGCTTTCTGGGGTAACCCGTATTACAGGTATAGAGCATCATGATAAGGCTCGTGAGTTTATCTATGCATGGCTATACTTTAGTCTTAATATACTGTAGTGCCTGGTAGAGTAAACGTAGCTAGCGGTGGATGTGGGGGGGCTAGCGGGTGTTTACAAGCTAAGTACAGTTGGTTGCATGAAAACTATTTATCAGACCAGGATTATTAGAGTACAAAATTCTGGTCTTAACACTGCAATAAAAAGGGGCATTAGCAAATTCTTAACAAATTCTAGTTCTTTGCCAATAAACTTAGTGTAAACCCAGTGCGCTCCTTTTCAGTACAAGTTATCTTACCTGCAAAGCCATATTTCTAGAGTAGTGGTATGACTATGTTATGTCGGAAGAAGTACCGGTGGTTGGGACAGCAGGCACGTTGTCGATGCTTTGTCTCAGCTCATAAGTCAATAACAGAGTAGATTTAAGTGCAATTGATTGAACAGTAGATGAAGATACTGTAGCTTTTTTTGCTCTGCTGAACTCTTTTTAAGAACTCCAATTTGCGCAGCTCTCGAAAATAAATGTTGGTGGGGCTAATTCATTTGGGGTTGGCGTAGCGAGTTGCAATTACAAGTGAGATGCGCTGTGAACAAAAAGGAAACAAGTATTTGGAATCAGCGTGCTACTGTGCAAATTGAGCTGTTCCTTAAAAACTGAAGCAGAAGAGCTCAGAACAAAGGCCTAGTATACTTATATACTGTACTGCATGCTATATGGTAATAGCTGTGTATTATGAAGACCTTTCACCATACTGGTACTATTTCAATTAATATATTTTGGTATTGAAATGAATTGATTACCTCAATTTTTTTAGGTTTTTTTTTTTATTATTAGTTTTTGACTGTGACTTTAAAACAGAAAAAATACCGAAATAGTGAAACTGTGACAATGGTATCCTTTAAATATAGTAGTGCCTTGCAGATGACACCATTTATTCACAAAGCATAAAATAAATGGATGTCATGAGTTGTATTGCACCCTCTTTTTTTTTAAAGGAAAAACAGTTTTGGTGAAAGGACTTAAAATTAACCTAGTGAAGAATATTAGCACAAATGGTTAAACTGTTTAAAAGAAAACTCTTTGAGGACTAAAATGTGTAAATGCCTGATGCTGCTGATAGTTTAATAGCAGTTGCTGATTATTTTGGAGTTACTTCTAACAATCAGCAGCACTTTTTTTTAGAAGAGCATAACTTTTGTACTCTGGTCAGAGATGTTTGTACTGTATCAAACCCCGTCTGTAGGGTTATCTGGTTTCCTCACTCTTTTGAATTTGAGATGAGGATTGAGATACTTCTAAGGATCTAGTTTTGAAAATTTTTTTAGCTACTGTAAAACTAAAAAAAAAAAAAAGAAAAAAGCACCATTTCTAAACCACAAATGTTTGGATACAGAAAAAAGTGCCATTACACTGTTCCTTTATCTCTTACTGTATTTTCAAAATTGGTAACAGTAACTTTGTGTCCAGGCATTTCTGATATTGTGAAGAAGTGCTGAGAGTCCTCAAGGGGTTTACATGCTTTGCTGACCTTCATGTTAGCAGCTTGTGGTGGTGGTTTTTTTTTTTCCTCACCAAGAATGAGTGTGATCAGAAGTTACTGAAGTTATAGGGAGAAAAACGTGATAAACATAGGAGAGGAACATTTGCAACTTAAACTGCGCTGCAATCTTGGAATATTTTATATTAAGCTGTGCAATTTGGTCTTAGTCCAGTTTTATACTTTGCAATTAACGAAACTGATTGTGGGGAGGATTTAAGTTGCATGTAAAAGTTCCCTAATAAGTTGGGGGGGGTGGGGTTATTACTATTTTTTAATTGAAACTTTTCTGAATTTGCACAGATTTAAGCTCTGGAATACTTTGGTATTCTTAAAAGGGAAAAATTGTAACTAGTATAGTGAATTGTAAACTGTGAGTTGTTCAAACCGCATTGTTGATCTAATTTTAGATTGTTAAAAAATGTACCTCAGAAAGCTAGTGAGAAATTGCTTCACTTTTACACAACAGTCAGATACTAATGTAACACTTCTCACTTTACAATGTGCCAAAATTCACTTTTATACTAGTTCTCAATGCTTTAATATTTGCAATTTTAAGTTAAAAACTTGTATTTACAAACACTACTGTAACTTCAGTTAAACTGAATTGTGTGATTGAAGCTTTTTGCCTATTGTATTTATTACACAACTTGATTCAGTAAATATAAAATTACCTTTCCATTTATTTTTGTATTGTTTTACATGTTTATACCTGCAGTTTGTGTGACTTTACACCTGTAACTCAGATGTGATGGACAGAACCAATAAACAGTATCCATCTGCTGTCTTTGACTTCTTTAATAAACTCACTATTTCTTAAACTTGACTTTTTAAGCTTTGAGCAGTTTTCTTTAAAATTTTGTGGGTTTTCTAAACTGGCAGAAAGGTGACTGGTTTGTATTCAAACTAAAATGTAAAGATTTAAGGATTTAAGGGTGTTTTTTTTTTAAAGCTGCTATTTTACATATAGACTTTCTTGCTTGGGCTTCTAGTTGGGTAAAATTTAAGACTGGTTGTAGGGTGAAGGATATTAATCTGCTTCATGCCTGTTCTCTCTGTTGTTCAGCAACTGTATGTAAGCGTAAGTTGATAGTTGCGTATACACGAAGGCAGGGGCTAAATCTTCCTCCTTGTATTCATATAAATGAGGATGCAGTTGCAAAATCAGCTTCTGCTGATCTAAAATAAGGCTGCTACTGAGAGGGCAATCCCACCTGACCCTCCCTTTTCTGCTCTGGGCACTGAGTGGGAGGCTGTGCACGAGTCAGATCAGTTTGCTGATTAAACTGAATTTGCAAATGATTTCTGTCTCGTTTTTTCTTGGCAATGGTTTTTCTTTTCTTTTCTTTTCTTTTCTTTTTTTTTTTTTTTTGTGGAAAGGTTTTGTTTGATTAGTATTTGTAAATTGTTCATGTGAAAATAGCATGTTAAATTCAGCCTGTTTTGCATTCTCCAGGTGTGCACACAAGGAATAGCAGCTTCTGATCATTGGACTTTTGACTGAAATCCAGGAATTTTCCCTTGCTATGCAGCTAGTTTTGGAAAGGATCTTCTACTTGTAAATGCACTTGGGCTGCATCCACTGCTTCTGAACTGCTGAGTACATGAGTTTCCTTTGATTTTAGTGTTGTGTTGACAGCGTGTAACACAAACAGCTTCCGTATTGTTACATAGTGATTGTCTGGGAGAAGCAGCCAGTTACTGCTTCAGTATTAGATTACCAACCCTATAATATCCTTCACGTGTCAGCTTTGCCAAGAGCGTTTGGATCTTGTTACTGCTGACATGTGGGCATATGTTCTCAGCCCAAGCCTTTGGGCTAGATCTTAGTGCTGGCCCAGTTGACTAGGAGGGTTTCCAGTATCCCTCAGGTACTTGAGTAGGAAAATCTAGAGTCTCAGCCCATGGTTTTATTCACGTCTTACCAAGTGGTTATTCTTAAGATGCTCTTCAAATGCAGCTAAATTGCTGAAGATTAATGAAAGAAAAGTGACTTCTTTATTACCTTTTGGTTTTTTAAGCTGCCTGGATTATCAGTGGTTGGACTTGATGATCTTAAAGGTCTTTTTCCAACCGAAACCACTCTATCTTTCCAGTGAGAATTCTGCTGCTTTCTCTGGTGCGTAACTGCTCGCTGCTGTTGTGCCCTGGTTTCTGCATCTTCCATTCATTGTGGATTTTCTAAGATTTAACCTGAGATCAGTTTGTGACTGACTATTAAAATGTAAAAGTCATCATCATATTACGATTTTAAGAGATGTGTTTTGCAAAGAAATGCTTTTACAGAAAGGCTACAGAAATTAGACTGTCAGCTCGGTACATGTAGTTCTTTGGAGCTCTGGCCAGGAAGGGTACATCTGTTCGTAACAGCCCTTTAGCTTGAGTGCAAGGAGAAAAACTCTGTGCCCAGTGATGTGATCTGGGAACTTCTAGAAGCTACTCCAATACTGAAGTATTGGGATATTTTTCTAGAAGTGAGGCATGTCTCTCACCAGCCTTACTGGAACATTTGGTGGTGGGGAGACCACTGGCTTCACTATTGTCCCCTCCATGAACACGACATACAGTTAGGTGATCATTTTGGCCTGAATTCAGGATGCTTGCCTCCACAAATGGCAGGTTTCTTCTGCATCCATGTGATCCTAGGCACGCGTTTGTATCTAGGTTGTATCCTAGAGCTGCAGCCAGCTGTGTGCCGTGCTTGAAAGAGAGCTCAGATCTCTTGCTCTCGTGCTTCTACCCAAGCACAGGTCACAGACATCAGCCCTGAGCTTAGCCAAGGCATGCTGCAACAGAGGCGCCTGGAGCACCTGAAAGGAGGAAACATCACCTACAAATACAGGGCAAGTTGATTTTTTTTTTATTGTTTTTTTCTTTGCGATACCAATTTCTGTCTGTACAGTTTCGTTAGTTGGATACACTTGTAATGTGCCATAGGTTTTGTTGTGGGGAAGCTTTTAAAGCAAGTGCTGTATTGCCTCTTTACATGCTCTGCTAGCTACCGATCCCCCTGCTTCTGTGCTTCCTATGCCTCTTCCACATGACATGGATGTGCCTTTCTGCCTGCAGCTTTAGTCTCCTGCGTGGTAATCCTGGGGTTCTCCATCCTATTGGATTATTTTTCCATGGAAAAAAAAAGGGGACAATATTTTTTCTCTCTCCCAGGAATACTTAGGTTAAAGCTTCCCGAAAGTGGTGGTGATAATTGATAAGCTTTGAATCGCCCAATGGGCCAGCAGTCCTTTCTCCATGGAGACTCAAGTTTGATTCTGCTCCTGGTGGCCTTGGCGTTGTGAACGTTTACTAACAGCTCCTGCAAACCAGGGGGATTTGAGGTGTCTGTGAAAGTACAGAATTACATCAACTTACGAGAAAACAGTGTTAAGGGGAAAATCCCTGTGTTCCAGGATCAGAGGAAATACCCTTACATTTGTGCATTAGCAAAAAATGAAGAACAATAGAAGCTTTGAGCAGGAGAGTACACAAGTCGCAATTGTTTTATCTGCTCCTTTTTTAAAAACCCTTGGCCACCCTCTGGGTAAACTGGGAGTGCTGACTCCATGCTGAGTCTCACCCGGTGCAGTTTCCACACTGTCCAGCCCCACCGCCCTTGCGTTGCGCCCTAATCTCCAGCTCTCCAGGCTGAGCCTGTTGAAATGTCGATTTATTTTTTAGCAGCCAAAACTTTAGAGAGAGTGTGTGCAATGTGTTTAAAATATTGTGAGCACACTTGCAAGCTTGTCATTTTTACAGTCGTCTTTTTTAGGAACAAAATACGGAGGTCAAAGAATGTGTCTTCTCCCATCCAACTCCTGTAAGGGGCTGTGCAGGTGCGTCCTTTTTCACTTGTTTTAAGCGGCTTCATATTCTGGCTTTCCCTCCTTCATATTCTACTTACTGTGGAGCAGAACCAAACTTCCCAGCAAGTCTCTATTTACTCTTCTCATACTGCTGTTTAGCTTCAAAGGTATGGGTCCTATTCCTCCCCAAATCCTTGTTCCACTCTCTTTAAACTTGAGGACTTCTTTCCTCCCCTTCCCATTGAAGGACGATCTCCAGGCATGGCTGTGCATCTCCCTGCTTCAATCTCTGGCCTTTCATTTCCCCTTTCAGATGGGTCGTCTCATCTGGTAGGATCTGCAGGCAGAGCTAAGGTGGAGCTTGAGCTGTCCAACCCACAGTGTGGGTGCCAGCAGTGAGCGCCAGGCTCCTGGGCCTCAGCTGCTTCCACATCTGGCCAGCTGAGGCATGTTCATTTACGTCTTGTATCTTATACCCACATTTCAGTGCTGACACGGGGAATGTAACAGGTAAAATCTTTATTGTGGCAGGTCAGGTAAGATCAAGCTGAGACTCTCAAGATCTTTTATGCCTTAAAAATATTAAAATTTAGTTTGGGTTTGGGTGTGGTGGTGGTTGGTTTGTTTTTTTTTTTCCCCTGGTCCAAAATAGCTTCTTACGCCTACAAACAAGGGATGGAAGGAATGCACAGGTGGGTGTCCTAGGAGCTGCAAAATCTTGGTCGGGAAGGACCTCGTGAGGTTGGCTGGTTTGTCCCCCTTATCATTCAGACTGTTCCCTATGAACTTGAGCTTCTCCTTTGATAACTCCTTTTCTAGGCAAAGGAAACATGGAAGATCTCATCTGGACTTGGGCGGTATATTCGGAATGCTTTGAAGATGGGAAGCTATTGATTTGGAGACCAAGGGAGTTGGTGGATATGTCACAAGGTCAGTCAGGAACTGGCTGAAGGTTTGATGAGAGTGGTCAGTGTTGCGAGGAGGTTATTTGCTGCAGCTCATGAGGAACGTGCGCAGTGAATGTTTTACATAAATGATTTCAGTACAGGGAATTCACTCGGGATGTAAAGTAGGGAAGTGTTATATCCAGAGGAGGGTTGAGAAATGGTGGAGAATGAAGTGGAGGACGTACGGGTAGCATTGAAAATCAAATCATGAAGATATTAATAGAGGGATTTGAGCTTGTATCGCTCAAAGAACCAAGGAAGAGAAGCTGAATGCAAGGCTGGTGCAAAAGCGTCTCTGAAAAAACGCAGATAGGTTCTGGGATGTGAATGGTGCCGGTATTTCCAGTATGGTAGGGTGTGATGTAGACACTCATAGATCACTGGGATAACCTGTATTTTTCTGGTCACTTGTGATCAGACTCCAAAAACACGTAAGCAAAAGTGTTCAGGGTGGATGGAGATTCTGCCTCCTCTAGGGATGCTAAAAATGAGCCTTGCTTTGGCCCAACACCAAAGGGGGCATGCAGTGGTCGAGGGTAGATGCAGATGAGATGCTGGGAGGAAGGTCTCAAATGGCCAGTGGGAGCATCGTGCTCCCTTACTAATAGGAGTTGGTAAGGAGCAAACCCCTCAAATAATGTAGAACTTAAAATGCTTTGAAAGGCACTCGGTAGTGGGGATGCCTGCTGTCTTGAGTTTTGTGTCCTAAGAGAGATGGGTTAGGTTTTCCTAGATAAATCTGAGCATATCCCTTCAGTCAGGGTTTTTAGGCCTGTTCCTTGCTCTCAATTATCTCTCTCACTTTGGCAAGTCTGGTAGTATCTGCAGAGGCTTCCAGTCCTGCTTAGCTGTGCATGAGCTCCTCTGCCTTCCAACGTGAATTGATCTGGAATTTCCTTGCCTACGTGTCCACGGACAAATGGTGCCTCGTTAGCTTCATAAATTGCTAGCCTGATTAAAGCAATGAATTCACAACAGGAATTGCATGAAAATGGAGCACTTGTTAATTGAATAGCCCTGGGTTCAGCTCCCATTGTACACTTTCAACAAGGTGCTTGTGTGATCCCTCCTATTGAATTTGCTTAAAATAAACCTTCAGGGTAGTTTGATGACTTGGTAGGAAAGAAAACACCCAGTGGGCAAGGCCTGGAGGATTTCAATAGATTAATTCCTCCAGGACAGACCAAAAAAAAAAAAGCATGGAAAGTAAAATCGGAGCGACCCATTCATGGCTAGGAAATCACTAGGCACACAATGTATTGTATAGATCAGTGTTAAACCGCCCGGCACGAGTAAAACAGGAAATTTATAATAGTTAAAATTGAGCCTTCAGTTAACCCCACCAAAAATCTTCTATTTTTCTGTGTTATCAAAGTTAGTTCAATATTTGCTTTATATACATCCTGTTCCGGACTTTGATTCCTCTATATAGCGCACCTTCCTGCCTTCCAATATCTGATTTATTACATAACCATTTTTCTTCTGAAGCTTTTGCTTTGCCTGCTTTAACTCTTTATCTTGTCAGCCTAAGAGCTGGTTTTGTCTGCGGTCTTTCCTTGTGCCTCTTCTTGCTCTGTGAAGCCCCAGAGAAAGAATAACTGAGGAGCTGGTGAAGAGGAGAGGCTATAGGGGATGTAAGGTAAGGATGGATTGCAGGATCTTCTGGAGAGAGATGCGGAATATCTAAGGTGGCTTGTGTGCATCAAATCAGAAGCTGGATGGGTTTTTCCATGTTGTTTCTGAAGTCCAAGGCTTGCACACTTGCAGGATGTGCTCAGTGTCCCGCTGCTGGAGCGTGGATGGTACGAGCACAGGAAGGAACGCAGGTCCTAGTCCCGTGTGCCCACCCCCTACATCAGTCCCCTCTTCCCTAAAACCCAGCGTGGGACATGGAGGCTTCACGTGCCCTCCCCGCTGTGGCACTGGGTTGGGGATTGCTACCTTCCCGACACTCCGAAGCTATTTGCAGTCTTGGCCACGTCGCGGGGAAATGGGGAGGAAGTGCTTTGCTCGAGGTCAGAAGGGATGTCACCAGCAGACGGGGAAGGTCCCAGAAGCAGGTTTGATGCTGAAGACTGTTGAAAGACGTGTTTCCTGTGCAACAATAGCGAATTTTGTTGTATTTCCCTGTGGAACCTCTTGAGATAAGGGCTGAAGTTCATCCTGTACCAGCAGACACATCCCTTCTCCCTTTGTTGGCACGAAGAAGAACACAAAGACAGAATTACAATTCACGGTGCCTCTGATGTGCCTTGTGCTGTCAGGGGTGACCTGCCCCTGTGCAGTGTATTCTATCCTGAATGGACCTCCAGGATGACATGCATCTACCTAACGCACATCTTCATGTGCATGAGTGACTACAGATGCTGCTAGAAGTTCCCTTGGAGAGAACAGAAGAGTTCTGCTATAAATTTTAGGAAGAAAATGAAGAAATTTCTTGCTGTTCCTGGGCTGGGCTGGTCCTGAGCACAGCAGAAAGCAGAGGCAGGATCTCTCCTGCTTGCAGAGAAGCATCTTCACATCCTCCCATGCCTCTCAGCTGCTGGTCCAGCCTGGGGCAGGGATACAAGTGTGGCTGGCTCCAGATTTCTGCTGTTTAGCGACGCATCCCCAGTGGTGGGCATGGCTTAGATCTCTTTCCTCTGCAGGAACGGCTTAGCTATGAGAGCCCTGAGCCTGTCCTTCAGACCCAGTTCAGTTTGGCCAGGAGCTCAGAAAAGGTGTTAATGGAGAACTGCAAAACTGCAAACGACTCCCATTCTTTAAGGAAGAAACATTTTACAATGAGGGCCGTGAGACACTGGCACAGGTTGCCCGGAGAGGTGGCAGATGCCCCATCCCTGGAAACATTCAAGGCCAGGCTGGACGGGGCTCTGAGCAACCTGATCTGGTTGCAGATGTCCCTGCCCATGGCAGGGGGTTTGGCCTGGATGGCCTTTAGAGGTCCCTTCCAACCCAAACCGTGCCATGATTCCCTGCAGCTTAGTTTCTTCAGGAGATGGGGTTAAAAAGCTCCTTGAATTATGCCTTTTTCTTCCCTAAAATAATCTGCTAAAAGGCCATGTTGTCCCCCTGCCCAAGGACATGCTCCCTGGCAGTGGGACGTGGTCATGACAGAGTGGGACTGATAAAGAGTTTTCTGTGAGAAAACCAAAGGCCTACAGCTTGCTTCTCTCTCTGGCTGCAAGACTGGAGAAAGAAGTAAAATCCCTAAATTCCCCTCCCTAAAATGGGAAAGGAAAGCAAGGAAGGGATGACTGCACTGGCTTAGCCTGTGCTGCAGATTAAAATTGCTGCTGCAAAGCAAATGAAACACAAACATTTTAGGTTTGGCTTGGTTTGGGAAGGGCGTCCCTTCCGCTAGCAGCTGTTTGTTTGGTTAGGTTAGGTGGGTGCAAGCTCTAATAATAAACTTTCCTGGGAACACGATGGCTCGCAGAGAGGTCAAAGCAAAGGAATAAACCAGCACCAGGCCTGGGATGGGATGCTGTGGGGAATGCGGGAGGATGGGGTGGGCACATAAAGAAGTGTGGTGTGCTCCTTCCCACCATCCCTGTGCGTTGTCTGTCATCTTACCCATCTTGCAAGGTAGTGATGAGCGTTGCTTTAGCACTTGAGTCCTTTCAGCCTCTTCTCCCAAGCTAAGTGGTCATTGAAGGGCTTAAAGCACTGTAGAGTGAGAGGAGAAGGTATTCAAGAGAAGGATGGGAAGATCCATGAAGAGCCATCTTGTTTATCCCCATTGCCCCAAGAGAAGGTCACTGCTGCTCCTTGGGGAATCCAGCTATGGAGGTCTCTCCACCTGAAGTGAGTATTGCCTTATTCCTCCCTAAAAAGCTTTTCTTGGTGTCTGACTCACCTCCTTTTTTTTGGTAGAGCTGAATGGAGACCCCAGGAGGAGTAGGAGGGGGGGGTCTTTTGGTACAGCCAAGCAGTTTGAGTCCCCACCTCATGCAGCAGCACAGCTCCTGCAAACTAACAGCATGCCCTTGGGGCCACTCCTCAACAGCTTCAGGATCAGCGCTGGGGCAATACCACCTGTGGGGTTGGGAAAGGGCGATGAGATCCCTCTGAGCCCCCGGTGATGGGGCTCTACATCAGGTTTTGTTGTCCTTGCCAGGGACCCTGAGGAGCTCCATGCTCCTGCTTCCTGCTGACTTCAGCATGAACAAGCAAACTATTGTTTGATTCAGTAATGAAGTGGAAATGCGCTCCAGATGTGAGAACGTCATCGGTGCAGATCTGCCAAAAGTGGACAAAAGATGAGAGCAGCATCTCTGGAGTGAAGAGGGGCAGACTGGCCATGGTGGGTCAGGTATGGCTAATTGCTAAGGTTCCTTGGAGTAATGTGAGATACGGGAGACCAGTCTTTTCATGGTCTTACCCGGTTTGGGTTGGAAGTGACCTTTAAAGGTCAACCCATGGGCATGACTGTCTACATAGCTGCATCTACCCAGCACCTTGCAACGATGTTAGCATGAGGCCAAGCCCAGATCAACACACCCAAGAGAGGAAAGTCTCTGCCTTGATTCCCCTTGCAGGGAAACTCAACGGGGCTGTTTTGCTGGGTGTGGGGAGGAAAATGTTGGGATTCACTGCTGGAAGCACTGAGGTGTGCAGCATCAGCCTGGCGGCAGCCTGCCTTGGCAATGCCTTGTTGGGGTGGACGTGACATCCCAAAGTAGCGGTGAAGGGCAGAGTTCATCTCTAGTAGGAGGAAGGGAAACAGAGATGTTGGAAGCCCAGGGTGTTGATATCTAAGAAGGAATTAAGGCACTGGGAGGCAGGGTGAACGTCTTCTGGTGTGGCTAGAGCCACAGGGTTTATTTGCCCTGCTTCAACCAACTCAAACTGCCAGTTTCCTTTCTTAGGGTTGACAGCCCGCTACCCGATGCTGTGGGACATGGTAAAAGAGCAGGGACACATCGATGTCATCCAGGATACGTTAAACTCTGTCCTGAACTTGCCGGTCCCTCTGGGATGCACGAAGGAGTTCACTTCTCAGAGAGCTTCTGATTCAGCTGGCTTGCAGACAGCGCTGAGTTCACCCATCTGCCGCTTTCTTGGCAGCCGGTGAGGGTAGGAAAATAATGATCGTTTTCAATCAAAGTTTAATGTGTGCAAAAAGCAGCCCAGAGGATTCCTTTGGCAAAGCCTGCCGTGGGGGAAGACAGCTGCTGGAGTGGGCCAGGAAGGCATTTTCCCCATGCCCAGGGTCAACCTTTTGTTGTAAGCGAACATTTCTGACTGTCTGCAGCCAGCCTGCCGTGGCCAAGTGTCTCGCGCTCGCCGCAGAGGTGCTCTCATCCCTTTTGTGCCTTCGGTAGTCCTGCCCTTCTGACATTTCAAGCACAATTTGTGCACTGTTGCAGACAGCCTTCAAAGGCTGAGCGGTGAAGAAGCTGGTTTTGGGGCTCGTGGTCTTCTGCTTGGATCTTCTCCCAGCAGCTTTCCCATTGCTGTCCAGGCTAGCCATCTACACTCGCACCCTACTTACAGGCGAGGAGCAAATCAGTGTTTTGTGATCTCGACATTTGAGAGGTTTTGTAATTGTTTAATTCCCTGGTTTTTTGCTCTGTATGTGCATTTGTCCATGCAATGCTGTCCCTACCCATGTTCTCATTCCTAACTGCTGTCTTCAAAGTCGGCTGCCATGAAGCGTGGGGGTTGCTGGAAGTTGCCATGCTTGAAGTCAAAGGGGAGCTCAGCAGATGTGAAGGATGCTCTTAGCTTTACCTGAGAATGGCATTCCTTAATGTGTTGCAGCAAGCCTTGAGGCTGTGGGTCAGCCCTTGAAGAGTTAACTGATAACTGTACAAGACTTAGGCTTGCAGAAAGCTGGTCTCAACCTGTCAACCAGGGCATCATGCTGCAGATTAATTTTTGTAACTTAATTGAATTGGCTTTTTTTCTCTCTCCCTCTTTTTTTTTTTTTTTTTCTTCTTCTTTTGTCTCTGTAAGTCAGAGTCTTTCAATTAATTACATATCATATGCAGCCAGATTTCCTCTTTCATTTCCAATGGAAGAAAAGGGAGCTGGTGAACCCTGTTCAGAAAGAAAAGCTGCTGGGCTTTGGGGGAAATGATGGCTGCTGATCCAAAGCACAGCCCCTGGTACCGAGTTGTTTGCACCTTTGTTTCATCACCAGCTTTTTGCTGCTGTATCGTGCCTGGTTCGCACAGCTTGCCTGGTAGCACCAGGGTTGCTGAAGGTTGCCCTTATCTCGCATGGCTTTGCCACCCTGTGGGTTCATCCCTCCTTCTCTGCTTCCCCCCATCTGCAGTGTGCGTGAAGACTTGCCCTTCTTTCCATGGAAGCGTTCAGACAGCCGTGCCACACAGAGGTGGCTTTGATCGCTTCTGCTGTGTTAGAAATACACTCTTAGCCTCACTGCTGTTGTGAAGCTGCCTCCCACAGGAGGAAAGCAGGGAAAAAAGCAAAATAATGTGGAAAAGATGTTGAGCAAATCTCCTCTCTGTCTTGGAAGGAAAAGCTCGGCTAAAGGAGACTCTGAGCACCAAATCCCTTTTACCGGAGCCTGCTTTCTAGTTGACCCTACAGATGATGTCAGGAGGGGACATCCTTGATTCAGTGTGACAAATCCAGGTCAAAGCCATTGAAAGACCCCAGCATGTGTCTGAAGTTCACGTGGGGCTGCTGATCCCTGCATGGAACCCTTCCCCCAAATTAACAGGGTATTGCAAGGCGAGGAGCAGAGGTTACTCTGTCCTCTTCCCAAGTGAAGATAAAAAGAAGGTAGGAGAAAGAAAACAAAGTGCACAGCTGTTTCCTTGCATCTGTGTTGGCTCTTTGATGGCAGCTATTTTTGGGATCTGAGCTATGTTTTGTTCCTGTTTTGAGATAGTCTGAATTGAACATTTCAGGTGTCTTTAGGGAAGGCTTGGGGCAGGGGGTGGGGGGGAGTGGAGAGCAGATTAAGCACATTTCTAGTAAAGAGATACTGCAATAAAACCTGAACTTATATATTGCACAGGAGCTGGGACTGTGACAGTGACATGATCTGGAAATGGACCCCAAGCCCGGCTCCCAGTCTGTGATGTCACCTCGAGCACAGTGGACCAAGTTCTCCAAGGAAAGGAGAAGATTTCTGGAGAAGAAAACCCTAACTACTACGATTTAAAAAAAAAAAAAAAAAAAAAAAAAAAAAAAGTCCTTTCTGCTGTGTTTATAAAGCATAGGTGAACAGAAGGTCTGTGTACAGAAGCTGGGTGTTCCTTCATGTCCTCTCTCAGCTCTTGGAAAGGGGAAACCAGATATATGTTTGGGTGTCCTTGGAGTCTGAGGTTAGAGAGGTTCCATCAAGGTTAAAGAGCCTAACAAGGAGGTTGTTTTACCACTGGCTCCCTTGTTGCTGCTTGAGATCTGCCAGCCTCTTCCCATGAGGTGCTTGGTCCTCACTGCCAGGTTGCACTCGGCTGTGGAGAGCTGAGCGCTGTTACCAGCCAAGCACGTTGTCATGCAGAGTAGCAAGAACGTGACATACCCTCCTCCAGCCAGACAGTCAGCATTGCCATTAATCCATCGTTACCTGCAAGGACTAAGCCAGTTCTTACTGTTTCTCGCTGCAGGAGCTGCCTCGAGATCTGAAGACCCCGCTGAGGCTGACCTGCAGAAGCAGTGCAGCATGCCCCACCATGGCTGGGTTTAGCTACCAAGATCCTCTTTGGAGTCTCTTTTGAGGAATCTGCAGTTCAGGTCAGGAACTCCTCATTATGTTACACAAAAGTTGCAGAAGAAATGTTCTGTCAAGAGCCAGTAAGAATAACGGAGAGGCAAACTTGGTGTCTGCCAGGGTGGGGACTGCTGGTTGCTGGAAGCTAGAAGGGTAAGGGAAGGTGGCCATAGCTGTATGGCTGTGGTCTTCCCACTAGCACTGGTTCTGGCTCCTGCCTGGCCCTGGTGGACCCTTGGTCTGATCCAAGATGGATATTGTATCAGAACCCCCTCAAGACAAAGAGCTAATTAGCGACATGGCTGAAACAGCCCAGGTGTCCTGCAAAGGCAGGTCCTGGGTAGAACTGAGGTCTTCGCAGGGCTGTAGCACCATGCCTGGAGATATTGCAGCAGGGTCTAGGGGACAGCTGCGACAACTAAGCTTGTCCTGGAGGTAACTGCCCAGGAGGCACTGGCCTCTGCAGCCACCACATGAAGGCTGCCCATCCCTGTAGCATCTCACCCCAGGGCACCTGCTTATTTCTTGGCTGCAAGGTCTGTTGGGGGGGCCCATCTCCCTGTGCTCAGGGTTTAGTACAACAGACCCCTGTTTCATCCGAGGAGCTGCTGTCAGTGCACCAACAAAAGAGGGAGGGGGAATATTGCTTTCTCTGGGAACAAAAATCACAGGAGCAAAACCCAAGTAACCTTGGTTACCGCGCTTTTATTTGTGGTAAACAGAACAGCTGATAGCAGAAGTCCTTTTCTTATGTATGTTCTGAGTACGCCGTGTACCCACGGATGGAGAACAGCAGAGCCAGGGCAAGGAACACTTTGGTAAAGCAAGCAAAATGTTGCAAATGTGATGTCATGGTTTTCTCATCACTCCAGTGCTCCTGGCGAGTCTCTCCTAAGGAGGCTGGCTCTTTGATACAACGGCAAGTTGTTCCTTCTCTCTTTTGTTCTTGGCCAACTTACATCCCGTGGCGATTTGTTTTTGTACCTCCTAGAGTTGAAACATCTTTGGCTGCAGTCATGAAAATGCTAACAAGGTGTCCATGGTTGGATAGCTTTGTAAAAGGGGTTTGTAGTTTAAATCCTTAATAATGTGGGATTTGGGAGATATGTTTGCCTGGTGCTTAGCCTACCCAGGAGCTAATCTCTCAGTTCTGTTGTTATAGAAATGCCCTTTGTGGCTTTCCCACCAGCTTTCAGCTCTGGAAGGTCTCTCTCTTGCCATATGCAGAAATGCCTGCTCATCATTTCCTCTCTTTTTTTTTTTCTGTGGAAAGTGGGACTTCCACAACAGGAGTCACCCATGCTATATCCTCATACTCCTCTTCAGGCATTTTCTGGATTCATCTTTTCCACTCGGCTCTGCGTTATCAATATTGTGTTGCCGGTCTGGAGAGGAGGACAGTACCTCCAGCAGAAGTCTGTTTATCTCCGGTCCCTCTGCCAGCCGGGCTTTCTCTGAAAAATATTTTTAACCCTTCTTCCCTCCCACTCGCCTTACCAGCCAGATCCCCAGGGACTTGCTGAACAAGATTGTTCTCACTTACATGCCTCTTGTGACTGTGTGAAAGAGCTTAGCCCTGCTTTGAGAAATACACTTCTGACATATATTCTTCTTGTCTATACCCATTTTTTTCTTGCATCTTTGCCATGAAATCCCAGTTGTCAGGCCACAGAGGAAAAGTTTGAAATCTACTTGATTTTTTTACTTGCAATAGATTATTTTTTTTGTCTTTCCATATTTTGAAGACATTCAAGCAATTTAAGGATGGTTTTTCATGGCATATTCTCTGTCCTGACTGACCAAAGTACAGCAGTATTTGTGATGCTCTCATGCTTATTGGGGGACTTACTTGATCAAATGTAGGCATTTAATCTAGTCTGGTCTTTCAAAGTCAGTGAATCCTACCCCAGTGCAGATATCCCCACGGCTGGATCCTACCCTCCGTACCTAAGCTGTAAGAGGATGCAAGGACATCCCTGAGCCAGGCTGGTTCGTGACGTGCAGGAGCATGTAGTGCACATGTAGGCGTATGTATACAGCTGTGACCTGCTCCAAGGATGGAAGAAGCATCGTTGTATCGCCATGGAGACTTGCGGTACTGCAGCCTTGGTATGACCTCCTGGTGTAGAAAATCCATGGACACGTGCGGACTTTGCTGTACTCTGAGCACACAATTCATCCCAACTGCAGCATGCGAACGGGAAGACTTTAACCCATGTCCTACCGTCCTGCTGTTCGTTTGCTGCAGTCTGACAGCTATTTAACCATCTCCATTTGCTTCTGCCAACTCCACCATCCTCACTCCACACCCAACACACTCAGTGAAGTCCGAACACAGGTTGGAAAGGATGGCCACCTCAGGTTTTAATAGCACTGAAGTGAAGAAGCACAAGAAGAAGGCAAACCCCCACAATTTATATCAACACGTCAATGGTACAGCCTCATCAGATAAATTCAGCCTAAGCAAACATTAACGTAACGTAAACTAACGATGGGATAAACACTGGCAGAGTACAGGGAAATGTGTAAAGTCAAGGAGTCTGGGCGCAATGTTTGATGGACACCACGTATGGGTCCATAGAGGAAGATAAAAGCTCAGTCCAGTTGCTGACTGCTGTGTTACTGTAGTTAGGAAAGGCACCCGCGTTTAGTGTGCAGGGTCCTGGTTCAGCCCTTCGTGGCCTCACCTGCTTTGACCTTGATTGTAAGGGAGTCTCTCAACCAAGGTGGCTCGTAGAGTTTTGTGCAGCCTCCTCGTGTGGGGCCTGGGGGCTGCGGGGCGGCTGCTGTGAGCCGGTGCCAGCAGGTTCCCCCGTGCCCGATGGCGCCAACGCCAGCCGGCTCCCAGC
>JAVJGI010000001.1:40609979-40650014 GCA_035590275.1 Ibycter americanus
CCCAGCCTGTCGGTGCATTTTCTCTGCCCGGCCCAGCTGAGGAGGGCAGGGACCGAGCGGCTGGGGGGGCACCCGGCACACTCCTGTTCAGTTTTTGGCCATCCACAGTTCCACGTGTGCCTGGAGGCTTCCTAATGACTTTTTGAACTAAGTTTGCTCAGAACTAAGGTGTGTTTTTTAGCTGCAGGTATGTGTTGTAATCTAGATTTACCTAATTTAATCCTGCTAGGCAGAGGGGGCGAGGGTAGGAGAGACTTATGGGTTTGTTCTTTTGATATTGTTGTTTTTTTGTGTGTGACTCTTGCCCCAGAGCTGTTATTTTTGGAGAGTCGGTGCTCATGTTTATTCTGAAGGCTCCTAGAGCTCTGGGCGCAGGCTTTGAGGTATGTAAATCTAAATAAGAATGACATTTAAAATAGGTTACATGTTATATCCGAGTGTGCCCAGAGAGGAAATATGAGTAGATTGACTGCAGAACCTTGAAATAAAAAAAAAATCCCTCGTGGGAGTATCGTTAAAGTTCTCAGCACCTCCAGGTAATTATATTCTGACATAAGTTGTTTGGAGCCCAATTCAAGGTAACTCTAATCTGGACCTCATTATGATGGATAAAGAGAAATTAATCACTGAGCTGGAAGCTACATTTTCCCTCAAGGCATGCGATCATGACCCGCCTGCTTAAATTTGGGCAAAGATGGGACAATTTTGGCTAAATGTGTACGTACAGATACGTGGAGTGGCTCACGAGGGTCAGAGAGCTACAGCTGACACAAGTGAGCAGCAAAACTGAGTGGAAAGGAAAAAAACAGGGAGAGGAAGGTGGCAGTGGGAACTGGGAGTCATTTCACTTGTCAGTGGTTTTTGTTCGCCAAGCCAAAATGCCTCCAGAAAACACAAGGGAAAACACAGTCTTTGGGAGCCTGCTGGCTCTGCAGATGTGGTTGCACTAACAGTGCTGCCTGTGGACGATGGTTGGGAGGTACCGAGGAGGTCTGGGGAGCTGCACAGCAGCATCCCCCTGCTCGGGCAGCGCAGTGTGGCCAGAAGATCGCTGGTCATGGAAGGTGCGTGCAGAGGTACTCAGCTGGTGGGGGGAGTTTGAAGGATGGCACAAACTACCAGCAGCTTTCCAGGCTCTGGCTTTTGGGGCTGGGCTCTGGATTATCTGCTCAGCCTTATGGGGAGCAGGTTTTTTGTGTGTCTATGGTTATTCTGAAAGACACACAAGGGAGCTGAGTCCCACTGTGCTTCTCTTTCCCTTACCCATCCAAGTGGATGGCCCAATATGGAGTAGCCAGAACATGGGTCAGAAAAGAAAGATCAAGGGATTTGTACTTCTTAAATTGTTCTGTAGCACCACAGGCAAGAGTTCAGACTACATCTACCTTTGCAAGTGCTTCCTTTAGTCCAAAGTAGTCTTTGTACTTTGTTCTTCAGATGAATCTTCTAACATGTCAGCCTGGCTCCAGCAAGTTTTGTGTGAAATGTGGATCTTGATACGTTAGCTGCATTAACTGATTGCCAGGTCAAGAAGAGGTTCAAATCTACTTGAACTTTTGCTACAAGCCAAGTTTAAATTGCCAAACCTGAAGAAAGCAGACGGTGTGTTCCCCCACGATCTCTTGCACAGCATCCAAAAATAACCCACACTTCTTGTTCTTCATCATTGCCACCAGAATTCCCCCTTCAAGCACCAATCCAGTGCAGGCATGGAGGAATATGTCCACTGTGTATCTCCTAGCGCACCTAAGTACGAACATCGAGTTTGCTTTCAGTGTGTCAGTGTTTGTGGTGCCTTGCAGCATGTGTCAGAGTTTAAGAGCAGAGCTGCCCATGTTTTCTGCTCAGTGATTTAGATGCTTTGGCTACAGAGCTGCTTCCTTGCCTGTCCCCTCTCTTTGTTTCAAGCCCTCAGTGCTCTTAAGTATATATCTACATGTCATCCTTGGTAATGAAGACCTGGAAGATATTTTAAAGACATAGACAATAAAACACAGCACCTCTTTACTTCCTGTCCCCTTTCCTATGCCCAAGCATGGAGTTCTTCTGCAAGGAGGTCTTGCTTGCTTTACTGCATATTTATGTTTTAAAAATCTTGCTACCATCTGAAACTGTTGGCTTCAGTTTGGGCTTTTTGGGGTTTGGTTTTGTTGGTGGTTTTTTGTTGTTGTTTTTGTTGTTATCCTCTCAAGAGAAAGAAACTATGTGGGTTTCCAAGTTCTTGAATAAATGTCAAATAAAACATTCCAAACAATTATTCAAGCTGGTAATAAGCAGTGAGACATCCTTCCTGTAGAGAAGCTGAACAATGGTTTCCTCTGACAGAAGCAAAATATTAGGAGCCTTCCATATGTTGGTGCTGATTTAAACGGCGGCAACATCTCCGAGTGGGATAGGAGGCCCCAGCAAGTATCTGGATATCCTGCGGGAAGAAAAGCTCTGCGGGTAACACCCAGACTCCCCCCCAGCACGCCAGAAAGTTATGAGAGTCTTGTCTGTGTCTCCTCAATATCTTTCAGTTCTGAGAGAGTTTGCTTCCTTCCCTGGCTTTTTTCATCCTTCCCAGCACACCCAGCACTCCTCTGTGGCTTACCCTGAACACCCCGGAAAGGCAGGTGAGCCGTCCCCCACCTCAAATGCCAGGATGACCTCCAAGGAGGAGCTGTGCTGGCTGAACTTGGCTGCCAGTTTGACCTGCGTCCCCGCAGCCCCGGTGAACACGTTCCCTTCCCAGACCATGTTCAGGGTCTGCTGCAGCACCGTCTTCTCTTGCCCAAGGACGACAGCTTGGTAGGCTTTCGGCACCTTGACCCTGAACTGGACCCAGCTCTGCTCTTGGAGCACCCCTGTGCGTGGCTCTAACAACACGCACCCTCTCCTCCACAGGCTGTACACCCTGGGGAAGGGAGGCCAGCTGGGATCGGAGAAGCATCGTACAACATAGTCACAAATATGGACAAAGTCCTTGTGGTCCTTGCTTCTCCCAAAAAGGCCCACTTTGTAGACACCGGACTCAGGGAGTACAATGCACACGCTGACCTTACTCTTCAGGTGGGTCACCAGGACGTACCTCTCCAGGGGGTACTTGGTGCTGATGACTTTGTCCTTACTCAAGTGGGCGGTCACCTCGATGTCAGTGGCTGCATGGAAGGTGATGTTGCACTTCCCCAGCTTGGTGGTGATGATGGGGGCAGAGTGGCTGGGGTTGGAGAGGCCATGGCTGCTGGAGCTGATCCCACTCCCGCAGTTCGTGCTCAGCCCCGAGGGGAAGAGTTTGTTCTGGTTGAGGGGCCTCAAACAACGAATGAGGAAATTGGCCACGTTCCTGAACGCGATGCCTCCTAAATCTTTCACGAACACGGAGAGCCGGTAGTAACCCTGGAAAGGGCAAAGCACGTGGCAACTCAGTTTATCCTCCTCAGCTTGAGCAACCAGGCATTTCTTGCTCAGAGTAGCATCTAAATCTTTATTAACCAGCTCGTACATGGCAAGCAAGGGTCGGGATGTCTGGAGAGTCAAGAGCAAAGTTCCCTGTGGAGCAACAAGCAGCTCCCCTTTGTGGCTGCTCTCCTTGATGCCAAAATCTTTCATCTTTTGGTGAAGGCCCCAGAAATGAAAAGGGTTTTTGGGCAGTTTCTCCCCGTCCTGTGGCTCCAGGCATTGGATCTGATAGGAGCACACCCAATTGTAAGGGTCCTGAGAGTCGGCGTGGCGTGCGAAGATCATGAGGTCGAACAAGCCCTCGGTTGGGGGAGTCACCTTGATGGTCATGTTGTTCTCAGACACAGTCATCATCCCGTGAACTGCACCTACATCCTCTCCATTTGTGGTGCCCTGGAGTTTGGAGAGCTGGTAGGTGAACTCTGTTGGGTGGGTGCTCCCCAGCATCACTAACACCTCCCCATGGACTGTACAAGGGTGAACAAAACACCTTTTACAACCCCTTCAACAGCAGTGTAACACATTTGCTTTTGCAGTGCTGAACCAAATCATCTGCTCGGGAGACAGAGACCTGATTCTCCTTCTCTTTTTGCCTCTACCTGCTGAAGGACCTTAGCAAGACCCTTCTTCACCTTCTACTGTTTTTCTTCCCTTGCTGAGGGAGGAAATGATGATACCTCTAGATCTGGAGATTAAGGAAACAGGTACAAATAGTTATCCTTTGGGCCCTGAGACACCCAAAACTAACTGAATGATGTCCTGTGCCGAGTAATTCTTGCATGGCTTCTCGAGCTGGAGTCATTCCTCTAAGCTGCAGGTCTTACACTGTGGTGTCAAACCAGCAAACCAGCCGGGAGGATCAAAATATACCAGCCGGTGGGAGATCCAGCATCAGTGCCACATTTTAGGAAGGAATTCAAGTTTCCCATTTTTATTATTATTAAAATATTTTTTCTAAATTTTGGCCTTATCAACTCACAGAAACCCACAAGCTTCTGGCTTGGAGTGTGCGCTGACCAAGGAGATGGGGAGAGCAGGAGGTCTAAAGGAGAGGTGCATTGGTAGGGTACCTGGTGGTAGTACCATGGTTGGTGGATAAGTGCTGGCGCTCCTTCCCAATGACTTTTGCTCATTGGGTTGGACGTAAGCAGTCTCCTGCTCCGGACCACCACGCACCATCCAATGCCTCCCCAGCACCAAACTAACCTGCCCCCCCGCAGGCAGAGCACAGCAAGCAGCTTTAAAGCCAATCTGAACCTTTCTGCACACCCAGAAATGAAATCCCTCCAGGGGAGGTCACCATGGAGGAGGACAACCACAGTGGCCTTGATTTCACCCCAACTATCCATGTGCCACATCTTGCTGCTTGTAAACCCCTACCGCAGTAAGAGAGAGCACTTCTTGGGGCAGCAAGCCTTCCCAAGGGATTTCTGTCTGCTCCTGGGCAGAAGAGGTCGTTGGTTGATGTTGCAATGGAGACAAGGCAAGGTTTCGCAAGCCCTGAAGTCTTGGCCCTGAAGAAGACAGGACTGTCTGACTAGCAGACAGCAGGCTGCTTTCAGCATGTGGTGAGCTTCATCACCCCATGTGAAGCCACAGGTACTGGGGCAGCCCGGCTATAAAACCCTGGTTTAACGGTTTTTTATAACTTTTTTTTTCCAGGTATAGATGAAAGCATGAGAAAAATGGCCACAGAGAGCAAGACTTTGAGTCCTTTTGCCCTTGAAGGATCCCAGAGTGCTCCACAGAGCCTGGCACTGCACACAGATGTACTGAGATGTGTGCTTAAACCCACCATCCTCAAGGTCTGCCAAAGTTAAGCCTGCTTTTCGTTACCCAGGGTCCCTAAGCACCCAAGGACGGCTGGGCTCATGTCCAGAGCGTGGCTGCTCTGCACCGTCCCATCCTCACCACGTTTGCGCTGGAGAGAGGGGAGTACGGAGCAGTGGCGCTGCGGGAGCCCACGGCTGGTATCAGCACCCACGCTGTGCACAATGTTCATTTGTTTTGGGTGCTAACGCAAAATGACAAAAGACTCCAGACTCATGCTGAAAAAATTGTCCCTTGCTAATTATTAGATTATGAAACGTGTTTCATAATCTAATGAAAAATGGGGGAAGATGACTTTTTTTTTCTTTTTCTTCTGTTTGAATCTGGATTTTTTCATTGTTTGCCCCACAGTTTTTGTTGGTAGGTTGAAGCAGAGATGTGAAAAGAATGGGAAGGCTGGGTTTTATTTGTGCCTTGCCTGTTAAAGCTGTGACTTGGCTCACACAGTAAGTGCAAACAATTCTCTCCTGGCAAGTGTTCAGTGGAGACATTACTGATGACAGACTTTATTAACTGCAGGTTTGCTTGTTATTAAATTCGCTCTATGCTAGTTTCCGAAGCTGCTGGCCTGGCCGGCTGCATCGTATTAGGGTCTTTAGGAAGAAAGAAAAGAACAGAACATTGTATGCAGCAGAGCCAGCGATGATGAGATAGGGAAGCCAGCAATGCATTTTTCTTTGGGAAGGAGACCCAAGGAGGTAATTAATGGCTGCGTTTAAAACAAACATTTGTTTGTTTTATTGAGTTAATTCAAGCCATGCGCTAGAGATTCCTGGTTTCCAGGGAGGCCAGGTAAAGCTGGGGATGTGTTCCCATGTCAGCACGCTGGGTGCTGCAGGAGGTCAATGTATGTTACATTAATTGTTTGGGGAAAAAAACCACCGTTACAGTACAGGCATGTTTCTAATTTCTCGAAGCCTTGTTTAAAAGGCTTCCCTTCCCCTCTCCCACTCTAGCTATTGTATCTACAGCATGCCACCAATGACTGCCATTCTATAAAAAAAATAATCTTATAAAGTCTTAATTCCATAGGACTGAATGCCCTTCATCGCTGTGGTTTCCAGCCCTAATGGTCTGGGCAATGCTAGCAATTAAAAGGGCTGGGTTTTCAGAGGATGGGTGCCAGGTATTTCCTGAAAATCAGGTCCCTTTGCAAGGTGTCCCACCTTCAGCTCCCATCAGATAGTGATTTGTGGGAGGAATCTTGGGGGAAAGTTTTTAAGCATTTTAAGCAGATGAGAGCTGCTCGGATACCATAAAGCAGGAATTGATCAACAGTAGCCAGAGAGGGAAAACAGGCTGATGATGCACCGAAGATCTCAAGTGTTTTCGCACTGAGATTGCCTTAGGTGCTTAAATGTATGCTGTAAGGTGATGGCTTACTTCCATCAACCTAGATCAATGTAACCATAATTTTACATCAACAAAAGCAGACATCTGGTTTGGTTCACAGCCTGGTGTTGCAATTTAGTGTTTTAAGCACACTTCTGGTATGGGGATGGCTGTTGAACCTAATTGCAGTGGTTAAACTGTTCAGGTTAGGTCCAGGAGTAAAGTTCTTTCCCTCCACAGGATGAGAAATTCACAAGGGGGGAAAAAAAAAAAAAAGGCATTTTTTTCCTGTTCTAATGGAAAAAGCTCCCTTCATCTCAGTTTTGGAGGAAGAAAAGAAAACTGCCTATAGCCCAGATCATCCAGTAAGTTTTGTAGCTGAGGGACGCAAGTTCCTCCAGTCAAAGGGGAGAGCAGGAATGATGTAGCTGGGATGTGCCAGGCAGGTTTGCTTCCCTGACATCTCTCTCAGGGTTCGTCCTGGCTCACGGCAGCTAGTGGCCAGCGAGGACCCAAAGCCCTGAGCTGCTGCTGGGCTCCATCCCTATGTCTTTTGGCTATTAAAAAATGGGGACGGGAGGGGAGACAATAATGAAATACTTGTTTTTCCTCATTCTTCCCTTTGGGCTTTTGCACCACCACTAATGATATTTGGTGAGTGTCTATTTTTTGCAATTTATTGCTTTGGCACCCGGGTGAAGGGACTGGTTGGACTACTGATCTCCTGTTTTTCCTCTGAGACCGCAGACGTTGTGTTGTTTGGGTTTATGCCTTGGAGCCTCCCTGGTGACCTGGACATGAAAGGGCTTTCTCCAAGTCTCCATTCCTGCATTTGCCACGTAGGTGCTATGTGTGACCTTGGGTAGAGGTAGAGAAAGTGCCCTCCCCAGGATGCTCTGAGGTTCTGCAGTGGAGAAGAACCACAAGAGCTTTGCATAAAAGGCAGCATCATCCTTTCAGCCATTCCCCATTTAATTTGATTTGCACAGGCCACTCACTGCTCAAAAGGTGTGTGATAGCCCATCTTGGCAAAGCCCCAGCATCCTGGAAATACTGGAGGAGTTTGATTTCTGGGTAAGTAAGAACATCTCTCGGTCAAAAGCTTTACACTGTGCCTTGTCTGTCGTACATTCATTATCTGTAAGCCTGACAACTCCCCTCAACCTGAGATTATCTCCTAGTTTACTGTCTTTATAAAATAAATTGCATGAAAAAACCATACACTCTTGGGACAGTCCAAGGGAATGGACGTAGAAAGGGTGCCCAGGTAAAAAGATTGGGTTGTATCCAACCCAAAAAATCATCATAAAATTACAATCAAGGAAAACCAACTCCACCCCCCTCCCTTCATTTTCCAAAAATGGGACATGAGCATTTCAGGCCATGTTTTATCTGAGGGTCTCCTTCCCCAGCTTATGAACACGATGAGGATTGTGTCCCAGGTACGTTGACACTATTGTGCTCCTGTTGCTGAATTTAGATGGGAAAAGCCAGGCACAAAAGGGCTTAAGTGATTTGGCTCAATTAACTATAATTTATGAATCTTAATTCCCAGTTTACTAATCACAGTATCACACAATGGCTGTGCTTTCAGAAATTGCTTAAATGTGTGTCTCTGCTCTTCTAGATGTTAAACATGTGCGTAAAAATAGACAGATGGGCCATTTTTGAAGGAGAAATGTTTTCCTCAACCCAAACTTATTTCTTAAAAGGAAGTGAGCTTTTGTATTACTATAATTTGGCCCTTGCTTTGCATTTACCTGTTTTGAGGAGGGAAGTGTTTGGGGAAAGGAGGGAGAGCTGAAGTCTGAAAAACTCAGAAGTTTTAAAAACTCTTTGCTCAAAGTCTTCCCACAGGACGGGGGGCTGCAGAAGCTGCCATTGGGGGTCCTCTGGCCAGTGGGTCTCAATGAAGTGCTCAGGGTCAGTAAGGAAGAAAAAATCATCATGCCTGCAAGGTGAGAGGAGAAAGACACCATGGAAGGAGCAAGAAAACCCTCAGCATCCCAAGTGGTCGTGATGCAGCCCTGTAAGGGAAAGGAGCTTCCTCCACACCATCAGAGCAGCACCACCTTCAGCAAGGGAGGACCGAGCTCTCATTGGGCGTTGCATTTTCTGCTGCCCTTATTTTCTCTTTATTTTTCCTGTAGAGATCCCCAGAGCTGAAACCGCAGCTCCCAGCCCTGTAACAGACCTCTTCCAGCAACCAGTTAAGATGACCCTATGAGCTGCAGTGGAGATAATTTTACTGAGTGATTCCTCTACCAAGGCCTGTTACTTGAGGATGCGTTTCAATATGATGGGTGATCTTGGTTTAAAGCTCTTCCAAGAATTTACGTAAGATTTAAGAAACAAAATGCAGCTTTCCAACCTGCATGTGCCTAACCTGACTTTCCAAACATCACCCCTGCTTAGGTGTCTGCTGAGTGGGTCAGCCTGCAGATGCGTGCTCAGCCTTGCATTGGGGTTATCCTGTGAAGCCCTGTTGCATCTGTTGACCCAAAGGCTTTGAGGATGTTGTGTTGGACCCACAAGAAGCTGTCATCTCTGCCTGTTGCTCTAGGTGATGTTTCATTTTCCTTCTCCTCTTTTCCCCGTGCTCAGCTAAAAACAACCCACACTTACTGGTATTTTAAACTGTTCTCAGCAAGATAATTACCTATTAGAAATTCCACAATTATTTCATTATGCATTATTAGAGGGAAAAAGAATTAAAAATGCGATCCCATAATACAGTTAATGGAAATTATTAAATTGTACAAATAACTTTCACGAGAGTCATTATTTGCTTAGCATGGGCTGAGGAATCTCAAGTAATTACATATGGAACCTCATAAGAGCAAAGTTGCTGTGAAAATGAGGATTTGTTGCTTCGTAAGTGACACTCATTGCACATTAAAAACAAGTTGCAGGGGGAAATTATCATCTGAAAAGTTACAGCCCCAGCTCAGGGAATGAGGCACTTAATGTAGATGTTTACATGTAGATGGTCCATGTTTGCATGAGGTCCCTGAGCACCCACCGTAGTTGAGGATGAGCAGAATAGCTCTTGGGACTTTCTGCAAATAGCCTCTGGGGGTGTACCTGAAAAGAGGGGCTCAAGGCCTGGTGAACCCAGACTTTAGGGAGTATATTGGAAGGGTTGGGATGGCCATTCTGGGGTGTATCCATAGTCAGGTTGAGCCCTTTCCATTTGTGTTGGGGACCATGTCTCCAGTGATGGCAGGGGAATAGGTATCTCACCTGGGCATGAACAACCTGCTCTCTGCATCCATGGTCCCTGCACCCCAGCAAGCATCCAGGAGGCACCACTGTCCTTCCAGCTCCACCGCGTTCCACATGTGGCTGCTCTTCTGCTGCTGGCACCACTGGCCTCCACGGGACCCCAGGCTCCGGCCAAACCCTGGGACCTCCACGCAGCTCAAACCTGCCGCCCTGTCCAGGGAGAGTCAGAAGGATAGATAACTGTAGGCTGAATGCTGCTTCGTGCTTGCTTTCTTGGAGAGCATCCCAACCTTCATGGGAAGTACCACCTCCTTCTTCTTAAATCCAGGGCCCCACCCGTGCAAGCTGTTGGCCAAATCCAGCTTTTATCCAGACCCCTGCTTTCCCCCCCACAGCTACTCCCAAACCTCATCCCTCATATCTCTGGTTCCGGTTAATCTGTCAAACCCAGATGTACCCCTCCATCCAAGTAGAGGAGGAGGGGAGCAGCTGCTGTGCCCAGAGACACAGTGGGCAAATGATGCTGGTTGTGTGGCAAGCCCCATGCCAGATGTACGTCCCCACCTCAGATCTTCAAGGGGGCAGGAGAGAAAAGCCCAAGATGAGTTTTACCTGCACATTTCCTGGCATAAATGGGCATAACCAGAACACACAGCTCTTCCCGTCTGCAAGACCTGCTCTGGCACATGGATCTTCTGAGACAGGCCCAAGAAACCGTCCACATCATATTCTAGGTAAGGGAGAATACCATGTAATTTCAGGCCAATGTAAGGACTTATTCTTTCCAAAATGATCCCATTCCTTCTCCTGCCCAACCCTATTTCTCTGCCTACCCACCCTGGAAGCCATGACAGCTCTTCTATCCATCATTATTCAAGAGTTTGACAGTTCCTCATATAACCAAAGGGTTGCCAAAGCCCTGGGGGAGCTGCGTTCCCTGTGCACGGAAACAGCCGTTGCAGCATTCAAGTGAGGTACGGTGACAATCATTGTCTCACACACATGGATGTAGTAGGGTAAAGTAGCACGAAGCCACTGCATTGTGCTGAGATTCCTGTGTCCCCAGATGACTGCTGCCAGGCGTAGCTCAGCCTCATCACATCGGCTTTATCAGGGAAACAGGCTCTGATGCGTTGAAGCCGAGCGCACCGGAGGCAGGTGGGCTTTACTGGTGTCTCTGGGGGTCTGGCACAGGTGTCCTTTCCAGGATGGAAGGTCCCATGGTGGGAACCAGTTGCTACTCCAGGCATTTTTCTGAATTCAAGAAGGGGACATTTCAGTTCATGACTGCAACAGGAGTCCTGGGGAGTCTCTATTCTGCAGGGCATGAAGAGCTTAAATCCAGGAGGTGGCTTGTGAAGAAAGGGTTTTTCACATCTCTCTAAACCAGTGGGACCAAACTTACCGATGTTGTGGCAGAGCCAGAACCATATTGCCCGCACCACCTCCAGTTTGCTCTGGGATTTGGCAGTGATCAGGGGAACAATGGCCTGGACGGACAAGTCGACGTGCCCAGACTTCAGCTGCAATGGAGAGGATGGGTGAGTTAAAGGGAACCTGGGGGTCCGGCTGGCTGGAAAGAAAATGTATACCACAAAACCCCCAAAGCTGCATTTCTCACCCCAAGAATTTAAACTGCAAAAATACTGTTTGTGGTAGAACAGGGTGCTTTCCCTCTTTTCCTAGGCATGGTTTTATAAAAGCCCAAGGGCTGGAGTTGCAAGCTGGAGGAGATGAAGGTGGCATTTCCCGTTCCTTTGGAGCAGCTGGTTGGGACGTACAGTCACTGCTCTGGTGCCCTCTCTGTCCAGTTCAATGTGTCCTGTGGCCCAGAAAGTCTTGTCCTAGAGGTGAGTCTCTCCAATGGTGCTACCCTGCATCACTTACCTAAGGACAGCAGGTTTCCAGCCCCGCACCAGTTAACATCTCAGTGTATTTATGCAGAAGAGGACCTGAGACTTATGGCTCAGATGCTCTTCTGGAGACTGTGAAACCTCACTCAAACCCATGCATCAAAATGAGTGGAAAGAAGATTTTTACCCCTACCACTAAAATGACACTAACTTTTTAATCCGTATGTGATCTGAAAGAAAGCCTTTCTGCCCCTTTTCTCTCATCCACACATTCACATTTCTGGGTTCTTCCCTCCTTTGTGATAGCACAAGCATTTTTAGCAGCAGGCTTTTCTTTCGCTGGGTTAAATTTAGTCCAGCTCGTTTCTCCAACGTCCTGCCCCTGCTATTTCATTCCTCAATGACTTTCCTGCCCCAACCATCTGTAAGGTAGTTTCACGTAGATGGAAATGTCTTTCCTTTTGCTTGTGGGAAATGTTGCTTTTGTAATGGCCAAAGTTTTTCCTTGGGATGTGGGTTTAAAAATGATACTGCAGCCAGGAGAACGCCTATCTCAAAATGGTGGTGCTCCTGCTAGTCCCTTACATTTCTGCCATGAGGTTGTTATGAGCGTGCAGCTGCTAGGCAAACAATTAATATGAATTATTCCCAAGGAAAAAATAATAATACTCAGCCATTAAATACCTAGCCACCTGCTTCCCTGTTTGTACATCTTGGTGCAAATTCAGCCCAAGTCCATGCTATTCTTCTTTCAGTCAGAGATGGTAAAAAGTAGGTCCTAGGCTGAGAATTGCAATGTTCCCAAGTAATCCTGGTCCCAGCCATGCCTGAAGACCCTGAAGAAATGGGTCAGAGCATCTTGTGTTGTAGTAGCTGCTGGTTCCACTGGAGCGTTTGAAGGATGGAGCTGTTTACTTGAAAACCACCTCGGCAATGATCCTGCCCAGACTTTTTGACATGGTTGAGACAGATGCATGCGAGCAGTCTGCAAGTTGCTCCTAAACGGCCAGGGAACAGGTTCAGCTTTGCACCTGCACTGCCTGGGGCTCTCCCATCCACCACCTTCTCCCTGGGGACTGGCAGCAGGGTGCGTGGGGAGAGGGGACAATCCTGTATCCCCACAGCACCGCTTGCCAAGCAGCAGCCATCACCAGAGGTGCAATTCCCTACTCATAGGTGGTCAGTAAAGTGCTCTTGGCACCAGTAATTCATGGCTAAGAGGAAGAGGCAAAGTGCACCAGGTTTTAGTGCAGCTAGCACTTTGAATAAACAGGGAAACAAGTTGTTCCCATGACTCCCCACTGCCTTGGAGGTATTTTTGGTTGTTTATTACCCTCTTTTTTCCCTGTCTTCCAACTCCCTCCCCCTCTCTTCTCTTTTAAATTGACTAGGTAGACTCTGAAATCCTCAAGCATCCTTCTTCCCAAGGGAGATTAGCCTCAGGCTAGGTACAAATTACAGGTTTCAACAATAATGGAGAGCACAATTATTCCTTGTGCCTCTTCACTCTCACTAACGAGTTGACGTGTAAGCTGCAAAGGCTGCATTGGTTCAGCATTCACTGCTTAGGCAAATTGTGCTGACCCTGGGGGAGAGATTACACTGACAGTGTGTGGTTCAGGTAACAGGAAGGAATTACAAAATTCAGCGCTCCCCTTCTGGGCTCCCAAGCATCCAGAAGGTGGGAGCACTGTATTCATGGCAGACAGCCTGAAAAAAGGACACAGCTGATGCCTCCTGATTGAGAAAAAGCAGGACTTGGGCTGCCACAGATATGAAGAGGTCGGTGGACACAGACAGAGCATGTGGTTATTGCTGGCTCCATGTGCTTTTTATGCAGGAAGGACACTGGGTCACCAGCTCCCAGGCTAACTAAATACAACCTTGGGGTGTCTTGTGGTCTGAGTCCCTTCCTCTCCCCCTTGCACCCTTCCTGGAAGGTTTTCCAGGATCCCTCTACTCCACTGCAATCCTGTTTCAGACCCTGAAAAAATCCCATCCTGTGATGAAACCAACTCTTCTTCCTGGTTGTGCATGGCGAGGTGCAGCACGCACTGCGCATCGCAGCTCCAGCCAGTGCTCGTTGGAAATGGGTGGGAACCCTAGGTGGGGAGCAGATTTTCAGAGGTAGGAGAGCAATCTGGGGCCACAGTTGGGACAAATTCACAGCCCAGGCCCTTATGAGATCTCCTAGTTTTGTTGTAAGGCATCATGTTGTCACTGCTTCATCAGAGCATACAGTGAAAGGCTGAATGTCGGGATGCAGGTCTGCTGGTGGCACCGTCTGTGTTCCTACTGAAAGGCACCAGGACCTACCTGCTGGCTCACGTGCAGGACGTGGGTGTCTACGTGGCTGAAAACCTTCGAGTCAGGGAAGAGATCTCTCCTGGTCTTCCTCTGGGGTTGTTTAGCCTGCTTCTCTTCTTCCAAGCTGCCGAGCCCTTCCTTGGGAAGAGGGGCTGGAGAGCAGCTTCCCACGGTCACAGATGACTTCTGCAGTAGCTTTTGGAAGGTGGTCGTTTTGCTGCTGCTGTTAACTTTGTTGGCCCAAAACACGAACACCGCCTTGGAGGGGGAGTCCTTGGGGTCATCTCTGACTTTTTGTGTAGCCGAGGCTTTCTTTAGCACCCCCTCCTTGCTGCTGTTCATGTTGGTGACTCGGTGAGGGAGTTCCTCTGAGGTCTTGCAGCTGATCTCTTCAGAAATGCGTCCCAGGGGAAAGTTGCCATTACAGACATCTGACACGTGAGCTTCCCTCCAGCCAGGCAAGTTGTTTTCTACCCGGGATGGCATCATGTTTTCTCCGTGGTTCCTGGGATGGGCCTGTCTGGATATGCTTTGGGTGGTTTGTTTTTCATGGTGATTGCCATTCCCGGCGCGATGGGAGGGAATCGTCTCTTTTGCTTTGATAGTCTGGGATTTGGATGAGTTGCCTCTGTCATAGCTAGTCTTCATCTGTGCAATGGGTAAGGGGGTGAAGAAACCACAGAGATCTGCAGATGGAAAGACAGATGATTTTTTTTCAAAAGAAGAATGTGCTCTGCACTGATTGCTTCAGAGCCTGCCTGTCTATATGGTTAATTACAGCACATCAGGATTTGGTCAGCAGGGTTTAACCAAAAGTACTGATTTTTTTTCCTAATTCCAGAAGTAAGATGGGATGGCAATGCCACAGAAAAGCCCTTGGCCTGTTTCCAAGTGCAAATACTTTTTTCTTTGGGGGGCGGGGGGAGGAATAGCTGGAGATCCCAGTGGTGGGCTATCAGCAGTTACATTTCTGCACTGGAAGGAAATGGAGAAATTTGGGTTATTCCTTTCACAAAGAAATGGCAAGGAGACATTTACATGTGTTGGAAGGGTCTGCAGGTGGGTGCAGGGAATGGCTGGGTGCCTCAGTTTCCCTAAGTGAAACTAGGTCTAACCATGTAACATTTTTCCTTGACCCCAGAGCCAGGAATCAAGTAGAAGAAAGAATTCATAGAATTAGTATTTTGGTGCTCCAGAGAGGTATATCTGCCACAAAATCTTTCCTTTAGAGGGACCCCCACTTCCCACCCAGCATGTTTTTGCTTTACTCAGATTCACTTCTGCCATTTGGGTTCTGCAGAAAAATGGCATTCTTTGTATTATTACTTTGCACTTGAAATGTAGGTGTGTTGACTGAGGAGTTTGCAGGAGAAAATATATGAAGAAGTGGAAGGAAAGGTGCAGCCCAGGACTGATGAGGTTTTTGGGTTAAAGCTGTGGGCAGAGCCAGCTCTTGCAAGCCCCCGACATCTGCACAGTGCTCGCTCATTTTATCTTGGTTTAGCTTCTATTTGCTGTTGTTGTTTTTAATCATAAAATGACTATTTGTGCAATGCAAATAGCTGAGCCTGCTGTGAGCCACTTAGCGTAGCCCAGAAATGTCACTCTCCGTATTCATCCAGCCTCTCCCATGCGGAGGCAAACTGGGTTTTCAACAGCTGCACTGGGGCACTGGCCTCGCTCTTCCAGGAAAGCGGGATGTCACTCATCCCTCTCTCTGCTACCCTGGTTTTCCCCCTCCGTGCTTGGGATTGAGGCTTGCAGAGGTAGGACAGTCTTGTCCGGAAGGGATAAGAGGTTGTGACCACTCCACGCTTGCCATATTTTTTTTCTTATTGACGCATGCAGACCAGTACAAACATTGAGAGGATGCAAACAGCACCAATGGGTTAAGCCAGTGCTGGATGCTCAGATACCAGAGGATGCCCCAGTGGGACAATATCCCCTAGATAGGTCCTGAGTGCATGGGATGGTTTTTTTTGCAGAACAGCCATACCGGAGCCCAAACCGCCCCACTGCTGTGGGCTGTTTGCCCAGCCTGCTGAGGCCATACGTTCTCTATTTACTCCTGGACCACATCTGAGGTCGAACAGATGAATTGTTCACGCCCAGCTGTTGACACGTTCAAGTTGCCCTTGTGCGTGTGAGCTGTGGTCGCTGCTGGGCTGCTCTCCTGTCCCCAGGCACAGACACCTGCTGTCACAGGCAGAGAGAGGGATTTTGCCTGCCACTTTTTAAGTGAGCAACAAGAGCCCACTTCTGAATCCTTCATGGTCATTACATGACATGAACTGAGATGGGGTAACTAAAAAAATAAAAAATCCCAACAGATGCCAGGAGCCCCAGCCTTGGCTTCAGCAGGTCTTGCTTCTGCAAAGCGTTCCCTATGTCGGAGGGACTGGGGGGCTCTAAGCCCAGTTTTTCCACAACTGTTCTTTCTGAGCGCAAGTCTCTGTGCTGCCTTCCCAAGTGGCATTTGGGAGGGGAGTAGATTGGGACTGGGGTGGAAGATGTTCCCTTGGCGCTTAGGCACAATCTCAGAAATACTGGAAAAGCCGGATTCTCTCTGGATGACTGAAAATGTGAAAATCCTCACTCACCCGGTTCTACTTTTTAAGCTGCGCGCTTTTTCTTGGGTTCAAACCAAATGTTTTATTTCAATTCAATGTCACTTCTGCATTTATGGCTTCAAAAGAAATTTAAGCAGAAGCACCACTTTGATATTAGCCTAAACAGTGTCCTCTCCCCATGCCTTAAACATGATGCTTCATATGCAACCCCAACCTCAGAGATCCCTAAATCACTGCTTGCCAGCAGCTGGAGAAGAGGATAACGGGGCTGCTGCTTTCTTACTTTCCCCACAAATTTAATCCACAGTTGGAGAGGACAGGTCTTTGAGAGCATTGACCTTAGTGTAACCTCCGCTCGCATCTACACGGTAGCCAGCCCCTTCCCCATGTCCTGCAGTCCTCCGGAGGTGAAAACATGTTAATCCATGAAACACCAGCTCTGGAGGGGATGTTTCAGCCCAGAGGTGCCATTGCAGAGGACTCAGGGAGAGGTGGGAGAAGGGCCGGCTGCTGCTGGGGTTTGAACAGGAGAAGCACCCAGCGCCTTCCCAGGGACGGTTGTGCTATCAACAGGCTCTTGACTCACGTTCCCAGGCAGGCATTTTCGTCTGCCCTGACCATACTCTGAGCAGATAAATGCAATTTTAAAGTACCCTGGGCAACATTATCACCGGCAGCTCTCTGCAGTTTCAATGTTGGCAGTGCAGGAATTGCTTTGCCTTTATGAGCTGTAGTGGCAGCAGCTTCGAGGTGTAATGGGTCGAGTGGAAAACCTCCGCAAAATAGACAGAGAGAGAGCATCTGCCATCTCTGCAGCATCCCTCCCACGGTAACCAGCCTGGGGAAGGGAAATGCCTTGGGGAGTGCTGGGCTGGCCAAAGAGCTGTTTGGGTGCAGAGGGTGTGGGGCGAGGAAGGTGGAGATGGTCAGGAGATAGGAAGAGGACCATGAAGAGGCCACCAAAGCAAAGCCACGCTAGAGTCTGGCCACTCTATGTGGGGCTGTGGCACTCCATCCTGCTATGGTGCAGGCAAGGAAATGGATGAAGCCAAGGGAATACATGCAGAGGGATGACAAAACCCTGGGAAATTATCTCCAGTGGTTCTGTGTGGTGGCGGGTGTCCCTGGAGAGACCTGGGGCAGCGTGTGCAGGGGCTAAAGGCAGAGCCAGCAAAGCCTTTGAAAAAGGGGGATGCTCCTACTCACCCTGCTCGCGACGCAGCCGTGGCTCCCCACCGTTTGCAAAAGGCAGGCAATTCCCAGCACCCCCCTATCCCTTTTATACATGTGCCAAACCAGGACTGTCCTTTTTCTTTTTGCACCTTGCTAATGTCAGGAGGGCTAAAAATACTGTAAAGAGCTGGTGAGCGTGCTAACATTGCTGCTGCCAAACAAAGCCTCTGCACGTCTGGCACTTGTGCAGAGCGTAGGGGCCAGGGTGCAGTTTCAGGAGGGGTAGGGGAGAGATAAGAGGCTTTCCCTTATCAGCAGCCAGGCTTTGGCAGGGCAGCAGTGGCTGGGTCTGCCCAGCTGGCTCGTGGCTGTGCCCCTGCCTGGGGAGGGCAGCTGCCTGCGGGAGGTAGTGCAGCCTATCCGTTTGGGTATTTCTGCAGGGTTGCTCCTGCCTTGATTTTATTTCTGGGCACTTTTCACCATGTTTTTATAGTGCTTTTAATTTCACCATCCTGGCTTTGCCCTGGTAGGGATCTAGGGAAAGCCAAGAGCAGCATTATCCGGCGAGCTGGCTGTCCTTTCTCCCCACCTCCGCTCATTAGCACTGCTTGGAAACATCTTACAGCCTTGTGAGATGCTCATGGAGCAATTAGCAGCACCTTTGCAATCATCTGCATCTGCCCTGAACTTATTGCATCCCTGATTTCCTCACTCTTCTGTAAAATTCCCAGTATCATCGGGCTGCATCTGCAGGATTAGAAGGGGAGCTTTTCATTCTGCCTTTGCACAGCACAGCCTGCTTTGCAGCCTTTGTCTTTAGCTTGGTACCCTGGGAAGTCCCCAGTGCACATCAGGATTAAGAACACTGTCTCACAGAGGTGACCAAAAATTTGAAACATGGATATCGGAATATTGTTCTTTGTTATTATCTAACTATGTTCCACTAAGTGGCATCATATCCCTTGTTTCTGTTCACTCATCTAAACTCTGTCTCCAAATATTGAAAATTTTCTTCATCAAACAGACAGGAAATAATAAGGGAGGAAAAATATTTGCCAACTGAATGGAAATGTATTTTTGGAAGAATTTTTCCCAGTTTTGGGCTGAAAGTGAGAAGGGGAAAAAAGGATAAAAAGATTACTTTGGAAAAGAGGAGGAACATTTCAATCAAACCCCCCTCAGATCCTGCCCCCCCCAGGCTTGCTCCCTTCACCTGGGGTTTGGAAACCACAGCCTCCCAGTGCTGCAGGTTCTCCCCAGCTCCCTTCTCGGTGCGGGGTTGGCTGTGTTTTGGATGCAGCAGACACCACACCCTGCTGCTGGAGAGCACAACGTGTCATTTGGGTCCCAGCAATGAGACCTTTCTAATTTGCAGAAAATGGTTTCAAAATGAAATTTTCACAGCGAGTAGGTTTTGGCAGCAGGAGGCTGGCAAAGGAAGGTCCTGGGTCTTTGGGGAGAGAGCACGAGATGCCATAGCTCAAAGATGATTCCAGTTACACGTGGCCATTAATGGATCTGTTTTGCAATTAGTGACCCTGTGCTGGTCTCTACCCGATCCAGAGACCTACTGAAACACTGCAGAAGGCTCTGTAAGGCATTACACTCCCCTTGCTAATGTAGTTTTGGAGCCAAGGTATGAGTTCAAGCTTCCAGGCAGAGCTAGGGACAGCAGCCTGGCCATGGTGGAGCCCACCATCAATGGGATCCTAGTTCTTTAGTTTGGGAAACCAGTGTCATCTCACCTGGGTGCTGGCCATGTCCTTCTACAAGCTACAGAAATGGATTTGGCTCATCCATGCTCACTAAGGGGAGGATGAGCTTTGGTCTCTGATATGCAGCAAGCTGTGACTGTCCTTGCTGTGGGACTCTTTTGCTGGGTGATGTCCAAAGGGTGAACTAAAGCTTTTGCAATTGAAATAGGAGGAAAAAAACCCCACACCAGATAGACCACGGGATTCACCAAAAGCAGATGAGCCAATATGTGTTGCCATGGCTGGGCAACTCTACTGACCACAGAATCACAGAACATTTTAGGTTGGAAGAGACCTTAAAGGTCATCTGGTTCCAAAACCCCTGCCATGGGCAGGGACACCTCCCACCAGCCCAGATTGCTCCAAGCCCCGTCCAGCCTGGCCTTGGACACTGTCAGGGATGGGCACCCACAGCTGCTCTGGGCAGCCTGATCCTGCGTCCCACGCCCCTCACAGTAAACATCTAACAGAGGCAAAGGGGTTTTGCAGGTGTTGCAAGAAAAGGCGAGCTTGCAGGGAGGGCTTGAAGCAGAGGGATGAGGCATTGCAGTGATTGTATTTGGGGGCATGCAGAGAGACAGGGAAAATGGCACAAGATTGCTTGGTTGGAGTTCAGCAGCCAGGAGAAGATGAACCAGGTGACCCTGGAGATGGGGCTGGGATCAGGGGTGAGACAAGAAGGAGCACAGAGGCCTTAAATAACAAAGGCAAATCACTTATTCCCTCCTTCTACAGGAGGAAACAGTGCAAAGAGAACCAGGACACAGAAAGACTTGGGCTGACCAAGGCAGGGAGCTAAAAATACTCTTGCAGGGAGGTATTTTGCAATGTAATTGCAGTGCAATAAAGGCAAATTTGCATCAGACGGGCCCGGGTGGGAAGCTGTGGCAATAACCCTGTGCAGAGACAAGGACCTTGAGGAGCTGGTGGGCTGCGTGGGTGGGCAGGGGCGGGCAATGCTTTGAAATGCCAGGGGGGAAAGGTGCAGGCTCTACCTGTGTAAGGAAAACTGCCCACATCCAGGCTGCTATGAATTTGATCTTAATAATCCACGTATGGCAGGAAGGGCCAGATTCTATATTCAGTTGTAGCTGTAGGTGGCTGTTTGCAGATCAAGCCCAGATAGATGTAGTTGTGCTGTCCCCACCTTGGTTGCACGGCATGGTGGAGAGCAGATCAAACTGCCCCATTGGGCATTCCCATCCCTGAGCCATGGCTTTGCTAATATTGCAGAGCGAGGAGAAAATTCAGACAGATCAGAATCTGTCCCTGCACTGGGGCTGGTCTCACGCTGTTTGCTTCATCTCTGCAGAGCCAAGAGCAACCTGGGATTTGCAGGGCTGGAGTCCAATGTGGTGTCTCCGAGAGGGACTGGCCGTGGGCTCCCGACCCAGGCGTACGGATTGTGGCAGCAGTTCTGCAGCCTTCTCATGCAGAGCGTGGTTGAGAAAGTAATTTTCATTGTAATCTTTTATTTTACTTGTGAAGCCTTCCAGACTCAGGGAGTCTCTTGGCTCAAACGCCGGGAGCTGGTTTTTGGGTTATTTTTTGGGTTTTTTTTATAAAGCACTCAGCAGGAATCCAGAATTTAAGAGACGAGGGAGAATTGCTCACTCCTCAGATATTGGCAGCAAGCCGTTTTTCCAGCTTATTTCCCTGGAAAGAGCGGATGAATACATGGAAATAAAGCAAAGGCAGTATTTTAAAATCCTCCAGATGAGCACCTTCACCTAACGTAGGTCTCAGTTGGCTTTTCAAGGCAGCTGCCTTTCTAACCTGGCAGATCCTAAGCCCAGAGCAGGCAAGGAAATCCACAGCTGGTTTTGAAACCAGCAATGAGCTGTGTTTGAACGACAGCTTGTCTTTCAGGAGGGAACCCCAACCCAAATCAAAGCATCCAGGAGGGGCTGAGTTCACCCCAGCCCCTCCGAAACTAACACCATGTTGTTCTTGCAGCTAAAAACCCCTGATTTACTTGGAGTCTGCAGTTTTCCAGTCGACAAGGGACAGCTGCTGGACACGGGGTACCCAGCCATCTGCTTGATTCAGAAGCTGTTGGCCAAAATGTGCACCCTTTGTGGGTCAGGGCCACCTTCTTCTGTTCATACAACACCTGCTGGCTTGGGGTTAGCATCTAAATGATGCTGCTCGTGTCTAAGAAGTTTACAGTGATGCCAGGTGGGGAGGTGTTTGTGTTCTGGGGTGGCCTTTGAAAGCATGAGATTTAAAAAACAAGCAAAAAAGGAGACAACAGGTGATGCTTCAGCATGTTTTCTGGTTTGGAGGGCTCTCTTAACACTATCTTTGCAAGGGCATCTAGCGACAGAACAAGGGGGAATGATTTTAATCTGAAAGAGGGGAGATTTAGATTAGCTATTAGGAAGAAATTCTTCCCTGTGAGGGTGGCGAGGCGCTGGCACAGGCTGCCCAGAGCAGCTGTGGGTGCCCCATCCCTGGCAATGTCCAAGGCCAGGTTGGACAGGGCTTGGAGCAACCTGGTCTAGTGGAAGGTGTCCCTGCCCATGGCAGGGAGTTGGAGCTAGATGATCTTGAAGGTCCCTTCCAACCCAAACCATGCTGTGATTCTAAGAAAAGAAATTGGGAGACCAGAAAAAAGAAATTGATAACTGGGATTCCTGCTTGCTCACCTGAGGCTGTAAGATAAACTGCAGAGACTTGGTGTCTCCTAATCCACTGAGGAGCACAGGTAAAAATGCCCATGTTCCTCAGCTGCTCTTGCTGCACGCTTGCAGGGACTTGAGCTCACAAGCTCCTGCTCTGCCTGTGCCTTTGCCCGCTCAGCACATGGGACCCGATCTCAGGTGGAACCTTTCCCTGCTGCTGCAGCACAAGGAACAGATTTACAGTGCTGTGAGAAGACCTCTTGATGGAAGTGGGCTCCTGTTTGGTAGAGCTCACCGATCTGCCTCAGGGACCTGCAGCTGCTGTGGTGCAAAGGTACGTGTTAAGGAACAATATGGGAAATAATGCATCAGGCACGTCTGTCACCGAGTTACCTCCTCTTATGCATCACTGTCTTTCACGACCTTCTTCAAGTGCTTTCTCTTAATGAATAGTTATTTTTCGCAGCTGAGGAAGAACACAGGGCTTTTGACAGTTCCCCTCCATCATAGTTTCCTTCCCTTTTTTTTGTTTTGTCATTTCTTTCAGGTGAATACTCAAACGACAAATGAGTCAACTCTTTTTTTTTTTTTTTTTTTTTATCAAAAGCACAAAATATCCCACAGAGACTGGGCACATTCTGCTTTCTGGACTCACAGCGCTGGCATCTCACAATGATGACGATGTGTTTGATGAGCTCCTAATAATGCTGCAAAGAGCCGTCCCCTCTTGAAGCTTGCCTCCTGGCACCAATCTGACACCAAAATCTTTGAACCTTGGACAAGTATTTAATTGTCATCACTGAGCTGGCCCGGTATCATTGTGCCGAAGCTGTCAGGCTGCTGCAGACAAAGTGAAGGAACAATGTAAGTGACCTTTTTGTTTAGGGAAGGCTGGAGTAGTGGTGAAGCACAGCCAAGGATGAGAGCATACATGTTCCCTGGTGCATTTCCACGCTTTGCTACTCTATAGCATGTCTTACTACACAGAGCACATGATGGCCCACAGGGTTTCCTGATGGTCTGGTAATATACACAGGAGTGGGGACGGTTTGGGTTGTGGTTTGTTGCCTGGTGATGTAAAAAGTCCCCATGGCTCAGCTGATGCATTGGGACATGCTAAGGTTGCATGCAGGTCTACCAGAGAGAGTGACTGTCTGGTTCATCTCCAGTTGCAGGTCCCAGTCAGGAACTGGTACACCAAAAAAGACTTCATGGTGATGTAGTATCCCCAAAGACAGATGTTCTGGGTATCTGGTAAAGCTTTCAGCACTGGGAAAATTTCCAGGCATGAGTCTTGAGGAAAAGGTGGGGAAAATTATGGACCAAACCTCCGAGTCCTTGAGGTCTGTTTGCCAGACACAGGCAGAGTGTCCGTGGGGTCCATGTAGACCCCGCAGCAGCTTCCCAGACATTGGTGTTGGGCTGCAACAGTCTGCCAAACAAAACCGCTCACACCACCCCCAGCAAAGCTGTCAGCAGAAGAGGCCACACGATGCCACCAGGCGTGCAATGATAAATACACCTCCCAGCTTGCACGAGCAACGTTCTCCATGTTGTGTCTTCTGGTTTTGCACTGGTTCCCATCTCTTTTTCATCCATTGTGGGTCATGTCTGAGTCAGAGCAGACAGGGCAGGCCGTTACGAGAGATGCGCTCCCAGAAATGTGCTGCTGCTATTTATTTTTACTTGTCCTTGCTTTGCAAGGATGGAGTGTGTGGGAAGAACAAATGATCTCTTCCTTCAGATTGAAGGCAAGGGAGAAAACAAACAATATTTTAACGCACGATTGTGCTTGAAAACCAACAAGCCTGGATTTTAGGGCTTGATTGGGCCTACAGGTGACTTTGCAAGAAAAATGGACGGCTGCCAGTCCTTGGCACAGCCACCAGGCAGGGGAAAGCACTAAGACAAGCAGCCAGCCCTTCTCCAGGAGTTAAAAGCAGGCATTGACCTTCCGCAGGTGAATCGACAAGGCAGGCATTGGCTGTGCTTGCACTGTAATGTTGACATACAGTTTCCTTGGTGGCCTGGTGGTCCCAAAATAGCAGAGAAGGGACCTTGTATGCCACCTGTTGGAGAGGCGTAGGAAGGGAGAAGACAAGCTGGTTTCACCTGTGTGGGTGATACACCACTGCAAACAGACTGGCTGTTTCGGCTCAAAACTTCGCTTCCATCTGGAGTGGGTGGGTAATAAAGTGCCTTGTCTCTATTGTACAGCAATAAGGCAAAGCTACATTCTCTAGTATGGGATGATCAACGTAAATGTCATCTCAGACAAATCCTCTTAGGGAATAGAGCAATGAAAGAGAGTGATTTCTTAGCAGTAAGTAGTTTGCTGATGGTGTATCTGGACAAAGAAGAGCAAAGACCATGGATGGCTGGTTCTGCTTAGCAGTTGTGGGGCTGTTGTTCGTGCTGAAACCAGAGGCTTGCTCCTCTCCTGGTTTGGTGACCAAGGACAGCACACACAGTGCTGACATCGTGGGACTGAGATGTGTCCAAAGTAATGTTCTCCTGATGGTCCCATTAGTGTCCAGGAGATGTGGGCCAGAGAACTCTTGGCCAACAAGCAGAGGGGTGCTTTTACTGTTCATACATGCAGTAAGGTTCAGTCTACCGCAGCACCTTGTTCTTTTCCTCTTGGGTCACACAGGGTCTGTGGGGACCCATGGATGCTGCGTAGGTTTTGCAGGGATTTCGCCCCTTTTAGAAGGACTACGTGTTTACTTGGTGTTCCTAAGCAATAGTCTGGTTCCAGCTGACATCAGCTAGGAATCCAATAGACACACTCCAGGACTATTTTCATTGGACTAATTATTGCTGCTGGTGTAACAAGCAGCTCTGTAATCATAACTTTTGTTCTTCATGGATCTCCACAGATCCATTAAACCCCATTGTAATCTATAGGATCCCTGGAGTACATGAAAATTAATAGCAGTGCCTATGCATTACAATTACCACCAGGCAAAACTCAGAAATTCCTTTTTGCTGGAAAGTCCAATTCTCTGGAAAACAGTGATTCAGAATTACCAGCTCTTAGGAAAATAGGAATCCTGAAACAAAAGTTCAGAAATCCTCTTTCCTGGCTATTTCAAAAACTGCATATTGAGCTTCTTCAAGAGAGATCAGCCTCTCTTTTTCTGTTAATTTACTTTTAGTGTTATATTTAAAAAAAACCAAACCAACAAACCACAAACCAGCTGCTACTCTAATTAGTATTGAGTGAAACAGCTTCTTTTACCATTTAATTCAAAATGTCAAACAATTCCCTTCCAGCAGCAAGACACACCTCAGACAAGCAGATAAGATGTTTCATTAGAGCAGTAGCTGCTTTCAGTATTGCGGAAAACTGATTGTAGGCTAAAATAAAAGCAGAAAAATATGTAGCTGGACTGGCAGGCAGGTGGGAGAAATCCTAGATGAAGTTAGCACCCAGCTGTTTTCCCGGATACCAATAAGGTGCAATTTTTTTCTCTTCTCATCCCTCCCCAGCCCCTCTTGCCCGGGATTTTTGTTTTTTGTTTTTTTTTTTTTTCCTTCCCCCTGGCAAATTGATTTGTTTCCAAGAGAAATTTTCAGTCTTGCCAAAACTTCATTTTCCTGAGAAGCTGCAGTCCTGATAAACCTGCAGCCAGCAGGGAAGCTCCGTTTGCAGTGAAGTACATCCAGCTCCTCTGCAGACCCCCAGGAGCTGGATAAAAAACCCCATTTTCTAGGTTCAGAAAACCCCTTTTCTGCCCATTTTACAGACAAAGAAACAAGCCAGGTGTGGCTTGGTCTGAATCTTCATCTGTGTTGAATCACTGGCTCGTAGGAACTGCAGTTCCTGCCATGGAGCATGAGCTTTCTAAAGATTCAAAGAGGATAACCCTCATTTTAAAAAAATGCCAGTTGAAGTTTAATCATAGCCAGGGATTAAAACGAAAGGAATGTATGCACAAAGCAGCGTTATTCCCTATGGGTCAGCAAATGAATGGAGATTCTAAGGCTGTTCCTGCATTAGGTACAGCAGTGGATCTGCAAGGCTTGCATGGAGACCCTAAGGTGACAAGCAGGACCTCAACCTTATAGGGACACAGCTGTGGAAGACGTCTAAACCAGAATGATACAGCAGATGGTGTGTTGAAACAGTAACTTAGGTGTGTTTGCTAAGGTGGACCTGGACTTCTGCTCTGCTCTGGAGGTGGGGCTTGAACCTTCGTGCCCAGTGATTGCTCCAGCCATCAGACATGGCCATGGGTTGAGTTGGGAGAGTGAGGGTGGACCTTTTGGCAGGGATCAGAAATGCTCCCACAGCCTGACAACCTTCCTGCTCAGCACCACACTTTCCCAGCATTTTTTTTTTTTTTTTTTTGGTGTGGGCGCAGGAACGATGATAACTTGAGTTTTTTTGACAAAAATTATTTGAGGGATCCCTGATCCGCTCCAACCTGTGACAGTTTCTACCTTCTTGTGCAGGAGATGAGGTCAGAGGGTTTTATGGCACCACAGATTGGGTGAAAAAAAAAGTAAGAGGAAGCAGTATAGACATGTTTTACTTGGCTGGAAGTTGCGGGAGAAGCTGGGAAGCCAGTTGAATAGCTCTTCCCTGTAGGAGGTGAGGAGTTTTCCTACCTCCCTTGAATGTTGGTTGTTTTTTTTTTTTTCGCTCCTTCCGGTCTAACAGATGTAGACAGGTTTGCTGTAGGATGCTTAGCCCACAAGTGCTGGTGTCTGCGGGGTAGCTGTTCTCACCGGAGGGCTCTGTGTCCCTCTCTGCTGAACCAGCAATGATCACAAGTCATCATACAACCACTGCAGCTGTCTTCACCTCTGCTCGGCCTTGTCCCTGTGGGACAGCCAGGAACCTGAGGACAGTGGGGTGCACACCGCACAGAAATAGAGGGCAGTTGTGCATTGCTGCTAGGAGTGAAACCAAGTCTTTTTATATTGTTTGAGTAACAAACAGAGGAAATATCTGTAATCTCTCTTCCCTGCCCCTCCTAGGGAGCTATCTTGTTGCCTTTCCTGTGGAGTCCTCTGCTGTGGTTCTGCCTGTGGGAACTGCTACCCAAATGGATTTTTCAAGCTTTGACCAGTTCTTCTCAGAGGTTTTTACAGGGTTCCCCTTTTGCGCATCTGTCTTTCATGGCAGGAGGAAAAAAATGGGACGATTTCCAGTTTCTATCTGTTTTGAGGGCTGGGATGGTATGGCAGCTTTTCTCCTGCAAAAGCTCAGCTTAGGCAGTGTTACCGCTTTTCAGCGGGCTGTTTTTTGGCTGACCCTTTCCCAGCTGGTACATGCTTGGTGATGTCTTTCTCCCAGAACGCATCCTCTTCAGCACATCCCACCTGTGCTGGAGAAAAGCCCTGCCTGGGCCCTAAATCGCAGAGTTTGGTACTGCTTAACCTTTGGTACCGGTGCCTTGTTCAGGCACCGAGGCATGGGCTGCACTTCCATTTTGCTGGTTTACAAAAACCGTACCCTTATGAGACAGAGGAAAGAGCCTTGTTGTGCTGGAGACAGACACAGCAGCTGGAAACCGTGCTGCTGTATGGGAATGGGGATAGGTGCCTGCAACGCATTGTTGCGAAGGAGAGCAAAGCGAGCTATTCCTACAAACTGTCTGCACAGCAGATGAAATCCTAGGTAGAAGCTGACGCTGCCCCTAAGAGTTGTGACCAAGGCAGGTGACGGAGGCAATAGGTGCAGCGACGTGCCAAAGTTACAGCTGTGCAGGGAGAAATCCCATATCCATGCCCTGACACAGGAACCACTGGATTATGTAGGTCTGGATGAGACCCTGTGGTCATAGATAAAGATGCTGGACAAATTTAAAGGCGTCATGCCATAACTGAAAGCAACTCAGGTCACGCTACAGTCGCTGAGCTTGGAGGGCATCTAAGGATAGTCACTACTCTCCATGTAAGATCCTAATTAAATTCCTGCCAATTAATTCCTTCCTATATTCTACCCTTGAGCAGATTCCCATCCTGCTAGCACACTGCACTCCTGCCTGCTAAGCAAGCCTTCACCCTAGCTGACATAGAGCTGCTTCCCTGCACGGTTCTGAGAAAAACAACCACCCAGTCCTTTCTAAGTCTTTGGGAAGTTTGGGATGACCCACGGCCATCCAGCAGATGCCTTGCAGCCTCTCTCAGCCAGTGCACTTTGCTTCTCTTCCAGCAGCACATACCTGGATGTCAGACACCCTGGGATGGAGGGAGGACATGTTTTGGCTCCTCCAAGTCCCCAGGCTTTGCTGCAGACTTAGGTATTTCCTTTCCTGCTCACTCTGGTACCACTCCTCCAGCATTTCTTTTCTCCGAGCATGACAGTTTGGGTTCAGTCTTTTAAAATAAGAACTATTCACGATGCACCAGGGGTCTCACAAGTCTGATACAACAGCATCAAAATTTCCTTTCCAGCACTGTAACTCCTTGCCCAGTACATCCTAGGACCACATTTTCCACAGATGCCTCAAGTACTTAGTTTATAAGTATCCCACATCTCCACATTTTCTCCTCTTCCATTATTTCCAAACTGTAATTTTTTCCCTTTCAGTCAAACTTTTTGTTTGATCCCTTCAATACACACTCTCATACCTTATTAAATTCCACCCTTTTTAGCTCTCAAGCATTTTGTCTTTTAAGATAACTTCCAGTTCTTCCCTCTGCAGGGTCCTTACCTCTGTACCCACAGCAATCGTCAGCTCCCTGCTCTTCCTTTAGTCAAAACTACTACTGAAAATATATTTTTTTAAAATGGGGCCCAATGTCTCGCCTTTCAGCTCCATTAGAGACTTTATTCCCACCCATCAGTTCCCCTCCCATCAGAACCTGGTGTGGCCTACGCCCTGCCCTCAGCTTGCTACTTACTCATCTTCACAGATTCCAAACAAATCCTCTTTTTCAGGACATTACTGAGTAAATAAGATGCCAGGCATGATGTCACCAAGTAGATCAGTGAGGTTCTCGGACAGGAGACCTCTCATATTTCACTTTTCTAGGAAAGCACCGGTTTATGGCAACAAATTAGGGAAGGAGGTATGGGAGGAAAGCAACTGTGGTAGCTCCCGCTGTCAGGTACACATGCTCATCTTGAGCAACAACTGATTTCCTACCACAACAACTGGGGTTTATCCTACTTGGTTTTTGATTTCCACAGTGTGGACACAAGGTCCAATGTAGCCACCGTGAATCCCTCATGCTCAGGAGGGAGAGCAGGTAGTACCGGTGGGCAGCAGGAGATCTGATGAGCTGCATGCAAGGAAGAAATGTCATGATAAACCTTAATCTTGTGATTAACTTGTGAATCCCTCAACCAGCTGTGGAAATCACTTTCCTCCCCAGCAGACTTCTATTGTGGCTTTGCACAGCAGACCTGACAATGAGTTGCAGGACATCCATCTTTGCAGAGATCTTCCATGAGCAAATTCATTGAGGGTCCAGGTCTGGACCCACTGTGTCACTTGCTGATTGTATTAATGCCATGCCAGAGATTAATCTATCCCCCGCATTGTAAGCATTAAAGCCGCAGCTGCTGGGAAGAACTGCTCCAAGCTAAGTCTTGGCACATGTCCTCGTATGTGAACATTTTAAAGATGACTTAATAACTCCAGAAAACCCCAGCCCCCAAAGTGTGCAAGGACCAGCGAGCCATTACCTGCTGGCAGGATGGGAGATGGGAGGTGGCCAGCACAAGGCATCTGCAGCTGGTAAGGTATGGACGAGCCCACAGGGTTGACTCTGTGGCCAGTTAGCCCTAACTAGAGTCTCAACAAATCAAATGTAGAACTGAAACAGCCAAGGGTCAAAATATCGTGAGGTTACAGAGAAATTCATAGCCTGGCCCATCCAGTGTCACTGCCTTTAACCGAATTCCGCCTTCTCTGCATCCTTGGTGTTTTTTCCCATGAACCAATTCCCATTTTAATGCTTAGTAGAAGTAATTGTATCATTCAATTCTTCAGATATTTCATTCATTTTCTCTTCCAAATGAGGGATTTTAAAACCCTGCAGGCTTTATTGATGGCCATTATAAAAGAACATAATGCCTATAAAATGTGCACTGTAGTTTTACGTTTTTCTGCATCCCTGCAGCATTTCAACATTACATAGCAACATGTTGCCTCTGTCTTTCTAGTGTAAATCCAGACTTACCCTAAGGCCCCAGGCAAACTTTCCCACAAGGCATCACAGCCCCAGAAAGAGAAGAAAATATTGAATGTGTGTGTGTCAAATGCAAGTGAAACGTTCACTGGGGAATGAGCCAATTTATAGGGTCAGAAACCCCTTGTTAAAGATGAGATAAGGGTTAGGGAAGGCTTGCTAAATTTCTCAGAGCACTGGATTCTCTTTAATTGGCATTTTCTCCATGCTGACATGTTTGTGAGGATCCCCAGGACAGAGGAACTTTGCTAAATCTTTGGTCTTTTGTACTATGAAATCTTTCAGACGCAAACTGAGGTGCATTTTGTTACCCCAGGTGGAAAAGATGCAGACACCACTAAGAATTTGTATTTTCTATTTCCTTGCATGCTTTCCTTCCGGGGTTGGTTTCTTAGCATTGCATTAACGAAGCCCACTCCCAGGCACAACTGCCTTGCCAGCCTCATTTGTGTGCTGTGAGATAAGGGAATGAATTTGGCTGGTTGTCAGTTAATTAACAGACCACTGATGAATTTGTGCCACTATCAGCAGGATGTTAGTGCTCTCCTGGGCACCTGCTGTCAACGGGAGGTGGAGGACAGAGAGTTTCTGCAGCATCCATGCTACAGAGCAAGTGGTCCACGGGGTCTGTACCCCTGCCCCCACAAGGGCAGGCACTGTTGCTACTCCCAGATATCACAAAGAAATGGATATTTCTAAAAAGAAATAAGAAAATCCAGGGCAAGTTGCACCGATGGCCTCTACCAAGGACAGAAAGGCTTGTGCATACTCCCAAACTGCAATTATTCAAGCTGAACGCTTGCAAGAAAATAACGTTTTTTCTTTTCTTTTTTTCTTCTTTTCTGTGAACAAATGATGACAAATTCCAGCAAGTGGAACTTGAAGTTCTCCCTTTCCTGTGAGGTCCTGCACCCCCGCCTGCCACAGGGATTTGAATACTTCAGATGAGAAATAAATGAATGGATTTTCCCCAATTCTCATTCCTTGCGCAATCCTTTCACTCTTCTGGGGTACCAAAATGAGCTCAGCCCAAGGGTCAGGGTGGGTTTCATTGAAAATGGGCAGCATCTCCCAGGGTTTGGCAATAGAAACCTGCTGTCAGTGGGAGACACAAGGCTTTGCTGTGAACAGATGTGGCTTTGGGGAAATCTCTTTCTGGCTGCATGTTTCAGGGACTGAAAACCCTCTGTTGAGCCCTTGCTGAGCAGGAGGTACATCTGCTAAGGGACGAGCAAAGAGAAAACACATGGAAGGCGAAGGAAATGCAAGCATATGCTATATATATGCAGAGAATAATCTGAGCTCAGGTATAAAAATAACAATGGCCATTTGTGGGGGGTTTTAACCAACACCTAATTCTTCAAATCCTTCCACTCAAAGCATATATCTTTATGTTGTTTTCCCTCCTTCTACCCTAGAACGAAAGAATCAGAAGAAATGTATAATAACCATGAGACATTTTGGACTTGCATAGCATCTGTATAGTGGTCTTAGTATTCCAAACGGGTTCCTGTGCCAGCCTGAGCAGCTGCAGGCTGCAAAGGGAGCGAAACAAGTTCCTCGAGCAGAGAGCTTGGTGTCCTACAAAGCAGCACGTGACATTATGCAGAACACTGGCCTCCAAGACCTCAGAAAAGCCACTGAGTTACAAGCTCAAGGCTGAAACCAGTTTATTTCCACACTGTCAGTTGTGATGTTGGATATCCAGGGAAGCATCAGGTAAGCCGTGTTTGTATGGTGGGGAATGCTGCCTGCAAAGCAGTGACTGAAAAGGATTTGGGGGTTGACCTGTGAAGTCCCAGTGCCCAATGTGATGCTATGTCCAAAAAAGCTGCCAAGGCTTTGTACGTGCCAGGTGGGGCAGCCCAGGTAGGAAGGTGAAATCAGGTTGGTGACCTGGGGCCACTTAAGTCATCCTTGCTTCAAGAAGTGGAGTTCTGAAAATGCAATTTTCAGATAATCATCAATTTTTATTTTTTTTTTTAAAGGCTTCTCTGGATTTGCAGACACTGCCCAAAGACAGGACCATGGTTCTGCTGGGAGGCGGCAGCTGGGAGAGCAGGGACAGTGGCAGGGGAGGGGACACAGGGTGCCTTGTGATGGGGACACAGAGGTAACCCACCAAACCAGCCGAGTTCTCTTTGGGTGTGGATTCTGATGGCAACCTCCACAATTTTCCAAAGCCACCTCTTGCTTTACTTTTCTCCCTGGCCCAGCCGCTGCTAACCACAAAATATGTCAGGTGAAGAGTGCTGTGCACCAAGCCTGCTCCTGCTTCACTGAGCTGACAAATGCCTCGTGTCCTGACCAGCGGCCTGAGTCTGATGGTTTGCAATTGTCTTTTGTCTCTGAGGCCTCTCAGTACCATAATCCCAGGGGCTGTGCTTGTGCTACTGGCTAAACACAGTCCCAAGCCCTCTCTCTGTCTTGCTGTGTGATATATACGTTACAATCTCTGAAGTCCTTCACAAAAGAGGAGCCCAAGCAGATCTGCACTGTCGTTTATCCCACCTGATCCATCTGGACAGGGGCAGGGCCACGTAACACAGGAGCATAAGAGGGGCAGTACTGGGTCAGGCAGGACATCCATCTAACCCCATGCCTTGTGGCTGACCATGGCTGACAGCAGGATCCTAGAGAAGGGTGGGACAGCAAAGCCTGCTGCTTCGTGTCCGAACAAGATCCTTCCACCCCCCAGGCATGTTGTGTCAGACACCTCCTGAGCCGAATGTGGCCTCTGTGCTTTTAACAATTCTCAGTTAATTTCTCCACCGTTAATTTGTGTGGTCTCCCTAGGAGCCCACATAAGCTGTCAGCATCTACGTGATCCTGTGGTAAAGAGGTACATGGCTCCGATGTGAAGAACCATCTCTGTAGGCCACTCTCATGTATGTGGCCCTCGCTGTCAGCCTTCTCTGCACCTTCCACAGGCATCCCAAGAGCTTCCCGGGAATGACATGGCTGTTTCAAGCCAGGTTTGTAGGATAGATCAGCTAATATAGACAGAAGGTATCTTCATCACACAAATGGCTTTCAGGGCCACTCTTTTCATCCCGTGCAGATGCAGCCCGTGTCTCCCCGGGGTATCAGCTGTGAGGGCGGCAGTTGTGTTAGCATCATTTGGAGTTACAAATCCCAAGAAAACGCAGGGCCCATACTTTCAGAGTTGGTGCAACATTAACTTTGAGTTGCTAAATAGGACTTTGAAGCAGTCACAAGGGGTCTGAGCCCAGCAAAGCCCATGGGTTCTCAGCAAGGGGTAAGGGCCTTACTCTCACTTTCTCTGTAATCTGTTTTGCCCTCTGCACTAGGTTAAAGACAGCATTACATCTTGCAGCATGGGGAAATGTGTGCGCAGGTCTCCTTCTTCTCAGGTGGAAATCCTCAGCCATTTCTGGTTTGTTGTGTACTTTTTCTTTCTTCTTTAATTGAAGCAATGCTGTAAAGAATTAAAAGTAAACTGTTTTGAAGAAGGGATACACTTGGTCATAAGTAAATCTGTGCAAGCTTTACTCACACCTTTCGGGGCTGCTCGGAGCTCTGGTATTTACTGATGTGTGTCCTTCTGTACTGAGTTGCTTTAATAGAAGTTTGGTCTTTGCTCCTGCCTCCTAAATGCATCTGCAGCCCTCGCTTCTGTGTGCTCTCTGCCAGGCTTGGAGAACCTGCTGAAAAGGGAGCAGGAGATGAGCAGCAGCATCCTTTGGGGTGCACCATGTTGGTGGTCCCCCATCAGCCGACCATCTCCCTGTCATTAGCCCTTGCCCCTTCGCTCCCCCACCCATGCCTGTTAACACCCTGCCTCGAAGCATGGGCCCAACGGCCAAAGATCGGTCATGAAATGAAGCAGAAAGACTGACAAGGATGCAGAGATGAGGGGAAGGGAAGATGCTTCCACACTTGGATGGGAAGGTCTAGGATTCAGCAGAGGAGGAGAGGCCAGTGAAAGGGGAGCTGTCAGGAATCAGAGCTAGTCAGCAGCTCCCTTTAGCCCAGGGTCATCCTCAGTTTCCAGCACGTGGGCTTGGCGTGCAGGGGAATGCCTGGTTGTGAAATCCCCTCCAGCACTGTCACCCTCATGGACAGATTGATGAGTCTTGGGAAGCCCATCTGTCCTATACAGCCAAGCGGAAGAATAAATAAGGCTGTAGTATGGGGATTTCAGTCCCAGTGCCGCAGAAAAGCCAGGAGGAACCTGGCCATGCTTCCTAGGCTAGCATTTGTCTTAAAATCTGCTGTACTGTGGAAGGTTTCAGCTCCCTCCCCTCCAGTATAGGACAGGTCTCCCACCAACAGACACTGGGTGCCTCTGCTCGGTTCAGTTTCAGTTTATATCTAATAAGACCTTGTGATGAGCTTTTAACTGCATTGTAGAAGACAACCCCAGGCACCAGAGAAAACAGAAAAAGGCAATTTCTGCCAATGACAAGAAAAAGAAGAGCAGCCTTTAAGAGAAGAGGGTGTAGAAGGACAGCCGTGGAGGAGAGCAATTTGGCAGTGATTTCTCCCCGGTTCATATTATTGGGGTATCGATAGCAAAGCTAATGGCCCTACGATTCCAGATACAATGCGCAAGACTGTTTACAGCATCTGCTGAGAGGCAGTTACTTTTACTCTCGTTGGCAAATCATTGTTTACGTCTCGTGTTTCGAAATGCAGCTGGGTTCCAGCCTTTCCTCACCAACTGGCAGAGTGAATCCATGCCCATGTGCTGCTCTTTAGCAACACAAACAGCACAGCCAGATTCCACTTAGCAGGGTTTGCTCACTCCCCAAACACGCAAGGCTTGGCTACGAGCACGCCAGCTTGTTTCTGGCAGCTCCTTGAGCATAGTGAGCGTCGTGGGAGAGTCACAAGCGGGTTAGAGCATGGTTGAGCACCTGCGAGATATCCTGGAACAAGAACGGGCTTGATTCTTATGTCAAGGTCAGGGGTGTGCTGTAGTTCATCTTCTTGGTGTGATCAGCTTCCCTTTGCCAGTTCCACTGGCAATTCTGGAGATGTCTGTTAACACGGGTAACTCTCGTTTCATTTTGGTTTTGTCTTAACCTTTTCTGGGTCTATCAGCAACAGTAGGTTGCGTTTGTCCAACCTCAATGTCACAGCAAAGACCCTGAAAGCCCAAAGAGCAGTTCAAGCTGTGGAGGTGGAGATGAAAGGCTGCGGCTCTGAGGTCTACATGGATTTCTAGGGTGAGCTTGGCTGGATCCCATTCATCCATCATGAGCTGCACATGCTGCCATCTCCTGCTGTATGTTACTTGGAGTGGTGCACTGAAGCCACCCTTGCTGTGCTGCTTGTTCCTCCCTGTGGGTTTGTTATCAGCTATAGGAAGAAGGGACACAGCGTCCAGGTGATGAGTAATAAGAGCTGTTATTGCTGGAGCTCACCTGCTCACTGCCTAAATAAATCCCAGATGCCCTTTTAGACAGGAAGGTCTTCTGTACAGAACTCCAGCTGTGGTACAGACAGCTACCAGCTTCTCAGTAAATGCTTTGGGACTTATGGCCCAACCAGCCCTGTAGACACAATCTTTAAAGAACTTTTATGCAGAGTTAATCTACAAGGTTTAGACACAACTTAGAGGTGAAGACCAAGCTGAAGGCAATGCCCTATTTATTGCTGTGCGCTGCAAGTGAGATGGTGGTGAGCAAAAAGCTGAGGAGTTGTAGCAGAAGTGTTAGAATGATGGGTAAATGCTGTATTTTAGACAAGTAGGCAATAAGACGTTATTCAGAAATAGGGGCTGAACCCTGTATATTGAACAGGAGGAAACAGAGGGAAAAGAAGAAATTTAGACGAAGCAGGGGCAGAGCACAAAGCCAGCCCAAAGCTTGTTGGTTCATCTGGCAAAGGTGGGAAATTTGAGGTCTGCTGGCCACACTCACATCCAGCTCCCAAGCAGCTGTGCTTTCAGTGCTGGGGCTGCCCAGTGCACTGCTCCTCCCTGCTGGGAAGTGAGCCCGGCTCAGAGGGGAGGGAAGGACCTGAGAGAAGCCACTGCTTTTTGTTTCCCAGTCTGGTCCCAGGTTCAGGCCACCGATGGAGCGGTGAGGGATGGCTGACTCATCAGGCATCGTGCTGTTTCGCAGGAGCCATACGGAGCTCCTGACACCCACTGATTTTGCATTACGTAAAGTAGATGCACCCCGGTGCCAGATGTGCTGTATCACGTTCGCCTTTAGCAGAATCCTTCGGTTCTCCAGACCATGTCATGTTTACGCAGGCTCCCAAGCACCAATTATGCTATCTTTCCCATTCTCCTTCACCAACAAACATCCAATTAAAACGTGCAGTTACCATGGTTTCTTCCTCACCAACCTAGGTAATTTAGATGTGAAGTTTGAGTTTGTGGGGAAAAAAATATAAATAAAATATTTTCTTGTTAGGAAATGTACTCATTAGGCTGATGGTCTTAAAATGTTCTGTTCAGCCCACTGTGTTTGGGGGTTTGGTGGTGTTATTTTGGGGTTTTCTGAGTACTGAAATCCATGGAAAGGGAAGAGCTTGGGAATGGTTTACCATGACAAATACATTGTTTTCAGAGTAAATTTAAGCAGCCAGAGAGGAGCACTGGAGCTGGGGAATGTTTACTGGAGTATATGAACGTGCTGTTGGAAATAGTTTGTTGTTGGTAAAAGCTGGGTTTAATTGTAGTCTCTTAAAATCCCTGAATGTCATATAAAGAAAAAAGCTTTACAACAAAACATGTCTTTTAGGGCAGAGTTGAAGATGAATGTAGAGCCTAGAAACAAACTGGAGTTGCCTGGACTGGCTTACAAAACCACGACTTTTGTCATGCAGCCTGTCCCACCATCCTGCTTTTCAGGATCCTCACATGGCAGAGGAATCTGAACTCAAAACCCTGGCTCCACACAATGCCTTAGGGATCAGGCAGTGTAATCCAACTAATTTATCCAATTTTCTCTACAGGGAGAACAAGAGGCCACTCCTGGCAGGTCACAGCTGCTGCAGAGACAGAAAGCAGAATGTGTCAGTGATTCAGTGAAGTCAAGCTCAGCTGAATCCCGTGCATCCCAATCAACATGGCATGTTGGGACAGTGCAAAACTTAGCCTCAGCTGTGATAGAGACAAAGAGCATCATTCACAGCTCTCCAAGCCATCGGTTCATACCTTCTGCCTTTGCAAACCTAAGGGAAGGCACAGGGGAAAAGGTTAATACTCACTGAAACATCGGTAGGTCTGTAGAGAGTAGCAATTCATCATAAATAATTACCAGCAAATAAGTGATAACGATAGCTGACCAGGTCAAGCCAGGCAGTGGGCAAGGCCCTGGAGAGATTTCATCTAGACGGGTTCATCAGCGTTGGCTTTCTCCTTTTTTCTTCCTCCTCTCCATGTTCAAGGAAGACAGACTGAAACGGAAAGAGACACAGAGAGGAAGTAATAGGATGACATTAAAGGAAGCCTATCCTACCAAAAAAAATGACACACACACACACACACACACACACACACACCCAAAAAAAAAAAAAAAGAAAAAAGACAAGAGTCTTTGCTGGCCAACAAAATGCCATGAGAGAGATCCTAGCAGCTGGCTGGTCTGCAAGGTGTGCTGTGCCACTGAGTAGACATAATGGCATAATAAAATAGGATGGAGAATGAGTTAAAAAACCATCAAATAGTCATCCAAATGGTTTCATCTCCCCCATGAGATGGTGTGTGCCAGCTAGTGCTCTCCCTAACACAGCCTGGAAGCATTGCAGGTGACAGCAAGAGTGAAGGGCAGTCACCTGCAGGAAATATGGAAAACACTATCCTATGTTGCAGTAAGGGAGAAGACTGATCACAAGCCGTTCTGCTCCATCTGTCTTCAGGGCCAGGGAAGAGGCCTTGGCTCCGTTTAATTTGCTAATCAACATTTTGTGCTGCCTAATGCATTATTTTTATAGAGCTTGGTTGAACTGAGAGGGTGTGTTTGGGGTGAGTAACAGGGAAGCAGCGTTATGGAAGATAACAGGCTGTCTGCACAAACACTGGAAGGAACTGTGGAGGAATGAATTGTAGGGGAGGTTTAAAAGGTGGCTTTTTAACACCACAACCATGAGGTGGAGAGCAGGCTGCTGACCTGAGTGGTGGCTGGGAAGCTCGAGTGGGCACAGGCATGCATGCCAGCCCTGCTCCTGCCTGGTTTCCCCTGCTCCCTCCAAAGGGAAAAGCTTTGCAGCGCCGTTCCTCATCTTATGCTCATCAGCAGGGTTTGATTTGGAGCCGTGAGTCTTTGTTTAACCTGGGAGATGAAGATTGGCTGCTGCTGCATCCCGAGTGTATTTTCCTTCTCTCTGTGCTGAATTTTCCAGTTCTAGGTGCCAAGCCTAGCATGAGCATGGACCTGCTGCTTAACGGAGACATCTTCTGATGGGAGCAGAGTGCTGTCACACTCAGGGGACCACTGCTACGGGAATGCACACAGGATCAAAGCGATACCTTGCAATGACACTGCTGCTGAACTGCAACCATCCTCTCTGGTTTCATTCCTATGCAGCGTGGAAGGCTTTCATGACCTCCCAGGTTACGGGGAAGTCAAAAACCACAGCCAGAAGCCTGCACTTTAGCAAATAAAGCCAGGACTAAGCAGGCTTCTCCAGAGGTCAAGGCATATCACAGAACTGCCTTCCTCCAGCCCACTGGAAGGGGACTGGAGCTACCAGCTCTCCCACTTCGATAGGCTCTCTGGTAAGCGTGGCCTGTGCAGTTTCAGCTCATGAGATCATCTGCTTCCCTAAGGTTAAGATGGAACAACATTTCACCACGGGTGGAAACCTCAAAGCAAAGCAAACCCACTGAAGCCATAATTATGCCTTTATTGTCCAGGGCAAAGCTGTGTGCGGCCTGGCAACGTGCCTTTCATTCTGCAGAGACGATTACATTTATACTACATTACACATTGTGGGTTGGGGTTGGTAGTGCCGTTGTAATTCAGCGAGGGGCATCTCCATTCAGATCACTCACTTGGCAGTGCTGGGAGGGCCATGTGTATGTAGATCCCATGAAGAAGGACTTTGTTGCCTTTCTCCCAGGCAAGTCCCTCCTGGCCACCACATGGAGTGATGTAAAAGGGCTTTGTGTTGCTTGTCAGCAGGAATACTCCAGCTGAGACTGAAAAGGGCATGGACGAGGTGGGTGCGCAGTAGAGATGAGGCAGCAGAGTAGAAGCAGTGCAAAGGTGGTTGCTACTTTGACTGGCGAAGAAGCATGGGGTTATGGTGTGACTTGTGAAAAAGAAATGTTGGAAGTGGAGCAGTCTAGTGATGAAGGTTGAAGAGCTGGAAGAAGGAAGATGGATTTGCTGAGAAGAAAGCCATCCAGGATTAAGACCATATGGCTTGAATGTTGGCAATAGCAGACAGATGGATATGGGATGTAAGCCAGGGCTGGTTGAGCAGATGATTGTGATGCTTGAGGATGTCAAAGGAGCCAAGGGCTCAGGTGTGTGGTGGGGGAGATGTCATTAATGTGCCCAGGTATGATCAAGCGGGACTGTGATGGAGATGGCTGGAGAGGGAGAGGGGATGAGGTCTTAAGTGAAATGGTGAAAGGCAGAGTAGAAGGAGGGCTGCTTGTTAAATCACAGAATCATGGAGTGGTTGGGGCTGGAAGGGAGCTCTGGAGATCACCCAGTCCAGCCCCTGCTAAAGCAGGTTCCCCTCGAGCCGGCTGCACAGTCGCATCCAGGTGGGTTTGAATGTCTCCAGGGAAGGAGACTGCACAGCCTCTCTGGGCAGCCTGTGCCAGAGCTCTGCCACCCTCACG
>JAVJGI010000001.1:40650506-40665742 GCA_035590275.1 Ibycter americanus
ATCAGCCGCTCCTCCCGGCTCTGTGCCACCAGCCAACTCGCTGGGGGTGCTCCCTGCCCTTCACCCAGGGCACTGGTCAGTGAGTAGGACGGGACCGGACCCAGCAGTGACCCTGGGGAACGCCGCTGGCTGCAGCCTCCAGCCAGACCCTGCGCCGCTGATCGCAGCCCTCTGAGCTCTGCCATCCCGCCAGCTCCCAGCCCACCTCACTGCCCACCCACCTCACCCACCCTGCCTGAGCTGGCCTCTGAGGGTGTGTGGGAGGCAGTGTCAGAAACCTTGCTGGGATCAAGGTGGACAATATCCACCGCTCTCCCCTTATCTACCCAGCCAGTCATTCCATCATAGAAGGCTACCAGGTTGGTCAGGCATGATTTCCCCTTGGTGAATCCAAAGGTTCTGACAACATTCCTGTATTCCTCCCAAGTGGCCTGTCCCTTTTTCCACATCCTGTAAACCTTCCTCTGATGTTTGATATTTGCCAGAAGCTCCTTGCTCATCCTTGCAGGCCTCCTGCCCCCTTTGCCTGATTTCTTACTCATGGGGATGCACCTATCTTGAGCTCAGAGGAAGGGATGCTTGAATATCAGCCAGCAATCTTGAACCCTGCTACCTTCCAGAGCCCTAACCCATGGGACTCTTCCAAGTAGGTCCTTGAAGAGGCCAAAGTTAGCCCTCTTGAAGTCCAGGGTTGCAATCCTACTTATTGCCCTTCTTCCTCCACGCAGGATCCTGAACTCCTCCATCTCATGGTCACTGCAGCCAAGGCTGTTCCCAGCCTTCACATCCCCAACCAGTCCTTCTTTGTTTCTGAGGATAAGGTCTAAGAGCACACCTGACCTCGTTGGATCCTCCACCACCTGTGTCAAAAAGTTACCATCAATGCTCTTCAGGAGCCGCCTGGAGTGCATGAGCCTAGCTGTGCTGTATTTCCAGCAGCTATCAGGGAGGCTGAAGTCCTCCATGAGAACCAGGGACTGTGATTGTGAGGCCACCTCCAGTTGTCTACAGAAGTCCTCATGGACTTCCTCTTCCTGATCAGGTGGCCTGTAGCAAACACCCACAGCAGTGTCCCCCATGTTGGCCTGCCCCTTCATCTTTATCCATAAGCTCTCATCTGGTTCTGCATCTGCCCCTAGGGAGACCTTAATGCATTCCAGTTGCTTCCTTGCATGAAGAGCAACTCCACAACCTCGCCTTGCTGGCCTGTCTTTCCTAAAAAGTGCATAGCCATCCATGACAGTATTCCAGTCATGAAGAGGAATGAGTGAGAAGAGCTGAGTCAAAATCCAGAGAGGATGAGAGGAGAAGGGTTTGAGAGAGGCTGTGGCATCAAAGTGACAGATGTTACGGTGAATAGAAGAGAGGCAAGTAAAAGGATTTGAAGCAAAGGCCCTCAGAGAAGAGGAGAGGCTGGATGAGAGATGAATGTGGGAGACTGGAGCAGAAGTGATGAGGACAGGCAGGGCTGTTTGTTGCAGGAGGCTAAGGTAAGGGAGAGTGGGAAAAGGAGGGAGCTGGGAAAAGGTCTGTATTTGACATGGCCAGCATGGAACTTAGGGAGAACGGACCAGTTGAATGCTGCAGAAATGCTGTGGACGTGGCACCTCCATACTCTTCCTCCTGCAGAGCTGGAGAGAGCAGTCCTGCACCCTCGGGGCAGAGCTTGTCCTCTCTGCTTGGCCCTGCAGCAGTTGCTCTCATTCACAGCAGGTCTTCCTACTACACCAGCCCTATTTCTTCCCTTTCCTGAAGGTTTCCTCCGAAGAAGGTAGAATGCCAATCGGCTTGAATCATTTGTCACTTACCTGCCCAAACCCAACCCTCACCCACTCCCAAACCCCATGTGTGTGTGCAGAACAAGTACGTGCCAGGTTCTTTCCCACCCCCCCACCTCCCCACCCATCTCAAAATTTTGAAGACGTTGGGGAAGGAATAAGGTGTTTGGGTTAATGCTGGATGACAGGTAATAGGCAATCAGTTGAATTAATTCCTAGGAGATTGACGTTTATGTTGATGAACAAGAGGTGATGAGTTTCACAAAAGTGTGTAATGAGCCCAGGGTAGCCACGACCATGAGGAACTCCACCGACTTTGTAGGAGTTGCAAAGGACCACCTTTCAGTCAAGGATCGGTTCTGGCTGAAATGAAGGTCCAAGATTTGGTGCAGCTGATGTGATTCGACAGCTCCTGCGTGTCTTGCTTCTGGTCAGAAGGCTGCAAGAAGGTGGTGGTGGCTGGGCCACAGAGCAGCAGATGTTGGGCTGAACCAGCGAGGAAAGGCTGAGAAATTGGCATAGGCTTAGTCAGAGGAATCTGCGAGGTTCAGTGCCATGAACTGTTGGGCTGTGGACATGTTTCTATGCACTGAATAAACAATGCAAGTCCAAAGTAAATGTTGAACTAGGCTAAGACTAGCACGTCAGCCTAATCCTCAGACACCAGTAGCTGAGGGAAGGAGAACACCGCACAAACCACACCAGATATTTGAAGTGGACAAGATTCTGCTAATTAGCTGTTATCATGCCATTCCTGCAAAATGGGTTTCTTTCCCCCACAGCAGGCTGTCCTGACCTCTTTCCTTGGGAGGGGTGAAGAGAAACTGAATTGACTCTATGGGGCAGCAGTGATCCGTGAAAGTCCCCAGGCTCCTCAGTGCATCTTGGCCCTGCTTTGACTCCATGCCATGAGGAAGGGCCTTGCCCAGTTGAGTTTCTAAGGGAGATCTGGGTATGCAGGTATGGGATGAGGTGCAGTGCACTGCAGTTCACCCTCCAGTGGGGTTTATTTGGGGAAGGACCTAGGGTGTATCTAAAGGACACTTGCGACTGTCTAGCACGTGCTCCTGCCCTGTAACATAGACACAGCCAGAATGAGCAGGGAAAAGCTCATGCTGGGAAGATGCTGGAGATTCTAAGACTGCTCAGGATGAAGAAGTAATGGGAAGATTGTTGGGTCCAAAATAACGCATGGACCAATGGTAAATTATATTTAGACACCACAAGGCTAGTTTACCCACCAGGCTGGGACTCAGAGGTTCTTCCAAAGTTTCCTCATGCAAACTTGAATAAATTATTTCACCTTGTGTTACCTCAGTAACACAGGGACATTACTGCCTCCTTCAGCAAGTTTGTCAGCATTTCTATATGTACATGTCCTGCTGTGCACCGCAAGTGATGACAGCAGTCATGGAAAGCAACAAATGACTTGATGCAACTGGAAGATGGCAGAACTAAATCAAACAAAAGGAAATTTAGGCACTGAAGTGTGTTGTTTCAGGACATACCTGAGCTGAGAAGAACTCATAAAAACATCACGAGTATAAAAACACCCACTGCAAAATACTCACAGTGACCCAGTTTGAGGCAAAAGCCAGTGAGAGGTTCCCTGCAGAAGTGAGCCATGTTACTCTGCAGAAGACACCCAGATCCTCCTGGAGGCCTCTCCACCCAGTCCTAAAGGGAAGACAATGGATGAAATGGCCTGATCCCTCCAGGCAATCCTGTGTCATCTAATCAGCGGACAAACACCTTTCCCATCCCCAGCTTTGCCTGTCCTGGCATGACAGAGGCTTCTCTGGTTAAGTTAAATGCTTTGTGCAGCACAAATGCATTTTGTCACATTAAGGGCAGAGTATTTCCGAGTGTCTTAGCTCTTCCACATTTAGGGAAAAGATAAATTAGCATCCTGAGTTGCCATGGTAAATAATACAGCAGCACCCCTGCTTAATGCCAGTCTGCAAATACCTTAATATTGAATGACTGTAATTTTGCTTTGGAGTCTGGAAAATAGATTTTGAGACCAACTGAACAGTAGCTGATGAAAGTAATTTTCCAGCGGTCTCTTAAGCATCCCCTAACCCAGCCAATCAGGCACAAGCCAGAAAAATAAGAAACCTTATAGTCTGATTTTTTTAAAGTATCTTGAAACAGCAATTGGACTGTAGATGTGCTATCAGTGCAGTTACTGGGGATGTGGGTTTGCTAGTGATTCACGGCAGGAATGCCTGCAGTATACATCTCCAGTACTTGTGAAGTATCGACAGTGGGCTTAGAGCAGCACATGGCAGAGGAGAAGTGTCAGTTCTCAGCGCAGTGATTTCAGTCACCCCAAGGAGCAATGTTGCTTCAGGAGAAGTGTTGAATGTGGTGAATAACCTTGGGGAAAAAACCCTCCAGAGCCTCCTTCCTTTTCCTGATGCTTTCTCCCCAATTTCACTTCCATTCCCCTCTCTCAGCAGCCTGAGCAGAAATGCTGTGATGACAGCAGACCATAAATTGCCCTCTCTGAGGCAGGGCAGGACATAACTTCACACCTCCATAACTTAGCCCTTGCCTGGTGTGCAATCAGTCCATGCTTGCCCAGGGGAGATGCTTCATGCCTCAACTGCTATGGAGAAGAGGGACAGCAGACTTCGGTGAACAAGGAGTCAGGGGAGCTAGACTCTGTCCTCTGCTCTGCCACTGTTGTCCTATTTCTTCTTGGTCCTGTGATACCTCTCTGCGCTGTCTTTTTGGGCAAGGAAGCTACTTGTGGGTCCAGTATCCCTCACCCAGAGATGCTGTTCCTCGCTGGGTTTGCTACCACCCACCGTGGTACCTGGGGTACTAACAGACTGGGTGACATGGCAGCTCCCCCCCAGTAGTTCTGCCAAGCTTCTCAAGGCAGCAGCAGCTTTTATCAGTGGTAAATACATTTTAAAAATAAAAGGCTTCAAAGTGTCCCACTAAACTCAGTTCAGCTGATATCATGTCTTCTCCAGCTGCCCAAATTCAGGCTGTGATGAATGAGAAGGTGTTAGGGATAGCAGAAAGCTCTCACAGACACCTAGCCTGAAGACGAGGTGATGTGCTTTCTTCCAGCTGGAACCAGTTCACACCACCAGAGCTGGAGGTGATGGCAGTAAAGGAGTAGCAGAGGGGACCACCTGTACCATGCTGTAGGGGAGTGGGATTGGTCTGGGTTTGTAGGCACCACCTCTGTCCTGGTCTGTGGGTGGAGGAGGAGGAGGTGGGGGAGGGGAGAGCTGGAGAAGGGCAGAGATAAAGGGAGTGTCTGTCTCCTTTCAGGGTCAGGAAACGTCAGCAAGCGTCCCTGGATTCACAGCGGAGCTGGACTGAAGACTGATCCTAGCACCCTCTATGCTGTGGATGAGACCAGTATCGGTCAGATCCTTATGCTGTATCCTGGGCTAAGGGGGGCACTGTAAATGCACTTGAAGGATTTTACTTATTCTTTATCCAAGATATTGATCACCCACTGGCAGCCTGGAGTGGTGGATCCTGGATTATACACATATTCACTGAAGAGTATTAACAAAGGGAAATGTAAGGGCTCTTCGTGAAGTCTTCCAGCTATCCACTGAACAAGGCTCCTCTGAGTGTTTAATTTGAGGCACTGAAAAGATACCAGCCCCAAAGCCCAAATCTTTTATCTTTTGGAATATATTCAGTGTCTTTTCCTGTTGGTGAAATCAGCATCTCACAATAGGAGAAAGGAGAAGCAGGTGTTGGCTGTTGGCTCCTGCCTCTGGGGTCTGAGAAGGGTGGGAAAGTGTGGTAAGCAAGGAGTGCAGGCATATCTGACTTATTTTTTTCCTTTTTTTTTTTTTTTTTTTTTTTAACAGAAGCAAATGAATGATGCGTAAAAATATTTGTACACAAGATCTCCAGGGGAAAAAAAAAAAGAAGGGGCGGGGGGGAAGACAACACAAGAAACAAGCTATATACTCTCCTGTATCCAGGTGTTGATAAAAGGTGACATATTCTTTCCCTTAATAAAATACCAGTGGTAGGTCTCAGAACAGCATGTTGAGACACCAGTTTCTCTGGGAGATTTCTCATTCATTCACAGGCCTGGAATACATGGTGTGCTTCAACCACTGGGCAAGCTTGTACTGTCAAGTTCTCATTCCTCCCTCTGGTTTTGGTGGCTGAGGAAGTTGGAAATCAGGATTACTAGATATTCTTCTACTCAGCTTCAAATCATCCTGCTTCTTTCCTGTGGCAATCTCTTCCTTTACAAAAGCACCACCATCCATCAGAGACAACAACCCTCTTAAGGACTTCAGAGGCAGCAGGAGACAAATCCGAGATGAAGACCTCAGTGGTGGCTGGAGCATTGGTGTGCAGCAGGAGACCTAATCTCTAAAACCTGGGTGAAGACTTAGACAGTAAGAAAAGAATGAACTTCTGTTTTCCAGAGCATTTTCCTGAATTTCTATATAACACAGCCTGGTCCTGTGAGGGGTTCAGCATTCCTAGAAGCAGCTGGTCTTGCTTGACATGTCATGGAATTGGTCTTTTAATGAGTCAAACCTCAGACTCCAGAGATGTCTGGGATGGACTCTGCATGTTGCTAGGACCATTTTCTGTGATGTGAGTGCCCACGGTCCTTTAAAAGCACCAGAACTGGTCCGTGGCACCTTTTCCTCTGTGGAGTTACTCCAAGAAGGGCATAGAGGTAAAGCTAAGCATTTGGGACAGGAAAGGTAAGGCATAGGGAGGAAAGAAAATTTCCACCCATCCATTCCCAAGGGCACAGCATCTCCCATGTGCACCCTCTTGAGATGGAGGCTGCTGCAAGCTCGACATAGGTCCCAGGAGCGCTGGTTTCCACCTCTTTCCTCCCAGCCATGACTCCTTAACCTCTGTAAATCACACTGCTTTGGAGGGCTGTAGCTTTACCATTCCTCATTTCTCCTCTCTCAGCCTCTGTCACCACTGGTGATGTGTATCATTGCTTGGCCTTCATGATACTGTTCATGTCCTTCAGAGAGGTGTTTCCCTTCCTTAAAGAGGGCTTTTAAGAAAGATGAAGACAGGTTTTTCCGTAGGGCCTGTAGCAATAGGACAAGGGGGAATGGTTTTAAACCAAAAGAGGGGAGATACTGACCAGATATAAGGCAGATTTTTTTTACAATGAGGGTGGTGAAACCCTGGCACAGGTTGCCCCGAGAAGTGGCAGATGCCCCATCCCTGGAAACATTCAAGGCCAGGCTGGACGGGGCTCTGAGCAACCTGATCTGGTTGCAGATGTCCCTGCCCATGGCAGGGGGTTGGACTAGATGGCCTTTAAAGGTCCCTTCCAACCCAAACCATGCCATGATTCTATGATTCCTCCTCTTCTCTCAGAGCAGCAGAATCTGCTCTCTGGCTTGTGGGTTGCATGCAAAATATCTCTGAGAAGATTTCTCAAGTTGGCAAGACCTTCCCTCCTTCTTCTGGAGTGCTCATCCCACTTATCCTGGTTGCTTCAAAGCCATCCCTGCACGACTAGATATATCAACAAGAGAAGGCTGTGAGGGCTGCTGATAGCAACACAACAACCCCTGGTTACAAGGGACATTTGCTGTGGAGATGGTTTGTAGGGCAGGTTTTCATTATGTAGAAAGTGTGTATCCAAGCTGTCCTGCAGGGTGGCGTGGTGCCTGTATTTACAGTGCTGGCAGCTTTCAATAGCAATCTATTTTTAATGAAACCAAGCTGGAATGTGGTGCCTAAACCCTTGATTTAAGGCAGATTTCTAAAGGCAAGATTTACGCAAATTTGCTTGATTGGAAATTAATTACTGCAACAGTCAAGTTCAGCTCAAATAATCTTGCAGAGACGGCCGCAGGAGTCAGATAATTCATGTCGGAGAGGAGACATCAATTTGCATTCCTTACATTTCCATTTGGAACGTTTCCTAATTCTGGAGCAAGCAGGAGGCATCACAAGGAAAGCGAAGGGAGAGGGGGACTGGTAACAGATTGAGTCGCTCCCCAAAAGCCTCCCGAGAAAGGCATTGTGCCCGAGTTATGGCAAACCCGGTTTCACAAGGGAGGCGGAATATTCCAGACCCGTTTGGTGTGCCAGCTCTGCCGGACATTCCTGTGAAGCCAAAGGGATGCTTGGGGCCCAGGTGTGAGACTGAAAACACGTGTCAGTCTTGGTGAGTGAGGGGCTTTGATGTGCAAGTGTGGGGGTTTTATTTTTCATTATTATTTTGCTGTGAAGAGCCCTTATCAAGTTTACTCCTGAAGTGGAGGGGTGTTAAGGGCATGAGGAAGCTCTGGTGGGCTCTGGTCCTGCTTCCATTTCACAGGTCCTGTCACATTTCCTGACCCATTAGCCAAATTTTGGGAATGGGAGAGGAACTGAGCCAGCCCCAGGGCTCAGTAGGTGATGGGGATCTGCAGTGTTTAAGGTCACCCTTCATTACGGCATTGTCCTTAGCCACATAAGTTGATTATTTCCCATTTAATTACGCTCCAGTCCTTGCAGCATAATAGGAAAGCAGCAGTCTGGTGTGCACGCGGAGATGTGAGTCCCTTGCCCTCCCAGACTGGGCATGCCAACCTCGTATGTCATTTATTTATGGCAGGACTGAGACATGCGGCTCGCTCTCCTCCGTCTGTGGGCTGCATGAGGAGCTTAATGCCAGGCTCCCGTCCCCTCACCGTGATTAGGGGCCCCCAGCACTTATTGCTGTGTAGGTTGTGTACCCCTAACATCAGCCCTGGGCCAGGTTTAATTGCCAGAGAGCATCTTCAGAAAGCCTGAAGGACATGTTATCTCCAGTCCTGACCAGGATAGCCTCCTGTCAGGATTTTTATGAGTGACAAATTCTGCCCTGATTCGCAAAGTCTGAATTTGGCTATCGCTGTGTATGAACCCAAGGCAGGAGAAGGGTGGCAGGGAGAAAAGGATCAGGTTGGGAAACCCATCGATGCCTTGGCGAGGTGCCTGCCCTTAGCCCGTCTCTCACAGTTGGGAGTGATTAACGAGATGAAGTTCTCCTCCTTCCCCTGCCGCGTCCCGCTGGGCTGTCCGGGTTGGCGGAGACTGTGGTCTGGGTTTCTCTTGTTGTCTTGGCTGAAATGCGGCTCCCGTGACGAAGAGGGAGGCTCTGGCTAGATTACTTCTGCTGTTTGCAGCAGCATCTGCACCTCCTCAGCCTCCCTGCTGCCTCACTTGCTCCAAGCCCATTTGCCCTGCCTTTGTCACCACACTGCACTTCAGGAAACAGACCCAAGATAGGAAGGATGCTCCAAATCTCTGGAGTGCTGAAGGCTACTTTTCTCTTTGAAGCTGGCTTGTTTTTCCAGCCTTTTCCAGTTTGCCGTTGATCAGTGTGACATCTCATCTCCCCCACCAAATGCGCTTCAGGAATTTCTCTGATCTTTTCCTTAGCCAGAGGGGAAAGCAGGACACGGCATCCCTTCTCCTTCCAGAACTCAGCAATGAAAAGGCTTCTTCTGACTGAGCTGTTGCACCCTTGAACTAGAAACGACACTTCATGGATGGGTATTGAGGTTCCCCCTGTTTGCCAACAGTTATCAAGAGCTTCATGATCACTGTGGCTGCAGAGCACAGGCTGGGAGCTGCTGAAACACCTGCCACCTCCTGGAGGGGTTTCTCTGAGGAAGAGCTGCTGAGTTTGGTCCCAGACACCCATTTTGTTAAAACGGTCGACAGCCCAGTGAGGTCCAGCTCTACCCTAGTGCAACGTTATTAATACATAAAAAAGGAACTGTTTGCAAATGAGGATGTAAAAATGGTCATTTGTCCTGGACTAAAATGCCACCTTGCCCATTCTCTGCCATTAGACAATAGTGAAAATATAGGAAGGTCCTTCCCCAGATACTCTCCCAGCCTCTGACATTTTGTTTAGGATCTTCCAGAGCCATAGGGATCTTTGTGTTTAATATCCTGCAATGCATTTTTTTCTCCCCTGAATTTCCTCTATCACACTTTGAACATGTGTAAAGCACAGGCAGTATTTAGCTGGAGATGCAAATTCTGCCCTTACCTCTGCCATAGGTTTCCTCAGTGATGCTGGGCAAGCCAGCCCAACCTCTGCCCACAGATTCTTGCCTCCAGTGAACACAGCTTGGGATGCTGAGGTCTAATCCACCATGGTGCTGAGCAGTCAAGAGGATCCAGACTTTTCTGGAAGAGAATGTGGAATTTAATCAGTGCTAACTCTTCTCCGGTTTCTTAGAACTGACGAGTGGCTTTGAAAAGCATCGGGGGGCAAACAGATGGAGCACACCATGGAACACAAACTGCATTTCCTAAGGAGATGTGGAAAAGAATAAATAATGGTAATATTAACAATGGTGAGTAGACAAGTATTTTGTTTTCCTACCATAGGGCGCTACGTGTACAACAAATAACATAGAACATAAATCTGCTTCAAGAAAGTGGCTGACAGCATCCTTTTAAGCTAATTAAAGTAATTGTGGGTAGCTTTTTCTTGCTTGAAATTAGACAGGGTGATTTTACTTATATTTAGGTCACTCTCAGTGCACACACTGCATTTAGCAATGGAGGCTTTTTGACTAATGTGACTGCCTGCATTCATGAATATCTACAGATTTTTCTTTGCAGATAAATTTATCCCTGAATGAAAGATGAAAGGTGAAATCTTGAGGATTGCTGCTGGTGGTTCTGGTCAATGAATATACACACTCTTTTGAGCTTGAGGAAGAGGAGGATGGCCTATATTTTGTATGGGAGATCATGAATAGTTTTAGACAGATACAAAGATTGTGTTTTCTCTTTTGCTGTTCACCATGCTCTAATTAGTTCAGCATTAATGGGAATTAAGTGTCCTATTTAGCTGGAGCAGGTGCCCATGCTAATATTATTAGTGCAGTCAGCTACATTCAGTAGTTCTGAGCACGGGGTTTTAGGCAGGAGCAGGCACCTTGGAGTGATTCTTTCCTTGCTGAGGAGTCCAAAATGTCATATGTAAGGGGACTTCCATGCAGGCACCACAGGCTTTCATGCGGCTTTGCTGGCTTGTTCAAGGAGCAGTGCTAGCTCAGGAAAACTGGAAGGCAATGGAAAAGGAGAGGGGTTTCAGCAGGCTTATGATGCTTGGCTTTACATCAAAGTTTTGGGCAGAAGTGGAAGGAATGGTTTGGTGTCTGGGGGAGGTTGCAACAAGGATGAAAAGCAAACAGACCCTGACCTGATGTGAAAAAAGCAGTTATTGTACCTGAGAGATTCTTGGCTAGCACCAAACAAAGGGTCAGGGAGAAAAATACGTCAAAACTTGGTCGTCCTAAGGTCCATCTAGCACAGTATCCTGTCCCCAGGAAGCAAGGGGGAGGGTGATTAAATGAACAGTGAAAGAAAGATGACAAGTACAGTGGCCCATCCCCTGCTGCACCCTCCCAGCTTGTAGCAACCAGCTGGTTAGAGCTCCTAAGCCAGAGATGACAGCTGGAACACCACGTTTTGTTTCAGGCAGTAGAGCTATCCTCCAGCAACTTGGTAATCCCCCCAGGAACCTATAGATAATTTTGTCATCGTCAATACCCAAGACACTGAGTTCCACCATGTTACGGCATCCTTCATGTGAAAATAGTACTCACCTGTGTCTGTCTGCTCAGTGCTGCTCCTTTGGCATCTTTGAATTAAATTAAACCAGCATCTGCTTGCTTTGCCATGGACTTATGTCTTGGGTGGATGGCTCCTGGTGACAACTTGTAATTTGAGGAGACTTACTGATCTCCAGTAACACTACTAGGGTGACCTTATACTTCTTCTGGAAGGATCTTGGTACTTATTGTTTTGTTTTTGTCATCATGGTCCCAGAACTGAGTACATCTCCATGTGTTTTCCCCTTATGTATTAGATGACGCTGGTTCACAGTTAAGGACTACAATTTTGTATGGATCCTTACGCCCGTCAGAGCTCTGGCAGTGAACCTGCTGTGTAGCTCCTGATCTGTGTTCTCACTTATGTGCAAGCGAGAAAAAGATCAGTTCCGTGAGACCTAGGTTTGTGGCAACTGGAATCGGTAACTACAGCAGGCAGCTTTAGTCCATGTGTACATCAGTTTACAAAAACAGCTGAAGCAAGGGCAGTAGTATCTTGTTCATGATTTAGTGACACTTCTTCCCCGTGGAAAACTTGATTATTTTTTTTTTCATTAAAAAAAATTTGCAATATTTAAATTGAAAAAATCCCAAGTTTTGGAAATATCACTGAAAGCTGTCCCTTTGTGGGCCTTCTGCCCTGTTCAACTGAGCAAGGGCTCGTGGCTTTTCCCATTCCATGCCAGGTGCCCTCAGGGTGTGTGATGAGTTCCTATGGCCATGGTTCATCAGGGACTCTTTTGTCCGGCTGAAGACCTTTCAATGAGAAGTAAACCACATTCTCCAGGAAATGGAGAAAAAAAATGTTTTTTCTTTTGTCCAGTTTTATTATATGTCTTATTGTAGAAATTCAAAAGTACCAGTTGTGGACCCAGCTAGATCTGTGCTAAGTGCTGTGTATAGGATGGAAAGACAGTCCCGGTCCCAAATGACTTACAATTGATGTGCACAATGAGACACTAAAATGGTTTTCCAGGAAGGTTCCTGACCGCTACCACTGATAATGAGGCTGGCACCTTTGTCGGTGGATGTCATGGGCTCCTTTATCCAATTTATAGGGCTGTTATGGCCTGGAAAACACAAAGATCGTCGTGGTTCCTTATATTTATGACTAAGAGCAACCTCTCTCTTCTGCTGTCAGATTGCTCCCCTGGGTTAAAATCCTCTTGAGTTGTAATCACCACATCATTGTGTCACCAAGGCAACCTCAGCATCCACTCTGGGAATCTGGGCGCACATAGCTTCAGCTTTGCCTTTTGGCTCTGAAACACTTCATAAAACTGTCTCCGATCTACTTCCATAGGAGGGTCTGTTTTTCCAGGGATAAGCCTTTGGAGAAGGCAATTTTCTGCATCCAGATGGGAAGTCCTTAAAGTATATTAGAACGATTTAACTCTCTCCTGGCCTGCTGAAGTTCTCCGAGCTTTAATTTCTCAGTGACACAGCAATGGCCCGGGTGTGCCAGAACTAGTGGCCAGCCTTACTCTAGATTTTGCTTTTGACGTTAATAATTTCCAGCTGTTTCAAAGAAAGATGTAAGAAATGCTAGGCTTGATAACTTATGCAACTTTCCCACAGGGGATGTTTCATCCTAATGGGCTGTTGGTAGCTTGTTTGTGCTCTTCAGTATGAGAATTGATATCCATTTGCAGACCAATCTAACACAGCTGAAGATGCTCCAATAGCCAGATAAATGGCATTTTCTTTTCTTCCCCCCCTCCCCAATCTTTCTGACCCCTGAGCTTGCATAATGGCTCTTGGTGATGAGTTGCACAGCTTAATTAGTCATTGTAATCACACATTTTAAATTGATGAGGTGCTCTATTTGCCTTTTAACTGACTTGGGTGAGTTTGGTTTTTTTCTGGAGATGATGAAAACAGTGAAGTAAGGGATTCCCAGCCTGCTCTCTCAGAACCGTCCATCATTTCGTGCCTTTTCATGTCACCTCTTCTCCTTCTCGGCTCAATGAGCTGTGAATCCCCCAAGGCAGGGGAAAGCCTTCCTCTGTTTTCTGATGTGAAATCCTTTTGAAAAGTGGGCAGAAAAATCCACCTTTCTCACTAGTGACGTGAACACTGGGAAAAGCCAGAGAAAATATTTGATGCGTGCTGTAGCAGAAGGGCTCAGGGCTCCAGGAGGAGTTTTGCAGGAGCCAAGCAGTTTCAGGGGGCCGCAGCTGGTTTGACCACATTTGCCACGGAGGAAGACAAAACCTTTTCTTTCAGCTTTGCCTTTGAAAGAGGGAGGAGAGAGAGAAAAGCTGCATTCAGACTTCATCATCTCATTTTATTTTGACTTCTGGGCTAAACTGAGTCAAAACAGGATGAAGCAAGATGCTGTGAGGTTAAAATATTGTTGTTTTTTAAATCCCAATAGTTAAAGAGATTAAAAAAGAAAAGAAAAAGAAAAGACAGGTTTCAAACTTCTAGCTTGGAATTATTTTTTTTTCATAGAGATTTTACACTTTTTGGAGGAACAAATATCCCTCTTGCCCAGGAAGCCCAGACTAAAACCTTCGAATGTCCCTATCGGGAAATAGGATGAATTATATTGTGGTTAAGAAAACTTATTAGGGCTCAGGGACTGTGGATTTATTTCCTGGCAGGGTTACAAATCCCCTCTGTAGCTCTGAACAAACCATTTGGACATAAATCTTACCATGGATTTAAACATCACGGTCCTGAGTGCTTCATTACCCTTTTTTGAGGTGTTTACTGCCTGAAGTGGGACTGAAGTCCCCAATGAGAAGGGAACAGAGGCCAGGGAAAACATCCATATGGGAACAGCAGATTTGGGGTATGCCGTATTTTCTCATTCAATATTCCTTTTCTGTACTAAGCTGGCAATCCTTTCCTGAAAATAAACACCATCCTTCCAGTGCCCTTACAATGCACAGAACAGGGCAAAACGGTAAGATGTGTGTAATTTGTTTGTGCACAGAAATCTGAGATGCTGGGAGAGATTTTTATTTTTTTTTGCCCGGCAGTCGTAATGGGTTTTGCAACATAGGAAATCTTAGGAGTCTCTTTGCTTTAGATTAATAGTTTTTTTAGTGTTTGGGGACTTTGCTGACTTCCTTCTGTGATTCCTGCAGGTATCACAACTTCCAGTTCAAAAAATCATGAACTGGCCTTTCCTCTACAACTGCAGGATTTTCCCTGCACTAATGTCTTAGGAATATGGGTCCTACTTATCCCCAGACGGTTTGCAAACCAAAGGGTATAACTTCACTATATATATAAAACTTATAGGATGGGCAGGCACAAGATCAGCCCTGCAGATCACACTACAGAAACAGCACAGGGGCTCTAAATGCTACCACCATTTTTTATGGTGATGGATTTTTCATACTGGAAAAATGTTCTTGGGCAGAAAGATGACCTGCAAAGTTGGATAGCAAAGGAAAGTCTGACTGCTCTCCCGTTGTGACATGGCTAGCTCTTTCCTGCTCTCCATGGAGGGATGCCATGGCTGAGACCGGGTGCCACATCTGAGAAAGCATCTCGATGCTGCTCCCGCCTGCCGAGAGCCAGCCAACATGCAGGTTTGTCTTTCAGGTGGTAGATCTCAGCTTCCAGGGCTGGAGATGTGAGACCTCACTTTGTGGTCAAGGCAGGACCTTTGAATAGGGGCATATTGCTTCTGGAAGAGTGCTGCATCCAGCTCTGGGGGGCCCAGCATCAGAAGGACATGGACCTGTTGGAGCGGGGCCAGAGGGTGGTCAGAGGCTGGAGCAGCTCTGCTGTGGGGACAGGTTGGGAGAGTTGGGGGGGTTCAGCCTGGAGAAGAGAAGGGAAGGGAAGGGGAGACCTCAGAGCACCTCCCAGTGCCTAAAGGGGCTGCAAGAAAGCTGCAGAGGGGCTT
>JAVJGI010000001.1:40665860-40682487 GCA_035590275.1 Ibycter americanus
CTGCCCAGAGCAGCTGTGGGTGCCCCATCCCTGGCAGTGCCCAAGGCCAGGCTGGACGGGGCTTGGAGCAACCTGGTCTGGTGGAAGGTGTCCCTGCCCATGGCAGGGGGTTGGAACTGGAAGGGTTTTAAGGTCCCTACAACCCAAACCATTTTGTGATTCTATGATTCTAGATATTTAATGCAAACCAGAGCTGTGGGACAGGTCCACGCTCCACCATTTCTTGGAGCAATGCGTCTTGCTAGCAGATGAGAGCTGCTGGGGGCTGGTCCCTGTTGCTGAAGGGTCATTTAATTTGAAACTTGCTGCTATGTCAGGGCCTAAAGCCATTGATCCCCTGGGCATGGTGAGACCCATCTGTTTACTGAGCTCTGCATGTCCAGGGCATGACAAGGAACTTGGCTGGGTTGGGTTGAGGAGGCTGGTTTTAATCTTGCCTCTTTCTTGTGGGATTGTGTCGGGGCAGCAGTGAATCCAGAGATGCTCTTTGATGCTGCCACTTGCTGGCAGCATGCGGCATATGTGGACGGGTGGTTCCTGCGCTGCAAATGTGCTGAGGGCATGGGCAGTGGGCACAGTGACACTAAAATAAATTAAATATTTCTCAGGAATGGGGTGGGGACATCAACAAAACCTCTGCCTTGTGCAATTGCCGCCAGCATTACAACAGATTTAAAGCAGCTGCTGTTGGCTTTCCCTCTTTGCTTTCATAAACTGGTTGTTTGTTTGCTAGATCCTGGTGGACAAGGTGGTGGGGAAGCACAGAGATGGTCGAGTGAGGGGATGGTGCCCAAATCTGGCAAGTTTGGCAGAAGAGAGCTGAGCAGCTTGAAGCTTGGCTGACCCGATATGGACAGCAGTGCTCTTGTCATCCCAGGTAAAAAGCATGAGCTGAGGAGGTCCATGGAGGGCAATAAACAGGGGCTGGTAGAGCTGAGCCAAAAGGATGTTCCTGGAAACACCAACAGGATTGGAGCAAGATGTTGTCATCAAGGCTAGACAAGATGCAGCTCCTAGCAGCTGAGGGACAGGATGAGAAGGGTTAAAGAAGGGCTTGTTTCCTCAAGCAAACAGAAAAAGAAGGCTGATTTTTTTTTTTTTTTTTTTTGAAGTAGCAAGAAGTAGAAGTGTTAAGATTTGGACAGAGTCTGAGCGGGTGGTTCAGAGGAGAGGACTGGGTCCAGGGTGGTGCTGAGGTTGGGTTTGGCTGTGCCGGGTCTGACCTGGTGGTTCAACTGCTCAGCAAGAAGCGAGGTTGAGGATGGGATGGTGCAAGACCCGTTCGTAGCAGGGAGGGAGGACATGACACACTTGTGTATGAAGATGAGAGGAGCAAGAGATGGGGTGAGGGAAGGAAGGAAGATAAAGGAAGGGAAGCAGGTGGCATGGGAAAGCCTACAGTTGAGCATCTGGGTCTCCTCTCTTCCCTGCAAGCTGGAAAACTCCCCAGTTTCAGACGCAGCAAAGTTTTAGTTTTACTGCTTCGAGCAGCCTACTTGAAACTTTCAGTAGGATGAGAGAAAACCCCATGCCCAAACCACAGCCCGTACCTACCGATGCAGATCCCCTGCCTGTGGGTATGGCTCTGTCTACGCATCCTGCAGGGAAGCCTGGGCTGCATTTTCCATCTCACCCCAGAAACAACACCCCGAACACACAGCGCTGTAGCAACACCCTGAGCTGCAGCTTCAAAAGACAACCATGAAAAGGAATGACTGGATACCTCTGACACAGGACCCAAATATACTCTCCTTCAGCCACATATTGCTGCCTTTATTCAGCCCAAGTATTTGCCAGCTTTTTTCTATGCAAATACTGAAAACATGCTAATACAAGGGTCAGCATGACTTAATATATAACTCGTATTTCAGCAGAACCCCAGGAGCAATCACTCAAATAGAAACAGTACAGCCAGATATCCACAAAGAAGCCTTTTCCATCATTCCAGGAAATAGTGCTTCAGCTGTCTCCAGCAATCCTATTGTGAATAGATGTCTTTTGCCACTTTCCCAGAACATCCACAAATGCAGGGGGTTTCAAATCCAGAGAGGACAGTGCAGGAAAACCAAGATTTAGAGTCTCAATGGAGACAAAGAACTTGCCCTGCCCTACAACCTCCTCTCTTCAACCGAGCTGGAATGAGCTCCAGCCCTACCAATGAACCTCACGGTATGAGACAAAGTAGGTCTTCTGAGTTGCTTTTGGCTTTGACCAGTCCTTAAGCACATAATTGGTGCAGTTTAAGTGTTGCTTGGCTTGGCAAGGGGTTTCAGAGTCCAGTCCATGATGAGTTTTGGAGACAGGGTGGCAAAGACTGCAAAGGGTTTTGAGCATTCATTTCCTTTCCATTCGTTTCAAGCCCAGCTGTCCCTTTGCAGCGAGTGGGTAAGTGACATATCACAGAGCAATTGCCATAGAAAACACCTCCCAGCACATCAGCTCTCCATTTTCCGAGGCTGGATTTTATCTGCATATTTTGTTTACTCTTTGGGCTAGTAGCCACGTGTGTGTAAAGTCTCTCGATTTTGCATATTGCTCTAAGCAACCAGCTCACTGCTGAGCTTTGTGTTTCTGACCTCACTATCTCTTTCATCTTTGCATGCAAAAAAAGAAGAAAACACCTGCACAGATGCCATTTTGTTTTACTCTGAGCTTCTCTGGTGGGAAGGTCAAAAGAAGGAAGAGGTTGCTCTGTACACTGAGATTCTTACCAACCTGGTACTTGTTTTCACGTTAGAAAAGCTTTGTAGATAGAGTTTGTGCCCACCAAGCGCTGTATCCTCACCCATGTGCCTGAGACATCCTTCCTCCTGCAACCCTGCCACTGCTTCTTTTAGGAGAGTCAGGAAAACAAGCATGGGAGGATACTGCTCACCTTCACCATAGTCCTCCTGAACCCACAAGGCATCCTCACCCTGGGTCAGGAACTTAAACGAGATGGAGACTCCTACGCAGCCCTCAGCATGTACTCATTTAACCGCTGAATCCTTCCCCTTGCCCTTCTTGGGCTTCTCTGCCCTGGTAAAGGAAGGTCCAGATGTGGGTCTAGTTCAACCAGAGGTGAACCCCAGGTGCTGAGAGTCACCAGGTCAGTCGGGTCCATTAGACAGTGTCTCCCTGTGTCAGACCTCCTATTTTGCAGGCTGGCTCTGCAGACAAAGCAAGATCTGCCCTTTGTGGAGATGTCTTCTCCGCCTCTTCTCCTCCCTGCTGCCTGGCTGGCCTGGACACATTCAGCCAACTCCCCACCAAAGACCCCTCCAGGATTTGCAGCAAAAGCTGTGACAGCCAGCAGAAATCTTTTCCTTGATTTACCTCCTCCCAGCGGGAAACTTTCCCATCTGTTTGTCAGTCAGTTTCTCCCCATCAGTGAGAGGTCCTGGCAGGGTGCCCCATCTCCATAACTTGCCCTGTAGCTTTTTTGTGGGGTGAAAACAACTGGGCAAATAAATAGAAGAAAAAAACGCCATTGAAGACTTAAACACAAAGACCTCACTTTTGGCTCAGGAAGTCTCTGAGCTGCACATTGCAGACTGACCAAGTATTGTGGGGGAAGTATTGCTACACACTGCCCCTTTTCTTATGCTCATCCTTAGGCACTGGCTGTTCACGCCACTGCCAGAAAATAGGACACAGGATTCCTTGGGTCTCTGAGCTGCCGTGGCTGCTCTTGTGTGCAGGGCTAGGGCTGTGCTTCTTCAACTACATTAGAAGTAGCTTGCAAAGACCTAGAGCAAGGTGAGCTGCAGCTGCCTCTCCCCTTCCTCATTTTCTGCTTATTTAGTCAAAGATTAAAATTCTGCATTTGGTATTGTTCGGTATTTGTATTGTATTAGTACTGCGGTTGATGTTCTCTGTTGGTTTTGTATCATGCACCTCTTTTTCCTTTGTTTGCTGTTTAGCATTAGAAACAGGAGCGGTATACATTTCCAGTCACATTATCTAGCTTTCACGTGAACGGAAAGTTTTCCAGTCCCTAAGGTGAAAGGAGAACCACGTTATGTTACCAAAAAGCCCTTCTTTCTCCTAAAGGAGACTTCTGAGCAAATGAAGACTTAGCTGAAGCAAAAGTTTATAAATATTTTGAATAGAAATTTATTCTCATTTCTTTGTATTGCAGTTTCACTCCTGGTTTTAGTTCTGATTTCACTGCTGTCCTAGTCATAAGAAACTATGGCGAAAACTAGTCTGAGAAGCCCTGTACTGCATATGAGTAAAAGCAAGCGCAGCAAGTGCAACAAAATGTAGAAAATCTTATAAAAACTTAAAATACATTATATACATCCCAATTAATGAGGCAAGGAATTAAACATTGCCTATAATTTTTTTTTTTTCCCAAGTGCAAAGAGTTGTTTTCTCACCCAGCTGAAGTTCCCTGTGCACCACTTAGCCTGAGGGTTGTAGGGAATATTTTGGCAGCTGCTTAGTCCAAGTGACCTCTCCAGAGCTCTTAGTGGGAATGCATGACTTTGTCTTTGGCCATTGTTTTGTTCTCCTTTTATTCAGCATCTCTTTCCTTTATGGTAGTAAAAGCAGTGGGTGAGGGGTGCTGCAAGGGGAGGCTTTAGACTAATGCAAGGCAGAGGGGACCAGCGGGCTGGAGGGTTGTGCAAGAGGTGAGGCAGCTCTACCCACATTACCTGAGCATTAAAGGGCTCAGAAAAAAACCACAAAGATGAAAGAGGATTTGAAACAAGAGCCCGTAGTGCTTTTTCCCTTGCAATAATATCGTGAGGGTTTTAAGGAGTTCTAATATAAATGAAGAATTGGGTTTTCCACATACTGCTTACAATGCTTCATTATTAAAAAAAAAGAGAGCGACTAACAGCACAGCTATTCTGTTTTTTTACAGCAGTTATTATTTGAGACCAGTGTCCACGTATAGAAAAGATTTTTATTTCAAATGTTTCCAAGGCCTTTGAAGCAAGTTTCATTGCTGGCTGGATCAGATGTTATTGAAAACAAATAGAGCCTTTCTCTTAACATCTATCGCCTTACTTTTTTTACTCGTCACGCTCCTACTTTAGGGTTGAACACTGAGTGTCAAGCAGTTCAATTTTTTTCCAGTACAGCGTTGGTTTGCTTTTTGATATACCACTTTCCAAACTGGAATGTAAAAAAGTAATTGCTGTAGGATATTTACTCCTGACAGATGCTCTGGGTCTAGGTGCACACCAGCAAGGATCAGAGCAAGTGCTCAGCAAAGCCAGTGCTCCAGCTGGTGACACATAGCAGATGTTTAGGGAGGTGCAACCATCAAAGCAGGGCCACCATGGACAGATACTCCTCTTCTGCCTCCAGTGATGTGCAACTAACTTCTTTATCCAAAGAGAATGTCTTTGTATTTAATAACGTGTAAGGGAGCTTGTCCCACTGAGCTGCCCAATTGCTTTGGGGGCTTGGGTAACCTCTTCTGACCTTACAGCAAAGATTTGCCCTCCCCAGCCCTGCCTTCTCCACTCCTCAGTGATGATGACCATCCGTACCATCTCATGGATGGCTCTGGGACTGTCTGTAAAGCCCCTTGCGCTCGTGGCACTGTAGGTCCTCATGCAAGACAGTCTGTTTGCGTTGCTGTTGGTGCACAGGCTGAGAACCAGAGGCACCCCCATCAGGGTGTGCAGAGGTGCAAGGCTCAGCTTGTGACTGTGTGGGAGCAAATTGGCATCCCCTCTGCCATGGACCCCAGCACAGCCTCACAGGGGACCTGATGCCACTTATGTACCTTGCACACTGCTCTTGTGGCTGGCAAACGCAGCGGAAAGCGAGGTAGCCCCACAGTCACAGAGAGAAAGGATGTGAGGAGAGACCTGTGGCCAGGAGGGCTGAGGACAATAGGGAGTCTTAAAATGTCATTAAAAGCAAAAGAAATTTTCACAACGGTATTGAGCCATTACCAGACTGAAATGGGGGAAAAAAAGTGTTGATAATGGCAGAAAAGTTCCCTAAATATTTCTGCTCTGTAGTTGGGAATAGCCAGATAATGTAATCACAGCCTAGATGGTGAAATGCTTTCCATTCCAACAGTCGCTCCCTAAGGGGGGCTTGGGCAGCAGCTATTAATTCTTGACACGGCTGGGGCTAGATAACTGCACCCAAGAGTTTTAAAAGAGCTGCCTGAGGAGGTCTCTGGAACATTAATGATGTGTTTTTTTCACTCTGTTTGGGTGGTTCTGAAAAATGAGAGTCCAGCTAATGTCATAACTATGTTTTTCAAAAGGTAAATGGGATATCCTAGGAAAGTGTAAGTCCGTTTGCCTGGCATTAGTCCCAGGCAAAATAATACAGAATCTCACACAGGACGCAATAAATTAAGGGAAGATAATTAATAGAGGAAGGAAATTAAAGGAGGGTAACAAAACTAAGACCAAGTAGTAATGCTGTCAAGTGAATTTGGTACCTTTTTAAAATAAGATTACAGAATTTTACAGAATTGTAAGAGGCTTGATCTTACAGGTTTTTATCCAAAAAGTTACAGAAAGTGGACCTTCGAGTTAGTCCTGGTTTTAGTTTGAATTATAGTTACAATGGCGCACAATGTGTGTGGAAGGCATTAAATAGCTTGCAAACTAGCTAATTAATAGGATTCAAAGGGTAATTGTAAATGCAGTAATAAATGTAGTGGCTATGTTTCCACTGGGGCTGGGCAGAAAGCATTTCCACGCTATTTAACATTTGAATTAATGACCTGAAGAAAACATACATTTGCTGCTGATAAAACCTTTCCGATGACCCCAAAGAGTGCGGAAGTCATAAATGATGAAGGAAGGAATTCTTCAATACAGAATAATTTTGATTCTTTTATTGCCACGCAATGAGGATGCATGTGAACATGGCCAAGTACGCAGGTAGACAGCAGTGATCCATGGTCATCAGTGATCCAATAGATCAGCAGTGATCCAATAGGAATTTGGAGGTGCTGTGGGAATCATGTGAATCTGGGCTCCCACTGCCCTTTGGTGACCAGAGGACCCATGTGACCGTGGTATGCAGAAGGGGTATGGAAACATAAGGTAGAAATGGGAGGTCTGTGCTTACCGTGGGCTCAGTTCTCCTGAAACCAGCACTGGGGGATGGTCTGCAGTTCAGGGAGCCGCAGCTCATGGAAAGCGTTGACAACTGGAAAGGGCTGATAGAGTCATGGGATGATTCATGGAAGGGAGAAATGCCTTACAGTCAGACACTGCAGGATTCCAACTCTGAATGAACAAAGAGGGCATTTTCATGCTTTTGGCATAATAGGTGTTCAGCAAATGTGGCCACTAAATGGACTCTCTGGCCATCCCTGCTTTTGCTGCTGATTGCAGGGGGTCTCATACTCCTAGCTGAGGTATTTCAGAGTTGTTCCTAAATTTAGGCAATGGGAACTGCTCCTTCACCTCAGGATGAATGCTAAGATGCAGCTCAATCCTAGTGGGCAAATCCTTTGGAATTGGAAGAGGTCAGGTCTCTCTCATCAGGACTTTGGTGCTTTGCCTTGTTTTCCAGAGCCTCGTGCCTCCAGCCTTGCCCATGAACTATGTGGTGACCATGAAGCCTCATCCAAATCTCTACAAATAAGATCTGAACGGCAACAAGCATATCTCCAAAGTCCAATGTGAGTCTTAATGCAAAAAAGTAGCCTTTCTTGGTTTTATCCCATTCCTGATTTTTTTTAATTATTATTGTTTTAGTTCTGTTTAAAGATGATGTTTTTCATGAATGAAAATTAACCTTTTGACTGATTTGTGGGACAGCATAAGGAAATAAGCAAGATGCTTACATGTTCTTTACTATATTCCTTAGATCAGTAAAATCATAATTGTTAAGTCTGGGCACAATTGTTAAATTAAGAAGACCTGAACTCCTGTATAAAACAGACCATTTCACTTGCAAGTTAGACCTGCAAGGAGGCTGATAGCTTGTGTTTGTCCAGGGCACCGTTTGCAGAAAGACATTTAGCTTTGAACTCAAGAAGTGAAGCAAGAGAGGACTCCACTGCCCTTGGAGAATTTCAATTCCACTGTGAAAAATTGAGACTTCATTTCCCATTCCACTTTGTCTGGCTTTAATTACTGCTGAGAGAATAGCGAAGTGCCCGTATAGCCCCAGAAAATCCCCTTTCCTCTCTTCAACTCCCTGCACAAGTCACGGTGCTCTGTACTGTCATGCCCTGCTGTGCTGGCTCTCACCATCACTGGAGAACTGAAAAATCACAGAATGTTTTGAGTTGGAAGGGACCTTAAAGATCATCTAGTTCCACCCCCTGCCACGGGCAGGGACACCTTCCACTAGCCCAGGTTGCTCCCAGCCCCGTCCAGCCTGGCCTTGGACACTGCCAGGGATGAGGCACCCACAGCTGCTCTGGGCAGCCTGTGCCAGCGCCTCGCCGCCCTCACAGGGAAGAATTTCTACCTTATATCTAATCTAAATCTCCCCTCTTTCAGTGTAAAGCCATTCCCCCTTGTCCTGTCACTACATGCCCTTGTAAGAAGCCCCTCTCCAGCTTTCTTGCAGCCCCTTTAGGCACTGGGAGGTGCTGTAAGGTCTCCCCTTCTCTTCCCCTCTCCAGGCTGAACCCCCCCAACTCTCCCAGCCCGTCCCCACAGCAGAGCTGCTCCAGCCTCTGACCATCCCCGCGGTCCCCTCTGGCCCCGCTCCAACAGGTCCACGTCTCTCCTGTGCTGAGGACCCCCGAGCTGGAGGCAGCGCTGCAGGGGGGTCTCACCAGAGCGGGGCAGAGGGGCAGAGCCCCCTCCCTCGCCCTGCCGGCCACGCTGCAGGGGATGCAGCCCAGGGCACGGGTGGCTCTCTGGGCTGCGAGCGCACAGTGCCGGGTCATGCCCAGCTTCTCATCCACCAGCACCCTCAGGTCCTTCTCCACAGGGTGGCTCTCAGTCTACTCATTGCCCAGCTTGTATCCATGCCTGGCAGTGCCATGAGTAAGAAAGCTCTTGCAAAGGCCATTAGCACAAAACATTGTTAGCACATATGCCTTAACATAGGAAACTTCTTTTTAAGGAATCCTGATTTCAGCTTCTTCAGCCGGAGAAGCATGTCTTCTTGAGCTCTCAGTTAAACAAAGCTGAGGGTACCAGGGAACACAATTTCAGAAACAGCATTAAATTCACACTAATGATTGGACTAATTAACAAGCAGTGGAGCCTGCCTCTGCTGGGAGGTTTCCTCAGTCCTGTGGTCATTCATTATGGCATTTGTGATTTTCCGTCTGAGATGGCCTCAGAATTAGGGGGTGGAGATATTATTTCCTAGACACAGCGTGGTTCCTGCTGTGCTTCAGAGGCAGTGGGGTGGGAATTGCATCAGACACTGTGACCTCCAACTACAGTGTGAGTCATGACAGAAATTATTCTCTCTGTGTCGAGAGGAGAGCTTCACCCTGCACAGAAGATGGCCAAGCTCGTGAGGGTCATGAAGCAGGTTGTGAAGGGGTGGGGAGGTACAAGAGGATGTTTTTGTGGGTTGGTGTTGAACAACCACCTATCCTTGGCTCTTGAATGCCAGAAAGGAGAGATGCAAGTGCCCTACAAACAGGGAAGCCCCGATGTGAAGGGACAGTATGTGCTGCGAAGTAGTTTCCCTTCAACTTAAGTTGCCTTTGGTCTTCTTAAACCCTGTTATGGGGAGGTAAGGGACTCAGCTCTTTTGTCCCAGGTGTTTCCTACCAGAGCCAGTAGAGATCAAGCAAAAGAGGGCAAAAACTGATTATGTCAATCAAACATGCTCTCACATCGGCACAAAAGTGAGCATCACAACAATCCTGGCCAAGAAAAGGTCTGGCACAGAAAGCCACAACTTCAAGCTGAAGTTCAATCCCGTGCCTTCAAAGGGCTGGTGGGCACCAGACTCCAGAAGATGACTTAACTCCAGTAAAACCAGTGAGAAAGCTCTAGATTTACCCAAGAACAGCATATGGGCACAAGGGCTGCTTGCTCCAGCTTAGTTCAGGTAGGGGGTTTAAAACACAGCCCAAAACGCAGCACAGCATCTACTGCCACGTTGCTTGATTGTGTAAAACAAAGACAAAACTTGTGGGTTTTGCCCTAAGGAAATGTTTTCAGTCCTCTGACCCACTGTAGCTGAGTGGTCCCCGTATCGCTGAGTAGTTATATTTTATTCTTTCAAGGGTAAGACCTCACCCAAAGCTTACCAAAGACCTGTGGAGGCCAGTAGATAGGTGTTAGACCTGGGTGTGCTAACCTGCTAGGAGATCGCCAGAGTGCATGCTGGAATCGCTCACTGCTTTCCTCCGTCCCTGCCAGGAAAACACTTGCTTTTATTTGCTTTTCAGATTTGCTATATACGATTTCACAAATAAATAGGAAAGATAGGAAGATTACAGTAAGAGCCTTAATACGGACAGAAAAGCAGTGGAGAGAAAGGGAATGTGATTATTGTTTGCGAGGAGATTAATACACCATCAAACAGAAATGCTGTTGATTTCTAAACCTTATGTAACATTTTTTGTGGTCAGTGCTTTCTGGGACATTGCAAAAGAGCTTTTGTCGCCAGCACCTGAAGGGTTTCTAGCTGCCTCTCCAAGCTTTTCTCAAGCAGGGACTGCAATGGCTGATCCAAATATGCTTGACAAATTATTCTTTATTCTGCTTCTCTTTCTTTCCTAGGGATAAGTGGTTCCTTTTAATAACACTTAATCAACCCAATGCATGGTGACATTCATTCAGCACAAGAGAGGGATCAGGCATGCAGAGCTCGCAGCTGCAGAGTTCAGGTTGGAAGTTCAGCTCCAGCTGTGTCCCCAGCTCACTCCAGCATGGGGCAAGCGCGGTGGGACGAGACATGCATGATATTTAGGCAATTTTCCCATTTTTGCCTGCAACATCTACCCTGTGAATGCTTTGTGGGATGAGAGCCTTCACCTTTTCAGTGCCTTCTCCAGTACGGACGTCTCAGGCAGCCACAGCAAACGCAGGGGCAGAGTCAGCACAGGACTGCTCCCACCAGCACCTAATGACTCTTGGCTCCTTGGAAAGGATAGCGTCTTCTCTAAAATGGAATTGCACATTACCTGGTGAAACTGGGGGCTTAGTCCTCACTGGGGAAAGGAGAAGCTCTTGAAATGCACAAGTTAAGTAATGGTATTGAGTCAAAAAGAAACACGGCTGAAATTGCCCGGTTTGGACTGTGCTGCAAGGACTCAGCAGCTGGTTACTGCAGCTACTTCTTATTTTTTTCAGAAGCAAATCTCTTGGCTGTTGAGAATATGCAGAATTGTTGGCTGATTTCCAAAAAAAAAGTCCCCACATGTCTTAGTGTAATCTTGACAGGCTATCAACAGTCTCTGGGCACCCTGGATTTGCAAACTGCCGCAGATGGGAATTCATCCTTTGCTTCATGAGCTTCTGCAGGTGCCACTGGGAGAGGGTTACACCGTCCTGGGTGACAGACATCTGCGAAAGTTGTCAAGAAACATTTTCATTGTGACTTCCTCTCTTTAAAAAAAAAATATAAAAAATCCCTATTTGTAAGCAGCTTTGGAATTATATGCTTAAATCTAATCATGAAATTAGGAAAACAGTTATCCTAATTAAAAGCTAGGGAAAAATCTACATACGGACATTCTTTCATTTTGCCAGTGAAGGCTGGCATGAGAACATGTCCACGCTGACACATTCAGTCGGCAGCCTTGCTCCGTAACAGAACACGTATTTGGGTTAATATAACAAAAGCAAGTTGGTTTTACTCTTGGAAGAAGGTATGAGTTACCTAAAGAGCTGAAAGCTGGGTGTCTTCACCCACAGCCTTGACCAGGCTGCTGACTGGGACAGATGTTGTCAAAATACAGTCTTACTAAAAGGTGTTGAAAGGAAGAGCTTGCGAGCCACAAATGTTTCTCTGTCATTCACTGTTTCTCCAAACCACATGGAGAGATTGTTTCTTTGCTCCAAAGTCAGGGCACGTGTCTCCTGTGCTCCTCGCCAGTCGTTAGCCTTGTAGCTTTTGCTTCTCTCCAGCTGTTTTTTTCAAGGACGGATATTCAGCTCCTGAAATGTATCTGCTTTGGCAAATCCACCTGCACAATCTTAATCTTTCAGCACAAGTGTCATCTGGGCCTCTTGATAGCATTGGTTAAGTTAGGTCTCAATGTTGACTTGGTTGTCCTATCAAGAGGACACGGGTTGATCCCACACTGGAGGTACAGGATGAGCTGCTCTTCCAGACTTTCTGTCCTGTTTCCCCATTGCTTTTCCTTGGCTCCCACCCCACTGGGCTCATACTGGTGGAGCAACCAACACTCTGTGTGTCTGCTGGTGCGGTCCAGCTGAGGCTGATCGTGAATTCAGGTGGCTTTCATTGGGACCAGTGTAAGGAAAAAGCTATCAGGTCTGGTTTGATATGAATCAATGTCCATTTGTTGTTGTAGGCCACCCCGATTTCAGTTTGCATTTCCACAGCAAACTGCCCTGTAAAATAATTCCCAGCAGTGTGAAGACGTTGACAAATGCCAGCACTGTGACAGAGCAGCGTCACTACAGCTGGAGATTTTCTGCGTGTTTTATGTGGTTCATAGAGAATGCACACTACAAAACTGAAAATGCTTTCTAGGAAAATGTCTCTGTTGACAATTCACAAGAAAGAAATGTTTTATACAGCGCACTGTACCCAGCACATCCCAGTTCTCATGGTCCAAAGGAAGTTCAGTTTGTGTGCATCATGCTCCTCTCTCACTTCCAGCCTTGACCCCATCTTGTCCCCACATTAGCCAAGGTGAAATGCCATGTAGGGTGTCCTGAGAGCCACACAACCACACTATGCCATGGGATACCCAAGTGGGGCTGGTCAACTGCTGGATGGGTCCAGGGTACGGTGCAGTCATAGAGCAGGACATCAATATCAAACTATGCAATGATGGTACCAGTTCCTCTAAAGCAGTGACAGCAAGTGATTTCCAGACTTCGAGCCAATCTGAGATCCCTCCACGTGTCTGGCTCCTGGCTGAAAAGTCAAACTTGCCCAAAATGTCATGCACAAGCCCACTGTTCCCATTCAAGCCTTGCTCCTGCTCACTGGATAACGACAATTCAAGTGCTCTAGGACTGCAGTACAGTATATAACTAACTTTCAGAGAGGCCGTAGCTCACGACTCTGTCTTTAAAAACACATTTTACAGCTCAACATCCTTGATTTCCAGGAACTCGTGAATAGAGAAGATATATTGTTCTTGGTAACTAAATAATATCATTAAAACCATTATGAATCCTACAAAAATTATTCCTGTCTACCTAATTCAATCATGTATCAATGACTATTATTAACTTGTCTTCTGCTGTTGCCATTTGAGATTATGGCCCTGGGTGCATGGGTAGCTATTATATGATTCAGTTATTGTAAATGTGCATTGCTCTTAAGTGCTCAAGTGCCTATTCTTCACTTATCTCCCTGAATTTATCCATTCCAGGGCAGTATGGTGAAACTAAAGAAGAAAATGAGAAGTTCGTGGAACAACAGAAAGATTGACCCTTGCCCTCATCATATGGATTAGCGTCTCATGGCTGAGTTCTGGCATCTAACTACACATGAGATCCAGTGGAAGCTCCTCCTATGACTGACAATAAAATCGCTCTGTGTGGCTTCTCCAGTCTCTATAAAAGGCTTGAACCCCTCAACGTCATGGTCACCCCTATGTGTCTGTAAGAAATGTTGTATTTTTGAAACCTACAAGTTTCAGCCAACTTTGGCTCCATACCCTCAGGTTCTGTCCCACAAGTCCTCAGCTGCAGAGGAGAGTCCCGGTCTGTTCTCATCCGCAGGTCCTGGCCGCATGCTCCCATACTTCACCTCAAAAATGTGCCATAGTGAGCAGACAGCACTCCCTAACAGTGTGACAGTTTGACCTCCTCCACATGTGGCTTAATAGAATAGACCTCATTTCCTCAGGAAAATGTTTTCTAAGGAAAAAAAGATCCTCTACCTGTTTCTCTCCTTCCTTGGTAATAAAAAAACCCAGGGTAGTTTTTCCCTAATCACAGATTTGAGCTGAACCAGACAAATCCATTGGAGTCCCCAAAATAAAAAAAAAGAATAACAAATGTAAAGTCTGCCTTACTTTTGGATTAAATTACTGCGAGGACAGGAACAGCTTCAGCAGAACATCAAGGCAAAGACCCTGCAGAGAGCAGGGCAGGACTAGAGCTGGGGCTCACCGTGCCTGAAGGGTGACTGCTGGAGGTGCGCGACGTGCCTTCAGCTAACTGTCATTTCTCTGCTGCAATGGTGTTTATCCTCTGCCCTACAGGAGAAAATAACAGCAGTTTCTAGGCATCTCCAGCAGGAAACAATGGTGTTTCTGGTGTAAAAAATGGAAAGTAGAAAATACTATTAGCCTACTTTTCTAATGCAATGAGGTACATAGGAGCAAGGTGTGTGAAGGCACATGTTATTCCTACCCCTCTCCTCTGGTGTAACTGTTTACCCCTTTTGCCACTTCCAACCAAACCTGACAGAGCTGTGAAACTACTGATTTTCTGCAAGTTTCATGAAAACAGACAGCTGAGCAGAGGTGAAAGACCTCAGAAATCTCCTACACACCCTTCCACCCACAGCATGTCCACGCAGACAGAAACACCCCACCACCACCCAAACCTCTAGGAAAGCAGACGTCTGTGTTCAGTTATTGCCACAACTATTTGTTTTTCAATCTGGTTTTATGTGAGAAGGGTTAAGGATGTCTGATTCTGCTCTGAATGCAGGTGCTCACACAAGAGCAGCCCGGGTACTCAGTTCCTGAGATGTGTGTGATGGTATCATCCTGCCTTCTTGAGACACTACACGTCTTCATTAAAGAGTCTCTTGAATGAAAGATGCTCCATCTTTCACACTAATAACATCTCTGTGAAGTTATTGATGTTACTATCGAAAATTGCAAGATAGATCCCAATTAGTGATTGTAAATGAGGCCAGCCAGAGGAAAACCCTCTTGATGGGTGACCTGATCTCTGCTTTGAGGCCAACCACACTGCTGCAAAATGCTGGCACCAGTTGTGATGTATAGTATAACCTAGCTGTCAGGCACAACATGTTTGAGAGCTGAGGTAATTTCCATGCTGGGTGGAAACTATTTTCACAGTGGAATTCTTGCATTTCATTGATTAGGAGTTGTTTTGCAAAGCAAATGGCTTGGAGGATATCCCCTCCCCGTTCCTGGGCAGTGTGGTGGGGATGTATAGTCAGGGCACTGTGCCTGTCAAGGCAGGGACCGGTCCCTGCAGCAACTTGCCACGAAATGGAGTCACCTGCAGAAAACAGGGGCTCAAATTGAACATCTCCCACTAATACCCAGGCTCACTGCAGCAGCTGTACAGAGGGAAAAATAACACCGTCCCCCCATTTCAGAGCTTTTTGCAAGCTCGTATGTACCACCGCCTGAAAATCAACACGGAGTCTGCTGTCCAAGAAAAGTCATGCCGTGGTGAGAGCGAAATTTGAGTGATGGGTTTTAAGTAAGACCAACAGCTTCACACTGAGGATGGAAGATATAAAGAAACAGCAAATAACTTCCCTTCTAGTGAAAGGCTCCGATGAGAGGAGGAGCCCCTAATATCTGTAATTGAGAAGATCAAAGTGGAGAGACAGAAAAAAATACGCGTGTGTTAAAGCTCATAACTTTGCAACTTTAATGAAGTTTTTTGATTATTTTTTCAGGCCCACTAGAATGACCAAACGATGAACATTTACACCTGGTAACAGGAGGGCTGCATGACACAGCCCCAGGTCCTGTAATACTGAAGAATGAGGTAATTTACTGTCACTTGAGTAGGTGCTTGGGGGGATATTTTTTTTTCCTCTCCCCAGAAACTGGGATTAAAGCCTCTACCTGATATGTGGAGTCTGTAATGATACTGACCAGTTGATTTATTTTTTTCTTTTATACAGTTCCTTGACATTTTCCATCTTAGTTATCAGAAGCCCGGTATTGAGAGGCAAAGTATAAAGAAAAGTGTTCTGATACCAGGGCAAGCAGCTGTTCTGGAGGAGTATCAGGAGTGTTGGACTGCATCAGACACCCGAGCTACATCCCATAAAAACGTATCTTCGGAATGACACTGAAAACGCAGGGAAATGAGTAAGAACCAAAAGCAAACTTAGCTGTATAGTCTAAGCTCTCCCTATCAGATAGTCCCCAAAACATCCCACAGACACAAATTCTAATTCTTCTGGAGATCTTTCACCTTACTTATCACCCACCATGGCTTCTCTAACCCTCTCCCATCCCTAAGGGATGTTACTAGGAAGAACTTTTGGGGAAGAACCCTTTCCTGCCCCTCTCTCCAAGTGAGCCAAGTTTCCCCATCAGGCTGACCAGCATCACCTGTGCAACCTCCACCCCAACCCACCCCAGTGCCTTGTCCCACCCCAGCACCAGCTGTATTTGCAAATCCCAGGAGGATTCCAGGAAGCAGCAATTAAATGATCACCACTGCTGCACCAACAGACCACCAAGCTGAATGTCTCCAGCTATTCCACATTGACCCATCTCCCTGTGTGGAGGGGAAATACTGCCTGGTGCCCTCAATATTTGCATATTAACCTTCCCAGACAGGTCAAGCCTGGGCTGTTGGACCACCGGGCTTTAACCCAGTGACCTGAGAGGCTTCCCCCCTCCTCA
>JAVJGI010000001.1:40682587-40710973 GCA_035590275.1 Ibycter americanus
CGACAGACCACCAAGCTGAGCATCTCCAGCTGCTCCTCGTGGATCCATCTCCCTGCCTGCAGGAGAAACACTGCCCAACTCCCTAAATACTCGACCATGAACCTCCCCAGGCTCCTGGAACACTGAGCTCCAAGCTGGGGGATCCCAGGAGCTGCCCCCACCCCAAAGTGTAAATGAGTTTATAGGAAATAGCTGAGTAAGGGCTAGGGTGGGTGGGGAGGAAGACAACCTCCCCACCCTCATTAGAGCACCTGCTCTCCTTACTGTGTGCCCTCTTCTCTTCTCCGGTGGTGGAGGGGAGCTCTTTCTCTAGGGCTTGCAGTGGGGGACATGAATGGGGTAATCCTTCCAGGAGCCAGCAGGAAAGGAGGAGAGGGAGGGGGCTCTGTCCTCCATCCCCTGAGTCCTAGGAAGATGGAAAGTGAGTCAGTGGAGGCCCTGAATGATGAAAATAGGCTCTCTATTCAGCAAGGTAAGTTGGGACTTTTGTCTTTTTGCTGCTTTCTTGTCTTTTTTTTGTGGCTGTTTGAAGTGAAGGGAAACAATGTCAGTGATGTAGTGAGTGGCTGAGCTTTGTGTGGGGCTGGTAAAAGTGGAAAGCTATTGAGAACTCAGTTAAAGGGCATCCGGTTTCTGAATTTTTTTTTTTAAAGGATTTGGGCTTTTTTTTTTTTTTTTTTAATCTGTTATTGAGGAGTCCTGTATGTCTGTTGTGCCTTTGCTGAGAAAAGCAATGCTCAGGGGTGATGGCTGTAGAGACCTTACTGTGAAGGGAGAGGGAGGGTGGATGAGCAAAGCTGTGGGGTGATGTGAAACAATGAAAGGGACAGAGGTGGAAAATGATATTTTTTTTCCTCTTTGAATACAAAGGCTGATGTAGAGATGGGTATTGCCTGAAAAGTCATCACTATTAAGTTGCTATTAAAAAAATCCCACCCTGTTATGTGTCCCAGAACTGACTTGTAGCTAATAAAAAGCCCCTGGCAGAGAGACTACACCACAGCCTGAGCAACGGGAAGCCAAGGTGGTGAAAGGCTGTGTCTCTTCTCCCTTAAGTGGTGGCATCTCTAGCTGTGCTGTTCAGGAGAAAAAGCAGCTACTGCCAATAGCTCCTGGGAAGAAATTTCCTTGTTGTTGTTCAGAGGAACAGCCAAGAAAGCTCCTTGTGCCTCCTGTGGTAGCATAAGCTTGCGGACAGGGTGATGTATGAGCTATCTGAGCTAATGCAGCAGGATTTTCCTCCCCAGGAGAAGCTAAGCGTACGGGTAGGAAACTAGGCAATGATGGTAACTAGGAATTTCACCTAATTCCTAATGAGAGCCTGGTCTGCAAGGGGATGAACTGAGTGTGAAAGGAGCTGGGAGCCCCTTGTCACCAGGAATGAGGCCACAATCATGTGTAATGCTGCATTGAGGGACCTGGCACAGATGCTGTGGGAGATGGTGTGAGAGATGAAGAAACTGGGCATGGACCCCATGCAATGATTATTCCTCTACCCACTTATGAGAGCAGCCTTTGGGCTGTGCCTCTTACCTCTGGCTAAAAAGCCACCTTTAAATGAATGCTGGTGATGGGGAGAAGTGTTGTTCCAGGAGTTGTTTCTCTTCCTTTACTCACTGTTTCTTCTGGATAGATCTTGAGGGACCAGGTTGCTGCTGAAGGGAAAGAATAGAAAATTTTTTATGTAGGAGACATAGAAGAAGGGGATCAAATGTTTGGTCCCTTTTGCAATCCGTGCCTTAGATCTGGGATACAGGCAGCTGAGACGAGCTCAATGGAAAGAGTTCCCAGGCATGCAACTAGATGTCTAGGAAAATACCCTCAGCCCCGAGGCTGTTGCTGATGTGGGGTGCTCTCCTGCCCTAAAAGGATGTGTAGTAGCTGGTGGACTTCTCTTTGGGAGAGGCTCAGGTGTGTTTTATCAAATAGCAGGTAATCCAGTTATCATCTGCACCCACCTGTGTGTCACACTTGCTCAGGAGTTCAGACACATTCTGCAAACCAGCCATCGAATACTTGTTTCTGCTGCTTAGGACTTGATCAAGGATAACTGTTGTGGAAAGAGGCACTTTCCCTCTTTCCCAGGGGACAGTTATCTGTCCCTGTGTCCTCTGCTCTTGCTGAGGTGAGGTTATAGAGGAACAAAGTGTCCTCTTCTTCCTCCTCCTCCCAGGAGCTGACAAACTTCTGTCTGCATGGCCCTGGGAGAAAATGTGAAACTGAACTTCCCCACAGTTTAATCTTCAAAGCAATAATCTAATTTGCTGAACAGTTGTAAGATATGGAGCTGACCCAGAATATTAAATTGTCTCACTGCCCTCCAGTGAATAGGAGCTACAGTTCAAAAGCTGAAGGCCCATGTTATCTCCTGTGATGGATGCTTCCTCCCAATGAATGTCTCCTGTGATGCCGCGTGCTGTCCCCACAGATCAAGCTGTGGGGGTGGGACTCACATGGGACCCCCAAGGGAGGCTCTGGGGAGCAGAGAAGATGTTTCCCTTAAGTCAGTTGGTTGTGACAGAGGAGCTCCCCTTGGGGGAGCAGTGGTTGGGAATCTTCTAATTAAGTGTGCCCAGCTGGAATCCCCTTCCTGGAAAAGCCTTGGTTCAAAGGGTGGCTTTCAAATCTAAGCCTCACAGTTCTCTAGTATTTGAGTGACCTTAGCTAGAACTCTAGTCTACTGCCAGCTTTATATTTAAAAAAAAAAAGAAAGACTGGAGTTGAAACTCAGACCTTTAAAATAATCCTGGCCTTTTTGATAGAATAAGGCCTGTGCATCATCTGCTTTGCCCACAAGTTCCACTCCCACTTTCCTGGTTGCCCTCTGTCACCCACCCCCAAAAAGCAAAACCCCAATTCCTCCATTATTTAACCCATTGATCAAACTTGACTGTATCTGATGGCAGTAGATGGCTTGAAGGCAGATGACTTCCACCATATCCAGTGATGTGTGCTAATCATTTCCCTAATTATTATTTTTCTGGTAAAGTGGGAATCTCTAACCCCCAAGACCCCTCAGCAAAGAGGGGAAAGTGGAGCTGGCTTCTTGATTACTTCCTGGACTGCAAAGCTGGGGAAGAATTTTCCCTGGCAGAACCAAGAGTGGGTGCTGTAAACCTTGTCTGCATTCCCATGCAATCGGGATTTCATCTCCTCATCCCGCTGACCAACCCGAAATACAACAATTATCCCGCTGACCAGCCCAAAATACAACAAAATAATCAACAATTAAGACGGTGCCTTAGGGCATTCGGCAGCTACAGTGCACACACGTATGACCTGGATAAAGCCTTGCCGAGAGAGCTGGAGTGGGCTGCCCTTGGACAAGCCCTTCTTCAGTCCCAAAATTTACTGCTATTGATGTAGAAATGACTGTTCAAGTTCCGTTCTACCAGCAGAGCGCGGAGTCGAAAGTAGGTGAAGTAGAGAGCAATGTGATTACCCCAGCTGCATGCATGTGGCAGGAACTGAGGTAAGGGATGTGTTAATATCCTCAACTATACAATATATAGGCTAACGTAAGAGACTGAGGCATGGGATGAACTCCAGCTTAGCCAAAGGCTTCTCCTGGTCTGTGTATGGGACAGAATTGTGTAATACAGAGGACAGGAGGGGCTCCCATCATGTGGAAATGGTGCCTGGGGCTGCTTTTATTTATTTCTTGGTGTCTGCTTGACATCTCTGGTGTCATCCCTTGGACTGATGTGTAGTATCTTGACATCAGCTTGAGGGAAACTGGGACAGGATGTTCTGCCTTATGGGTTAAGAGTGAGAAGCACTTAATAGCCTTTGGTTTGTGATATCAGTGGCCTGTCTGGGGAAAAATGGAGAATGGTGCTCTTGTGAGACCTCAGATGGCTCTTGGGGAAAAAGAAGCCACATCCTACTGTTTATCATTAAGAGAAGTGAGATCACAGATCCTCTTCTCTTTTTTTTTTCTTCATTATTATAGGTTGTTTTGTTTGGTTTTTTTTGAAAGTGAGGCATTCCCAAAGAGAGCACTATTCTGTTGTGGAAGGAAGGTTGCCGCGTTGTAGGTTGTTGCAGCCGGCACCTGCTGACCCCCACCAGCCTACTGAGCGGGGATGGAGCGACTCGGCGTTGCGGCTCAGCAGCACCAGTGCTGTATGGGTTGGTCCTCAATGAGGAAGCTCTGTGGGTATGGGAGCCTCCAGCTACACACCTAGTGCGTAAACAAGGTGATGTAGTGCTGTTGGGAATTGAATCTGCTGCGTAAATTCTACGGCAGGGCAGCTTGAAAGGTCTGCTGGAGCTTGGAGAGAGCCCTTCGCGCATCTCCCCCTCAGCCCGGGCAAAGGGCTGAGTCATTCTCATGTCTGGGGTTTTCTGATCTCTGTGTGGCTCTTTCTAAAATTTCTGTGCAGTTGGAACTAATGGATGTATGTTCCCAGAACAAAAAAAATAATGACATCAGCTGTTCCCATAAATGGAATTAAGGCCAAAGCCTCCAGATGTCATGCATTGGGTTTTTTTATCTTTGTTTGACTATAGGAACTCTTCCTTAAGTATTTGCAGCTAATGAATAGAACAAAATGCAGAAATCTGCACTGGGTTATGAAGAAATGAATGTGTTTTTAAAAACGTAATGCATGTTGACGTGGGTGTGTTAGGGCTTGTGGCTGTATCCATCTAGGCAAGGGGTATATTAATAACACATGGTAGCTGTGAGTGGTGCCTGTAAGACCAATGTAAAATAGCCTATAGGTATTCAATCTTATACATCCTTTCTCAGCATGTGTAGAACATCTCTGCTGATGGTAGCTCCTACGGGTGGTACTCGTGCTGTTGTGCTCTTGCTCCAATAATGGCAGTGCGATATGTGCCCAAGCCTGTTAGCTGAAAGACTGGTCAGGACCCATCGCTCCCGCTGTGAGAACATCTTGATTGCTAGCTTCGTCATGCTAATCGAATCAAGCTCATTGCTTAATTTAATTGAAACAAAGAGGGATCTGATATGTGGCATCTGTCAGCAACCTCCGAAGGAGGTAGGGATGCTATTTGTGTGGTAGACAAGAGTATGTGAAGTATTTCCTAGAATGTCGTATTTCATGGGAAATGCCTTTAATTAGGTTTGGGTATTTCCACACTTCCTCACTGGACTGGGAGTGGGTTGCTTAGCTTGGTGCCAGTAAGGAATATCTTCTTTGTCAAGTTAAGAAAAAAAAGTTGAAAAGAAAAAAATAAATTGCCAGGCCTTCTGTATTCATACTTGGTTCCATGGTATCTTCTTTAAAACACAATAATACTTTTATAATCATTAATGAAAAAAATCCCCAATCTTGTTGTAGTAGCCTTGTGCTAACATATGAAGAGGCTTTTTGAGGAGGTGAGGATAAGGACTGACTTTTTTTTCTGCTTGGCATTGACTGAAATCAGAGCCAGTGATGTGATACAAGGAGGCTGAAGGCGGTGGAACTTTAATGTCCTAGCTGGTGGTGTCCCGCTGGTGAATGCCAGCTGAGGATCCAACTTTCACTGCTTGAGCATGATGCTGACCCAGTACTGAGCTGCATGACAGCTGGCTCCGATTGCCTTCCTGGTTTTGTTGTAGGGCAGAAAGAAAACCAAAGCTTTATCTTCCCACAAATGCCTTTAGACAGCCTCAGGTAAGTGGGTAGCTCTGTTGCAGCAAGAGAAATGCTGCTTCTGTACCCAAGTAACTTCTTGTTATCAGGTGGACAGATGAGAGACTTGAGAAATAAATGACTTCCAGCTCTCGTGGTTGGCAAATGTGTTACTGGTGGATGTGGTGTATCTGTCCCACTAGCCTGAACTTGCGCGAGCTGTGATGTGTGCTGACCTTTCCGAGTCTTTAAACATGAGCTGAAATCAAACTTGCATGAACCTGCTTTGAACTAAAAAGTTGGGGCAATGACAGGCGCGGGTGCTTAACTGGATGTGGATTCTTCATAAAACCGTTTGGAGTGTTGCATCCCTAACGCTTGTGTGCTTGATGGCTCCCGGCGTGGGGCTGGGGGATGCCAATCCTGTGCTGAGGATGGTAGAGCAAATACCTGCAATAAATACCCATCGTGATTGCCCAGCACAAAGCAGCAAGTTAGAGGGCACTGCTGGCGGCACAGCCCCTCTGGATGGGGCAGGGAGGGAGGCTGCTGGGGGGCAGGTGGGCAGGGAGCTGCCTTGCTGCTTCACCTGCACCAGCAGCTCCTCTATTTTTCTCTCCACACGCTCATTTTGTAGTGTTTACGTATCACGCTAATACTATGGAAATGGCACAGGCTCTTTCAGTGCCAATTTAAGTTAATGAAAGGATAATGGCAGATAACTACACTTGAGGGGCTGAGCAGTAAGAAGCCCTGCCTGGCATAGCTCTGACTGCCTTTTTCCAGGAGCATGTTGCATCTTTAAAGCTCAGGCTGCCCAGTGTTTGGGATCACTTGCATGCTAGAACAATACATGAACTCATCTTTGTTTTAACTGAAATCCAGGCTGGGTTGTTGGGAGCTCCTGTTTCTTCTCTTACCGGTGTAAATGTTTTATGAAGTGAGTATAAAGTCAATAAACGCTTCCTGTTTAACGTCTGCCTTGCTGCCTTATGAAAGATGCTTTATAAAAACATCAGATCTCTCACCCGGCACGTGGCTTATCTCTGGTTCCCTGCTAAGCATGATATCAAAACTCATCTAGTAGGGGGGAAAAAAAATTTCCCAACTTAAAGAGAAAATAAACTTGTGTCTTCCTCTTAATGATGCTGCACTGATTATGCAGTAACACAGCATATTGAATTTGCTCTGAAATTGGATTTTGGAGCCAGCTGAGCTTCAAATCCTGATGGGAAGGCTCATGGGGAAAGCTGGTCTGCACCTTGTGTGGAGAGTGAGCGCCCAGCTTGTTTCTTTCTTGCTGCTTTTCAGCGTGACAAATGAAATTTGAATAATTGCTATGTAAACTGAGAGCAGTTGTTGAATCTGAGAGGGCTGAAAAATATGTGCTTTTCAGCTCTGTTTGCTCTGTTGCTGATGTTGATTCACGTTGATCGTGGCTGGAATCTTAACACTGTGGAATACAGCGAGCATTTCTATTATATATATAAAAAAATAAGGTAGGCAGATTCCTGTTTTGCATGACTTTGCAAAGTTGCAATTGGCACAGGCCCATGGTCGGCAACTGTGTGTTAGTGGCAAGAGCTTTGTACTGCCAACACCTGCCTGCGCTTGGTCCAGGCAGCCCTAGCCTAAAGGTGGGTGCAAATATAAATGACTGACGTGGCTCCTAATCTTGTCTTTGCTCTTCCTTATGTGTGAGCTCTTGGCATGGGTGTCTAGCAGGAGCTGGGCTTTGAGTTTGCTCTGCTTATATGTGTGTATACACACACATTTATTTGTTTTCTTGTTTCCAAGCCTCTACAGTGCTTCCCTTCCTTTAGTTGAAGGGAATGTCCCTTGTGGGAGATGTTAATTAGGCTCTTACTCTGCTCCATCAGGTGAAATGTCACCTAAAGAGTGCAGCTACTGCACAACCTATGAAGCAAGGACTTGAAGGAAAAACACTGATTTAATTTTTTTTTTCTTAATGGTTGTGCGTGTGTCTGTCATATCTGTCCTCCTTAAACCATGACAATACCTTAAGAAGCTGGTGATTATTTTCAAACAGTCTGATCCTCTGGAGGAAGCTTCCTGACAATAATAGTGCAGGAGCTGGCTTGCTGCTGAGGGCCACCTCCTCAGCCATCACAGAGATGAAAAGACCAGCTTATCTGTAGTTCAGTGTATCAGACCAGCGTGGGGTTGAAGGAGGTATCAGTAAGTTTCTAGAGACCCTATGCTTTTCTTCCTTCTCTCTGAAAAAGTAGTTTAGCCACAACTGGAAATAACAGGTTCTGTTGTGTGCTCTTGGGTGGAAGTGCTAAAATATGCATTCGTTGAGTAGGAAAAAAAAGATGTAATGGAAGAAGTTAATTTCATTATTAGGGGACTTATTGCTGATCCCCTCAGTTGTGGGATCCCTCCTGCAGGTGACGCAGAGGTGGGCATCCACTGAACTGCTCACTGTGCTAAATGGTGTCTGGTGGAAGTGAACTGGGAGATGGGCGCTCCTCCTACCTGTACCTGCTGAAGCTGCTCGTTCTGTGCAGCCCCAACTCTGATTTCCAGCACTGCTGCACCATGGGCTGGCTCTGCTCAGCAATTTAGCGATTTTTAACTTGGCTTGCATCTTCACCTAAGGTTAAAAAGGACTCCAGCTTTACAGCTGCCTCTAGCCCAGACACTAGTTGGCAAATTTAGTGACTTCAAATCTCAAGTTTATTCTTCACCCAGATTCTTTTTCCACCTAAAGCTTGGAGGCTGCAGCTGAACCTCTTGTGTTCCTATTGTAGCCTGAACTGCTGAAATAGTTTTGCTTGAAGAGTTTAGTTAAGGCAAAACCTAGTTCTCCCATCCTCTTTGATTTTTCTGACTGCTCCTCCAGCAGACAACTGGGCTGGACATGCCGCTTCTCTTGCAGGAGAGCCCCTGCTGTTGAGTTCCAATGATGGCTCTGATGGGACCTTACAGGTAACGAGCTCTATGTTTTGCCCCCTGTAGGAGAGACTGAAGTGTGTCTCCCACAAGGGACATTCCCCTCAACTAAAGGAAGGGAAGCACTGTAGAGGCTTGGAAACAAGAAAACAAATAAATGTGTGTGTATACACACATATAAGCAGAGCAAACTCAAAACCACCAGTAGCCCCTAGCATAGATGCTGGTTTATTGCTCTAAAGGTGTTTTGTGCCACTATAGTTAAGTTAAGGTAATGCCTTCTCCTCTGAATCTGTTGCATCTTACAAAATGAACAAGCTATGAATAGGTGAGGCAGCAGAGCTCTTGGAGATGGAGCTGTCAGGATGATATTACTGTGAGGGCATGACTGCTTGCCAGCTTACGCAACTCTGAACTTGAATTGGGCTGGGCTCTCTCAGTTCAGAGGATATCTGCTCAATAGCCTCTCAAATCAGCTGGAGGTGACTCCCTCTGGAGTGCACATGAGGAAGGTTGCAGACAGGAGGTGCTGACAGCATCCCATCCCTTGCCAGGGTAGTTATGCGTAGCCGTGCTGAGTCTGAAAAGATCTGATACCCATTTGGACATGGTGAGGTCACGCTGACAACAGAGACACACCATGTTTCACAACTCCCCGCTCATCAACTCCCAGTCTGAAGGAACCGGGATGTGTGATAGCTGGAGCCCAAAGAGGACTTACTTGCTTTTGAGTGGGTCTTGGGGCAGATACAATCTGCTGTTGCTTTTTGAAATGGCTTGCATGGCAGCAAAGCAATGTCTTGGTCCCTTTCCCACCTGGAGGAGGCACTTAAACTGATGTGCTTCATCTGGCAGGGGAGCCTGTCTCCCCTGACGCCTTTAGGTGATAAGATCTGGTAGGTAGGCTCCAGAAGCCCTACAGCAAGTCCTAGCTAGCTGCTCTTGCTGGCATCCAGTTTGCAAACTGCAGTGCTAAAAACTAATGCCCAAGAGACCAGTCGAGTGTGGCTCCAGGACAGAAAACAAGCCACAGTCTGGCCGTGGTTAACACTTTTCTGTTTCATGTCTGCGTTCAGAGCAGCCTGCAATTGGGCTGCTGCGTTTGATCTTTGATCTGAAGCTGTGATGCTCCCAGCGTGACCGTACCCATCCTCACAGGCCAGCTCTCCTCTTGCCTGAGAAGGCTGCTGAAACATCAACTGATATTTTTTTGTTTGTTTTGGGGGTACTACTGTTACCTTGTGGCTGCTGCTGAACTTAGTGGCTGTGGGCGTTATGAAATGCAGGTCGTAAAAACTGTTCAAAGGAAAATACTAACTTGGGTGTAGCTCTTTCTTTCAGAGAGACCTCTCTGTTTTTCAGTAGTGTTTTTAGGCTCTATTTTAAATCTCTCTCGCTTGTTAAAAGCCCCGAGGTGAGACAGGGCTCTTGGTGGAAAAAGTATGGTCGCGATGGCAGTAGGAAAGTAAATGTTTTGTTAGCGTGCCTTATCCAAGGCAAGATGACAAGGGAAGCAGTTCAAATGCTTCTTGATCCTTTTTAGGAAGCCACTGCTGTGTAGCCAGTCTGCTTGCACCGTCTGCCTTGGCTTGAGGTACTTGGGTGGGTAAATGCCATTATTGCAGATCAGTGTTTCCCTTCTCAGTGGTGCTTACCTATCCCCAAAGTTTCTTAACAGACTGACCAGTATTGCTTATTAGAAACTCATTGTGTAAACGGATAATTTGCATCCTGGAGTGGGGAGGGGGGAAAAACCCCAAACAAAAAAAATTCCAAAATTAACAAACTACCTTACAACTTCGCCATGTTCTTTGCAAATGGACTGTATTTTCTTACACAATCCTCCAGAAGAGCAAGAGACTTGTCTGCCTCTGATTGCTATCTCATGGCAGGCAAGTCAGAGTTTCCTTTGATTTGACTGCATTTAGAAACTGTAATTCTGTGAGGAAAGCTTGTGATCTGCAGCTGTCAGAAATGCCACTTAGTCCAAGTGCTCAAGGCAGAGAAGCTGGTGTGGGAAGGCGTGTGCACGCTGCCGTGGCTGTCTGTAGTCCTCTGAAGAGAAAGGTTAGGAGGACACAATTAAGACAAAACAGGGTGTTTGGCAGGGCTTTGATAGAAACAATATATATTATATATACATATATTCTTTCAGCCATGTAGCATAACCGCTTTCTCTGTGGGACCAGCTACTGCTGTAAGGCTGAGGGTGGGGTGTTAGTGTAAAATGTGGGAGAAGAAACACAAGGGCAGCTCATGCTGGTCCAGACTGACAAAGCTATGGGTCTCTTCATCCCCCTTTCCGTGCGTGCTGACACCAGGTCCCTCCTGCAACGTGTTTCTGGGGATGTAAGCTGAGCAACAGTGAGTCAGTATTGGCATCCTGGTGGGATCTACACCCTCTGAATTGTGGCATGCCATGTATCTCCATGGGGATGTCCAGGGGAGGGCCAGCATGTGCCATCAACACAGCGTTCGTGCTCTGTGGGACAGCAGAGCTGTTATGAAGGCTGGCAGGAGGTTCTGCACACAAGCAATCCTCTGCTCTAGCAGGACTTCACCTGATGACCTCCGTGGTGCTGAGACTCAGCTGTGGTGCTTGAACAGTCTTAGAGGAGCAAGCATATATGATGCTTTCTTATTCCAGTCCCACCTCAGGACAGCTTTCCTGTACTGCCCATGCCAAGGGAGCAAGCATGTGAGATCTTTGCCTTGGCCATTTTGCAACTGAAAGACAAAATCCCAACAAGAGCATCTCTCTAGCCCTCTTCTATATGGAAATACTTGCCTTGAGGTCACTCTGGGCAAACTTTCAGGACTGTTCTTCCTTTAGGGACAGCAAATGCTGTTTGGTCTCATTCTGCAACATGACTCACTGGTGCTTTCAGGAGCAACAATGGCAGAAACAGGCAGCATTCCTTAGAATGTGATTATTCTTAATTTGTGCAGGATATAGAATTCTGAAGTGGAATTGCACTTTGAGTGGCTGCTGTCCTGAAGGGAAAGTGCCTTTAATTTCTTGCGTAAAAAGATTGGCTGTCTTGCATTAGTAAAAATTTAAATTTGAATTGTAGGATAAATGAGGTTGGAAGGGATGCCTGGAGGTCTCCAGTCCAACACCTTGCTCCAAGATAGGTGACTTTTAAAGTGAGGCCAGGTTTCTAAGAGCTCTGTCCATTCAAGCTGTGAGTACTTCCAAGGATGGGAGATTTTCCCACCTCCCTGAGATCCTGATCCAGTGCTTAAATGCTATCATTAAGGAAGAAATGGAAAACATCACAATACTATTGAGCTGGCATTTCTATTTTTACAGCTAGCGTTTGCTACTGTGCACCTCTGAAGTCTGTCTCCTATATTGCTTTATGCTGGGTAGCTGTGTGCAGTGATGAGAGACCTGCTCAGCCATGTCCCCGAGCTGGACAAACCCATTTCTCTCACTGCTTTCATACAGCATATGCTCCAGTCCCTGGTGGTTCTGGTATTTCTCTGCTGGTTGCGTTTCAATTTTCATCTTGTGCTGGAAAGCCCAGGACTGGAGGCAGAACTCCTGATGTGGCCTCACCAGAGCCGAAAGGGGGAGGAATTGCCAGAAAGTTACAGAAGAACCTCTGTAGCTGTGATAACTGGCAGACAGTGCCATGGCTGCAGATGCCAGGGGAAGCTCACTGCTTCCCCAGGTCAGAACTAACATGTTCTCAAACAGAGGGCGAGATGTTGTCAGGTTGCAAATTTGAACTTGGCTTTGTGTTGGTTTCTAGTGGCTGTTAGAGCTGCTTGCTTGGAGATGGCGGTTAAAAGTCTCGCAGCACCGTACAAGGGGAGTGTAGCTTTACTGGTTGGGTATCTCTTCAAAAGTTTCTCCTGCTTTAGTTAAGGCAGAACACAAAACAGTATAAGATCAGACAGGTAATATCTTGAATCTTACTGTGAATCTACAAAGGAATGGTAGTGATGCTACTTTGCCTTGACCTAGAGATAACCACGGTGAGCTCTTGGTTGCCTGAAAGGAAAGCGTGCCTCTGCGCAACCTGGTTCACAGGTGTCTGTGTCAAAAGGAGATGCCCCACTGAGACAGCCCTCACCCATGATGAGCAAACCCACAGCTTTAGCTGTTTCTCTAGATCTTGCTAGATCGTGACTGATGGCATCCTCAAAGATATTTCAACAACAGTAACTACCCCACACCTCTGGTATCAGTACATTCTTTCAATAGTTTTAAATGTTGGCATTTCCCCAAACAGCTTGCTTCCTCCTCTGTTCCTTTAGGAGAGATGACGCACTTGCTTGTGAGGGAGGTGAACTGATGCTCAGGCTCATTCTTGTCTTGCATGAAGGTGATAAACAAAAGGTTTGAGTACAGCAAACAGGCTGTAGCTTGGTATTGGCTCTCAGATTAGTTGTAATTGAAAGGTGTAAAACTTTATGCACTAGCTGCTGTTTTAGCACTAAAACAATAGGCTTCCCCAGGTGATTAGCCTGTTGACTTTTGAGTTGAAGGTTTTCACCTGTACAGGGAGACCAGAGGACTCCTCAGGTGATTTCCTGGATTCCTTTGTATGTGGCCAGGCTTGTTAATGTGGCAACTCTGCCTTGGCCCTGCCTTGTTTCCTAATCTGGTGGAAACTGGCATGACAGATGCTTGTACTTGAAAGAAATGTCTGATCTGACATCTCATTAGGATTTCAACAGTGTTATGCAAATGTATGTTCTTGCCCTAACAAGATGTTTGAACCCATGTCTATTAAAGTTTGCCTGTGCTTTTTTTTTTTTTAGGAAGTGACACTAGTATACTGCTTGTTCCAGGTCTGGCTCTGCTCTGATGGGAACAGTTCAGGCATTGATGTATCTGTCTGTACTCAGTGGTGGTTCAAAATGGGTCTGTCTGGGATGGCTGGTTTATTGATTGCTGAGGAACATACCCTAGATCAGAACTGTTGGACACGGCTGTACGTCTGCTGAAGCTGTCCTTGGGACTGTGTTTTTTACAAACTAGATATAAGTCATCTTGCTAAATCAGCAGCCAAAGGTAAAATAAGCGAGTGCTGGGATTTTCCTTTTTTTTTTTCCTAGTGTAGTTTCTCTTGGTGTTTGTCCATAACACTGCTACTGTTCCAAAACTTCCTTTTCCTGTCTCACTGATGGGTTCAGCTGCAGTTTCCCCCTGCTCCTGGGAATGGGGCAGGGCACTGCAGCTGGTCCCTGGGGCAGAAGCGGTGGGATATGCCAGTCCCTCCCTATCCACATGTCTGGGTCTGCTGGTGTCGATGACAATACCGCTTTGCAGTAAGGTCTTGGATTGGAGTCTGACATCTAAACAGCCAGAGCCTCCACACATCTGCACAAACATGTTTGTACGTAGATATCTCTGCTTGTGCAAAATGATTCTCGGACTAATCCTAGAAGCTGTTGGTTTATTAATCTCTGGATTCCTGTGTTCTTGCAGTTATAGCTTCACTTTCAAATTACCTATTCTTTCCTTTAAAAGCAGGAACATACCCCCTAAGAATAGAAGAGCTCAGCTGTTCAGGCCCCATCAGCCCCCTAGCATCCCCCTGCCCAAGATAAGGGAATTGAGGAGTGAGTTTGTAATAACACAACAGCATGGTGATGCCCTGTGAGCAGGGATGAAATGGCTGCTCTGCATGCTGGAGGCTTGTAGCAGACAGCTTGCTCAGCCTGAGGAGGCCTTTTATTTTGAACCAAAATAAAAATAAATGTCAAAGTCTTTGCAAGCTGTTGTTGTGACTGAACAAGGTACATCGTCTTCAGAAACGTTCCCCTGGACGTGTGTGCACCATGAGCTGTCACAGTCCTTGAAGAATCAAACTTGATTGAGCCTCTAGCACTGTCTGCATCCAGATCTTGTCACTCTGAGATCTATTGTAGTCTCTGTGCTGGGTATTTGAAGTAGGCTGATAACTATGTAGGAGATGTTCTTAGCTGCTTTTTCCCCTAAAGGAAGCCAGGTTTTATGTAACGATACCACGTGTGTCCTTCTAACAGCCAACTACAGCCAAACTTGACAGGTGATCTCAAAGCCTTTTACAAGACTAAAAGGAGGCACGCAGAGGGAAGGAACTAGCTAGCATCCCTGCTAGAGAATTTCCTTGCACTGCAGTGGATGCTGAGGAATCCACCTGCAATCTTGAATCCAGGGAGAAATTGAAGTCACTGACTTTTGTTCTCCTTCTCAAGGGAACACTTGTTTACTTGGCACCAGTCTCAAATACTAGAGTCCTGTTTAACTTGAATTATGTAGTCACTTCTAACTCGCACCCCCCAGTTCCTCCATGCAGGGGATGGTTGGGGGCCGCCCCTTGAGCGTTCAGAGCATGGCAGCCTCGTTAGATAATGCTTGCTGGCGGGAGCATGGTTGTATTAAACTTTCGCTTTGACCAGCCCCTTAATTCCGTACGGTTGAACTTTTTCCCCTGGGCTGGCATATTTCGTGATGAATGATGGTCTGTGACAGGATAGGAAAACTGGCTCACAGCATACATAGCTGACCTGAGATGGGCAGCGAGCGATGCTGGCAGTGGGTGCGATCCCCTCCAAAAACTGGTTTGCTCTGATCTTGGAGCACATGTGCAAGGCAGTTGTGCAACTGGGTTTGAGGATACTGGCTTGCAGGAAAAACAAGCCGTTGGGAAGAAGGGTATTTTGGTGGACACAGCATTGTTCCTGTTGCTTCGGGAAAACAGGATATATCCAGGTTATTTAAGACCTGAGAGCAGATGGATGAGCCCAAGAGATTCTGCAGGTTTGACGGGGCTTGCCGAAGTCTCCTGAAGCAAAGCCGTTGTGTGCACACAAGTACATGTAAAACCAGAAACAGTGTGTGGCTGAGCCGGGAGTTAAACCTTCCCCAATATTGGTGTGGACAAGTTTCTCAACTTGTTAGGGCAATATTGGTTTGTGTAAGAAAATGGAAATGGGTGAGATTATTCTTAAGACTGAGATAATTTCCTATTATTAGGATGCTAAGATGGGTAGGAGTGCCCTTCTAAGAAACAAGAAAGCAAAGGAAGAGTGCCGCAGCTGCCTACCCTGCAAGTCACCATGACTTCAGGAGTTTACTGTGCAAGCACAGGGGCAGCGATAGTTTCATTTATTCACATCTATTCATAAACCTCTGCAGCTCAGACTTGGTCAGTGAGCCTATGCTGAAACAAAACACAGCTGGAGGGAAAGGACCTGGCACCTGCTGCTCAGTCCCTTTCCAGTAAGGAAAAGGAGGCGATGAGCTGCAGTGACTCGTATGGGGATGAGAGGATGGAGGTAGGGTTGTTCTTCATGTCAAGGACGGAGCTATTGGAACTGGGCAGAGCAGTGCTTAAAATGATCTTTGTGGTTGAAGTGGGAGACCTGTGACATACATGGGGAACTGATGTTGGACTCCTTAAAGCTTAATTAGAAGGCTCTTAACACTGTAAATAAAGAATTGATCCTGGAGGATGGGATTGGGAATTTTAAGAAAGAAGCTGATATAAGGCTTCAGGGTCTCCTGAGGAAACATTTTTTCGGAAAAAGCCTGTGAAGTGGGAGCAGCATCCCAACTACTCCCAATGGTTGGAAAGCCAAGAGATCGTCGTCTTAACTGGATGAGACACACTCTTTAGTTTGACATCCTCAGGTTCAGAGGGTGCCCTTTTAACCTTTGTTAGTCTTGTTATTACCCTTAAACTTACAAGGAAGGCTTTAAAAGGGGCTTGCTGTGCCCAGCAGTTGTTATAAGATTGACCTTGCAGAACAAGTTGAAGTTGATGTATTTGGATCTGAGCTGAGACCACCAACAAGCACTTGGCTTGGCAGAGACTGGGAGAATGACTGTCCAACCTGTCCTGTAGCAAAAGCACAGTTGTTTAAAGCACTGTAGGATTACAGAACTACTAATGACGACTCTGCCTAGGCTGAGGATCCAAAAAACCTCATTTATGAAAGCAATCCCACTGTAAACAAGTTTTTTAGTCTCAGTAAATAGACACTAAGTGCTGTGAAATTGGAAATGGTGAAACTGAACTGCAAGGGGTAACATTTAGGGGTAGACTCCTGTTCTGGACAGGCTTCATTACCTTTCTGTAAGCCACTAATTCAATAAAGCAGTGTAACAGATCCATTTCTGCCTCATTTTCAGATGCTATCATATGCTTTTATTGTACCCTGAATAAGGTATGAAAAACTTTGTGTGGATGGAAAGCTGGCAAGGGCTAGAGAAACAAGACAAAAGCATATAAAATTGGCCGCCTTGAGAGTGTGGGTTGACACAAGGGGAAGAGTGAGCTGCTGGGGTCAGGGCTGAGGTTAAGTTTGCAGAATGTGTACCTCTAGTTGCTTATGCTTCTAACATAAACCTCCAAACACGTGACAGAATCCTTCCTCTTCAGCTCAAAAGTGAGACTGAATAAACTGAGGAAATCCAGCCTCTGCAGAAAGAGGTGGTATGTTACTCTTGGATCACGGGTAGATTTTTCTGCTTTAAAGATCTGGTGTGTCATTGATTAGCAGCACATACCCTTGGCTTTCACCAACAAATGGTGGAATTCTCAAATACTGCAATTAAGCCTTTGCAGATGCACTAGCAGAGTTTCGTTTTAAGCATGAAATGCCGTAGTTAGGTGTTGCCAGACTTTGTTTGAAGCTCCTTTTGAAGGAAGGCGATCAGAGTTCTGACTTTCCACAAAGCCTCCACCACACAAGCAGTAGCAGACTGCTTGAAACTTGTGCGTATGTCATTGATGTTGGTATAAGTTTAGGACTGGAGATGCCTCCTTCATCTGAATGGTCTAGGTATCAGATGGGCAGGTGCTTAACTGGTTGTATTTATAACCTTTGCACCCTGTGTGGCTAGTGTACAACTGGTTTCTGTCTTTGGGTACTGTGTAGACCTGCTCACTAGAGCTGGAAATCTCTGGAGCAATCTGTATTTATGGTGGTAGAATCACCTGTTGTTGACTTTGTGCAGGAAGATGTGACCAGAAGTTGTGCTTTTCCATCTCTGTTCCAAAACATAAAGGCAAACTGAATAATAATCAGATATAAGGTTATACAAATGTTGAATAAGGTTTAGCAAACACTAGTGTTTCAGATCTGTTTCTCTTAAGCATAATGCCCAACACACAACTTGCCAAACCGTTAAAAACGTGCAGCCCACAAAAGCAGTGCTCTAAAGCACAGAATGATGGAACTAATGCTGTGTGTTTTATGGTTGAGTAATTAAAGACTGACTTGCACTCTTTCACTTGCAAAATAAGGAAAAACTTACAGAAGCTAATTTCTGCTTGCTACTGTGAAAGTGTTTCTCAGTGTGCTTCTGGTGTCAGTGCTGTCCATCAGCAGGTTTGCATTTCCAGAGCTGCTGGCCAGACTCTGCTCCTTAAAACAACTGCCTCCAAGAGCAAAGAGCTTTTCCAGTTGAGCAGCAAAGGACATACAAAATATACCTTGTTCAACAGCCCTCCTGACAAGGAGAATCGGTGAAATGAGGATCCCCCCATGACAGGGAAAGGCATGTTCTGTGGTGGAGCCAGTGAGGACTTCTTGCCGCATCTGTCTTGGTACTGTCCCTTGTTACAGCTCTTCGGTCTTCCCAAGCTGCTACTCTGGCCTATTGGCTTAAAACCAGGGCTCTGAATCTCCTTCGGTCATGGATTCTCTTGCTATATCCCCTGCTGCTGCAAATTTGCTCTTTTTTTTACTGGCTCCTATTCATTACCTCCTGCTTGCCCCATACCTGCTTCCAATTTTACTCGGCAAAGCCAAAAACCGTTCAGTCTTAAATTCTAAAGTCTAAGGGTTGTTGAGCATATGCAATTTAGCTGCTTTTTCTCCTCCCCTCGAAAGGCTTATAATTTGCCTAGATTTTTGGCGATGACAAAAATTAAATTTGACACAAAAAGCTATCCCCTGTTCATTAAAGTCCCAGTTCTAAATCATGGGTCCAAGGCTTTTCAAAAAAAGTCACCAGAAATTGAACAAAACAATGTGTTTATTCCCATGCTGCTTTCTGAGAAGCAGTTGAATTCACATGTTCCAAAACAACTCTGCCTGAGGCAGACCCGGCTAGCATGCAAGCTCCTATCTTGAACAGCCGGGACTTGGTGAATTTAAAAGCAACTGAAAACAGTACTGGGAAGGGTTAGGCAGCCTTAATAATATTGTCTGAAGATGCAGTCTTGGAAGGAAGATTGTCTGTCTAAAAACTCTCCTTAATTTTTTTTTTTAAATTGAGTCTTGCTGAATTCCCATAAGAACACGAAGGATTTAATTCAGACTTGCCACACTCTTGCGCAGACCTCTGCAGACCCCACATCATTCCTGTTTAAATAGCCCAGTATTCTTGAAGCTACCACAATAGCACAAAAGACAAATGGAAGCGATTGTGTGCTTGAGAGTCTATTTTCTTTAATGGATGCATTTCAGGGGTCATGGGCCATGTGGCCCTCCCTTAGATATACAATCAGACCCTGAAAGAACATTGTCTGCTGGAGAACTTCCTCTGACACACCACCCTGCTGAAACAGCATGACAACAGCCGTGTTTCATTTTTCAAAGAGCTGCATTCAGCCAACTTTGTAATTAGGACAATGAGGAATACGTATCTCTAAAGCAGCGTGTCTTTTAATAGTTGATTTATTTTTAAGAATGGGTGTGATTCAACAACTTCTTAAAAACTTCATCTCCTACTGTCTGTATCTTAAGGAATAAGCCTGGTGTTGATCTAGTGATCCTTTAAATGGAAGGCTGGCGTTGGCTGGTTTCACTGTTTTGAATGTATTTTTATCAATGTTATACCAGTGTCTGGGCTCTTCACACTTGCTCCTTGGCCTCTCTGTTACCGACAGTCTTGCGGTGTGTTCAGCTGACCCACTCAAGTGAGCGCCTTGCAATGGAGATGTTTCCTGTGAGAGGTTAGTGGCATTTGTCTGGTCCGATGTCAGTGCTCAGCAATGGCCAGCATGAATGCATGTGTGCTGGAGGGCTGCATTCTCCCCATTTTGGGGGATGAGGGGGAGAGACATGCAGAGTGTTCTGGGGATTTTTCTGCCTGGCTGCCCAGGTAGGGGGATTGTGGCGTGGTGCTTGGCGCTTCATAGCGGGCTTTGAGAGAACGCTTTTGAAGTCATTTGTTCGGGGTTGTTTTCCCCCTGTTGGTTTGGCCATCATTTGTGTAAGGGCTGTAGCATGTTGGTGACGTGTACAGTCCAAACACCCGACAGGTGCTGGAGGATCCTTGCTATCCCACAGCCTGGATGGGAAGGAGATGTGGTTGTGATGCTCAACCAGGAGTTCCTCTACTGCTCTTGTTGCTTTTTTAATACCACATCTCTAGTACTGGAGCGTGAAGGACCTCTGCTCAGACCCTCTTCTATGCTAGGGCTTTCTGCCCTCCTGGTTCCTTACTAGGAGGTGCTGACCTGTGAGTAATCCTTTCTGTACAGCACCTCTAGAACCTTTTTCTTTTTCCCCAGGCCTGAATTATGCTGGCAAGCACGGCATGGTGCTGCCAACAGGACTGGGCACTGGGTTTTGCAATAGGGAAGACAAACTGCAGTGGGTGATCTGTGCCTGCTAAAATGGTCGAGTCTATGTCAGTTCAGCTGCTTCTCTTCCCATCAGAACAACCATCCCTCAATGCTCCCTGAAGTATTGGCTGCTTGAGTAGTGTGTGTTGTGTACAACTGCTGTCTTAAAGCTGAAGCCCTAGATCTGCTGCTAAGTGTGTCACTGTATCTTTTGCCTTCCTCAGTACTTTGCAAGCTTCTCACACTCTCAGCATTAAAAATGGCTGTTTAACGTGCAACCTAGGATGAACATGGGTGCCAAGCTTTGAGATGAATGAAGTTGACCACCAGCTTTGCCCCTCCACCCCACTAACTGGTCATGTCAAATTCAAGCTACCTTCATTGATGGAAGCTTAAATCGCTCTTGGCATCTTGGGTGGGCTGAGTATCTCCCTGATAAGTCCTTGAAGGGTCTTGCTTGTAATAATGTTCCTCAGTACTTGGCGTGGGCGAACAGCACTGAACTCGCAACTGAGCTCCATGGTAACAAGCAATGGGATTAACAAGAAAAATAGCCAGTTCTCTTGCTTACTAGCTCTTATAAAATAGCCTTGCAGCTGGAGAAGCACATGGCTGGACCAGGTGTGCCCTGGGTTCAAACTGAAGCAGTCACTACTGCCACTTTATGGTCCTACCACCCAAGATTTGTTCTTCTAATATGCTGTCAGGCCAGGGATGAGATCTGCTCTGCAGGGCTCCTCTGAAGATGGAGTAAGTTCAGAAGGGACCCAGAGAGAGGAGGCTGTGAGCACAGTGATAGGCACCCATTTCATGTCTGCTCCAGGTGTTGCTGACACCTTTGGAACCAGAGTAGCTAGAAAAATATACTGTTGGCTGATTTGGGTTTCAGCATCGTCATCTTAAGGAGCTTTCTCTTGGTGTGGCGTGGGGAGCAAGCAGGACAATGGATAAGGAAATTTTATTTTCTCAAAGCCACAGTATTTCCGTTTCTCATTAGAAGGTGGTGATAGCTGGCAAGAGGAGATTTGAAAAAATATCTCACCAACTTTCAAATGCTATTAACAGTACATCTTGTACTCTTGAGGGTAGCTGGTTTCCCAGTAGTCCAAGCTTGTGTGTATTAGTGCCACTGGGTTGCCTACCTTGAAAAGCTTCAACTTCTGTGCTGTGAAAGAGTTGAGGATTCCCCTGACAAATAGGCAGACCTCTACCTGAAGGTGAACACCTCCAGGCTGGAGGAGACCGGTCCTTGTCTACGGCAGATGCTGTTCAGCACCTAGAAACTGGTCAGGACTTCAGCTGACCAGACAGCGCAAGGGCTGGCTCTGGATCACTGATCTCAGAGCTTTCTGCCAACAGTGCGTTTGCAACGTTGCATTGCTTCAGCCTCTAACCCTCCCAAAGGAAAGGAGTCCTCGTGCTCATCTCTTAATTATTGCGTATTAGAGTTGTACGATAAGAGAAAACCAAGTAGGGTCACAAGGCACAGCAACCAGAGGGTTTAGGTACTGAAATTTGAGCCTGGCTTTACCCTGGGTTTGGGGTGAACCGTGCAGGATCAGCTTGAAAGGGGTTTGGGCATCGGTTTCCATCACTGCTGGGTGTTAAACTTGGGAATCTGCACACACACACCCCTTTCAGAGGCGATTCCTGTAAGTGCGCAGCTACTGAGCAACACCAGCCTAAATGGGAGAGCGTGCCCCAGGCGTAAGTGCTGGGATGCTGGTGGCAAGGAAACGGTCAAAAGTCGTCCACCCCCTTGGTGGGCTGATGTGTGGGGAGCCAGTGTGGTGCGTCTGGCCACATTCCCACATTGCATGGTAGTATGGGGAGAAGAAGGAGGTCAAGAATAGGTGAGGGTGAGGAAATGACTGTGTAAGTGTCCTCCACACAGAGGTGGGGGAGTAATTTTGAACATCGGATTTCTATCAGCAACAATAGAATTCAGGTGTTGATTTTTTTTTTTTATTTATTTAACTGTTCATGCAGAGTAGAGAAACAGTTAACCTGTGGTGGTAACTCTGCTGATGAAGCATTACATACAGGTTTCTGACAAGTTAAGGTATTTTTTTCTTTCTGGTAATCAACATCTAAGCTGACTGAAAAGCTATGATAAGCCATAGTAGTGCTCCCCACTGCATTTTGTGTACATGTATGTATGATTCCCATCTTGATTAGGGGATGAAAACTGTACAGATAAGGTACCTCTGCTGGAAAGGCACTTGAAGAGAAACCCTTTCTTTATGAGAAGCTTAAATGATTTTTCCCTGCGGAATCATCTTGGCTTTTCTTAAAATGGCTTTTTTTTTTTTTTTTTTTTGAGCACTACATGATGGCACTTAAATAACACTTTATATCTCAAAAGTACTGAGTATGCACTAAATTCTACTGTAACTATTAGGAAATAAAACTTCTGGCTGTTGGCAGAAAATGAATGTGATGCTTCTGTATTTGAGTCATTTACTACCTTAAATAGTAAAAGATGGGGGTCTGGCAGACAGTTATGTAGCCCAAGTGTGACACAGATATCTAGTAAGGAGACCAATACAGACAGACACAGGAAACTTGACATGATGAGCACTAATTCTCTGAGGCAGGTTTCTATTAACATGACTTTTTCTTGAGTAATTTTCAGCTGTAGCTCTTGTCTCAGACTCTGTGTGGATATATTAAATGGTACATGGTGTACCAGACACTGAGAAATGTACTACAGGGAAGGGAAGTATCCATGCTGTGGTGTGGATTCTTCTCCCAGTGGATAAAGGGTTTATAATTGCAAATGCCAAAATACAAAGGTAGAGACTAGCTGTGTGAGGGTGTTACCTGTTTTGCTCAAGTTGTTTTTAAATAAGCAACGTGCTTTTTCTTAAGCAAACCTCCTCTGCCAGAGAGGGGAAGAATAGATTTCTTCAAATATCAAGGTTTTTAGCTTAACTGGCATCCTCACGGTTCATCAGCACTGTGTATTTGTGGGTGACAGCTCCTTTCTCCTGAAGGAAGGAAAGTATGGGTAGCGATTACACATCTCATTTTTGTTTTTTCTTCATTGCCATGACTTTACCCTCTTTTTCATCAGCTGATACTGATGTCTTGTTAGCTTGGTTTATCCCTTCCTCCTTTTGAAACACTGCACTTTTTAGCTCCTCTAGCAAGCTAAAAACCAGATTAATCATTAATTCTTGTTGTATTTTTTTGTGGTACACCTCCCAAGTGTATCTTGTTCCCACTGTTGTTTTCTGCGTACTGTAGCACCGTTAAATCCCTCTGCTTTTTCTCTAGCTGCTGTTAGTTGAAAGTAGGAATCCATCTCTTCTTGTGCTGACAGATACATCAGTAAGCTGTCACTTCCCTGCAGAACCAAAAATCTGCCTCTGATGTGTGAAGCTAACTATCAGCCTGAGGTTGGTGTAGCTTAATCTTCATCTGGGGCACTCTCTTCATCACCAAATGCCCCAACCCCCTTTTTCAGCTTGTCCAAGGTGTCCTCTGTGCCATGTGTCTTGCATATTTTGCTCGCTGCCTCTAAGATAGCTGTTGCCACCTCCAAGAAGGTGGGTTGCTTACCCATCGAGATGTGGGTGTTATATGCAGGCATCTGTTTGTGGTGGTTTTCCCTTGCTATGCATATACCTCACCTGGGAGGCTGGTAAATTATGATATCCCTGATGTAAGCCGTTCCCTTTAAGAGCCGGGATAGTGTTTGTCAGGAATGATACTTGACTCTGAAAACAAAGCACCTGGAAGCTGAGCCTCTTAGGAAAGCCTAATTACTTATGAATAGGAGTAGCTTTGCTTTCACCTTCAAAAGGCAATAGGTGACAGCTCTGGTGCAAATTAATCTGTGCATAGAGCATCAAGAAACCAAACGCCTCGATCCTGCAATGCCTTGACTAGCTGTTCTTAATTCTAGGTGCTTTGTACCGTGCATGTCATTGATGCTGTGTATTTAGATTTCAGCAGAAGCTCTTTAGAGCATCAGGGTCTCTGCAGCACATGTATTTCCCCATGAGACAGAGAAGTGGTTTCCCTTGGCAAAATGTGTTTACAAAACTTCTGCTAGAGATTCTAAGGCTTGGTCTGGGAGATGGGTGACTTCGTCCCTGGTCAAGTTCCAGCTGAGTTCTGGCTGCTGGCAGGCTGTGGGGGCTCTGGTGGAATATATATTGTCCTGTGCCATATGAATAGTCAGGGGGGATCCTGATGTGTTGATGCTGGACTGTTGCCTTCTGTCAAAAATGGTGGAAGGTGTGCTGTAGGTACTGTTTGCAGTGGTGCGAAGGCTCTTGGAGAAGAGGTCTGTGCATATAACTCTGACCCTGACTCGGAGTTTGCGTGCAGATAAAAATTAACTGGAGAATATCCAAATGTCATGAATGTGCCATGGTCACTTGGTCTCTCCAGCTTTGCAGATGACAGAATGTGAGAATGAAATGTTTCTGGAGGAGTCTTAAAGGATAGACTGCTTTGATATTTAAATACGCATCTGGGGAGGCGGGTAGTTGTGTGTCTTGGAGAAGAATGCAAGTTTATTTGCTTGCTTGGATGATTGTTTGACCACCACTTGTAGTGTGAAATATGAATTTGGAGAGCAACTAATAGAATGGCTCCAGTGACTGCAGGCAGATGTGGGGTGGGGCGTGCGGTCTCTGATGCTTATTCAATGAGCTCTGTTTTAAAGGTTGAATATGGAAAAGCAACCATGCGTGCACATCCTCGTTCATCCTTACAAGGCTTTTGTCCGTTGGGTTCTTAATTGCAACTTTTGGTTATACAGAGCAGGTTTGCATGAAAGAATTGAGGGGAACTTTGAAAACAGTGTTCTAGGAAATCCAGGCAAGCAGCACTGCAAGTCTGGCCTTGCTTTTCACTTCTGATGAATTTTGGAGGCTTTTGAAGCCTTAGGTGTTGCATGAGCGTATAAAAGCTAAGAGTACTGCTTTTTACCTCCACGGTGTGAGGAGGAGTAACCTTGACCCCCAGGGTGACGAGCCATCCAGCAGCTCTTCAGAGCTACTTCTGAGATGGGGTGACAGGGTCTGCTCTACCTGACATGGGGCTGGATGACCACATGGAAAGGCAGCATGAAATACATCTGTAATACAACTTCAGATAAATCGCGCTGTATACATGAGGTTTTAGCCTCCTCCAGAGTCCAACTAAGAGCCAATCTGCCACTGGCAGTTTAAAAACGAAGCTATGGTAGGATTTGTTTTGTGTGCCATCTTACTATGAATAAATACAATCTGTCTTCTCTATTCAAGCACTAGCAAAAGCAGAGCAGGAGATAAAATGTTAACGCCAGCCTATACTGGCTGAAAATCTCTTGCAAAATAAATAGCGCTGCATGATAGGCTGAACTACTTACAAGTCTACTTTCACTGCAGGTAAGAGTGGATGGGAAGAAAAAAATATCTTTAATACCTCCAATATATCTGTGACTTCTGCACAAACTGTGGACAGCCCAGAGCACTTGGTTGCACGTTCACAGATGCCCTTAACATGAAAAGGTTGATAATGTCCACCAGCCAGTCTGCCCAAAACAAGCTCTGTGTCCACCTGTAGGTCCCTCCATAAAGGCGGGTTTAGAAGTCTGAAGGTAAAACCAGTTGCTTTGGTCCCTCATATCCGAGGTAACAGTGCTTCCAAAATTAGGAAGTAAGCTCTCTCATGAGGTTTACCTATTAGGATACTGTGATGTTAGTAAGGCTCGTGTTAAATGACCGCTAGTGATGATCTTAATGAGAATGTTTGAAATTGCCAGTGGAAAAACATGAGGCAGGTGGTATTAAAAACAACATTTTAATACCTGCTTATATTACTGGGCATTATCTTAATATAGAAATACTGGTATCATCTGAGCACTTAAAATTAAATTTTACTTAAGGTCCCCCTCAGGGTAAGGCCATATATATCTATTACAGAGCACTTGAAATAACCCCTCTTAGGTATCTGAAATTCCCTGTGGGTAGCTGAGCCTTTGGCTCATCCCATGGGTCGTTGCAGCAAGAATCTGCTAACCAAACCCAGTCTGATCCACTTAAATCAGCTCTTCCCTCAATGCCATCAGTGTTTGGGGCACTCATTCTCTGCAATAATACACATGGCCTTCTGGCCTTTCATCTTCTGGGGGAGAAGGGATCAGCATTGTGGCTTATGCGCCATAGGTGCTGTAATCTTAGAATCATAGAATGGTTTGGGTGGGAAGGGACCTTAAAGATCATCCAGTTCCAACGCCCTGCCATGGGCAGGGACACCTTCCACTAGACCAGGTTCCTCCAAGCCCCATCCAACCTGGCCTTGAACACTTCCACTGATGGGGCATCCACAGCTTGTTCCCTGTTTTCCTTTCCTCTAACGGTGTTGGTGTGGCTTTGGGATGCTCTGTTCTGCCTGTGAGCACTCCTCGCCTGCAAAACGAGGGAGGATGACTGCATTAAGTAAGACTTCTCTGTAACAGGGCATCCCCTTTGCAGAGTATATGAGGGATGAGCTGTGTGTGGTTGCACATCTTGCATGAGCCTTCAGTTAATTAATGCACCCGGACATACTAGCCTAAAGCGTTCCTTCGATCTTCTCTGGTGGTGGTGTTTCTTTCAATCCAAATGAACTTGGAGATGAAATGCAGAACAACTCTTTGAAATTAAAGCCGCTTATGCTTAAAGCGCTGCAGAAGTCATCACGCTGGATTGCGAGATAGGTCTGTCTGCAACCCCCCAGCTGAGAAGTCTCCCATGTGAGTAATTTCTACCTATTAAAAATCTAAAATTAACCCATGGGATGACACCCTGTATTACAACTGGAGAAAAATTATCTTTTTCTGAGGCGCAGAGTGTTTAATCCCTACGGACTGTCTCCCTTGAGACGCAGCTTGACAATTCATAGCACATCTGAGAGTCTTTTGAACTTGGGCTCTAGCAACTGGGTTTTGGCTAAAAGTCCAGTTTCACATCTGACAAACTTTTAACGTGGAGTGTGTGAAAACAAATTCAGAACTTACCCATCCGTAATCCAAAAGGGCAGGAGTTCAGGACCACTTCAGAGAGTTTTTTGTCAAGCAATTCTGCTTATGGGTTTGATGGCCAAATCACACTGCAAGCCTGTAGGCTAAGGTGGTGGCGTAGAGGCGGCATGAGAAGTGGCTGTGATAATGATGTGCGAGGTTGGCAAGTTTGCAAGGGCTAAATCACGTGTGTAATCTCACAGGGGACTTTGCTATGAAACAACAGATGTTGTGGCAAGGCCAGGAGGAATGCTAGCCAGAACTGAGCAAGGCAGACCATACGTACCTATTCTGGACTTCATCTTGTTGGCTTATAAAAGCGTGGTTGTTTCCTGGTGGCCGGGGTTTCTCCTCGTGCCGTCCTTGGCTCTTCTGGCTGTACAAACATGACACCCCCAGAAAGGCCTCTGACACTCAAAGATGCTTGTGCTGGGAGATGTCAGCTCTCTAAAATGTGGGGTTTTCAGGGAAAAAAAGCAGAAGTCTGCAATTAAATTCAGTCAACTTCAGGATTCTGCAGAACAGGAATCCTATGGTGCAGGACGTGCTGTGCTGTGTATTCTGCTGGGGTTTCCTTTCTGATTAAATGACTTAACAGAAGGAAGTCATAACCCACTCAGTGTTCCCTCTTTTGTCTGGAAGAGTTAACTTTGCAGCATGAAAACAATCTGGCACAGCAGAATGACTGCATTGAGTGCAACGTAGAACTCCATTTGCTAAATGGTGGCTTTCTCCATGGTTTTGCAGAGTGCCTCTCTAAAGAGCAGCTCTTGTGCTACCGTCGGGGTCTTTTAGACACAGCAAAGTCCATTTTGTCAAATTCAAGACGCTGCTAGCGTATGACCTTGCTACAGACTGCATTAAAGTGCAGATCCCTATTGAAACGGCCTTGGTCACCGGCTTGGCTCTGGCCACCCCAGCAGCAAGGATTGGTGTGCCAGGGTGGAGTGGGCAGGGGGAGCTGGGTGGGAAACGTGTCACCAACAAAGCCAGGGAGCAAGACAGACTGCATGTGGGTTCCTACCTCTAGCAAAAATACTCTCAGCTTGCCTAAGAGCAACCTTCTGGCTTCCCTTGGAGACCCCACCAAGAGGGAAATAGCCAGACAGTTTATCTGGTTCCAGCTAGAGAAGTGAAATATTAGTGGAGGTGGATGAGGATCCATCCAGAGGCAAGGCTGTAATCAGGAGTCCAGAAAGGTGTTGGTAGCCCTGGTGTCCTTCCTCTCAAGGAGATGAGGAGAAGCCTTGTACTGGGTCTGTGTGTCGGGGGCCTGGTGGCGGGGCCTGCGGGGCGGCTGCTGTGAGCCGGTGCCAGCAGGTTCCCCCGTGCCCGATGGCGCCAACGCCAGCCGGCTCCCAGC
>JAVJGI010000001.1:40711123-40748431 GCA_035590275.1 Ibycter americanus
GTGGCGCAGATCCCCCTCTGCAGCCCGGGGAGGCCCATGGGGGAACAGACCCCCCTCTGCAGCCCGTGGGGATGACTCATGGTGGAGCAGTTCATGGAGGACTGTCTCCCGGGGCGGGCCCCACGCAGGAGCGAGCCCTGCCATTTTAAGATTTGGTTTTATTTCTTATTATTACCAATCAAGTCAGAGTAAGGTAAAATTAAACTAATGTCCCTGGGTTGAGTCTGTCTTGTCTGTGACGGTAACTGGTGAGCCGTCTCTCTCTGTCCTTGTCTTGACCCCACAAGCCTTTCTCTTATATTTTCTCTCCTGGCCCAGCTGAGGAGGGCATGGACCGAGCAGCTGGGGGACACCTGGTGCCTGGCCAGTGTCAACCCACCACAAGCCCAAATAACTTCTCCAACATCAGCTAGTGCTGTGATGCTGGGCTAGAGGCTACAGAAGTGGGGGGGGGGGCGGGCCGGGAAGTTGCTGGAGAGCAACTTTAAATGAGGATAAACTGGCTGCAGATGTCTTTCTGCAGAGTACTTGCTTCTGTCTACACCTGGTTAGACCTCTTTGGATCTAGGAAACATTCAGGGACTGCCCAGACTGCTTTTATTGGGCACCTTAAGTCTGTTACAGATATACACGCTTAAAACCAGCAGAAATGTTTACTTTGTGTGCCTCTGGCTTGCTCTGGATAGCTGAAAACCTAGAGAGCAGGCTCTGAAGGCCTGCTGCCATGCCTGCTACTTTAATATTTCTAAGAATTGAATGCTGCGAGCAGAGCGTGTTTGTGCTGGGAATACTGTGACACTCAGAAGTGACACCCTTAATTGGGATCTGCCTTATAGACAGACTCGTTCTGTAATAAAACACAGCATTTCTTGCACACAATTCTTAACTTTTTTAATTTTTTTTTTTATTTCCCATCCCATCCCCCTGAGCTAGGAAGCTTAAAGTGACTGTGCTGTTCTCTGCTGTAGCTTTCTTCCCTGCTGCTCCTGGTAGCGATAGGCTCTGCCCAAGCAACAGCCCCTCTGCGGGCAATAAAGGAATATGGATGGGGGTGACCGGCTTATCCAAGCAAGAAACAAGTCACAGGGTGTTGAGAGGAGGAGGAAGGATCACCCAGATGCATGGCTGCGGTTGGAGAGACATAAATTTTGTTCCTGTTGTTCTTATTCCCCTCTTGAACTTGGACATGTGGCTTTATCTCTGCCTCAATCTCTTCCACATCTTTTTCTTTTTTCTTGGAAGCTTGGGGGCAGGGAGAAGGCCACGCAGGAGCTGGCGTACCTCCTCAGGAGATGCTGAAAGGACAAGCCGCTTCTGGACACTATTATCTGTTCTTGTGGCTTTGTTCCCGATGCCCAAGCAGAGCCCCTGGGGCTGTCCCTGGATGTGGGTAATTGTTACAAGCTGAGATGAAACGCGGCGGTGTCCCCCAGCCAGGGCTGCCAGCACAAACAGCTTTCCTGGCCAGCAGAGCCAGGAAGCTGCCGAGCGAGCGCTTCCCCTTGGAGCTCCTTCCGGAGGCAGGGGGCCTTCCTGCATGGGGACGCCAGCCCTTTCCCAGCTATATTTGGAGGATCTGTGCAGCACAGCCCTGTGTAACTCTTGCAGCATCGGTCCAGCCTTGGGCTGCTGTGGTGAGAAGGGGGGAAAAAAAAGCCAAAAAACCCAACACTCCTGGGCTAGGATGAAGCAGGAGGCAAGGTGGTGGAGTGGCCATGGTTTACCTCCCCCTAGTAGAGGTGGTGATGGCAGGGCTGATAACTAGCACTGATTTTTGGATGGTGAGGTTGGAGGCAAGGCTAGCTGTAGGAAATGTACTCAACTTGTGTCTTTCTGCCTCTCCCTCAGGATGAGAGGTCCTGAGCGGGCTGTGAAGCAGATGCTCAGAGCTTGTCCTAGTGTGAGTGGGCTCTTGTTGCCTTGAAACTCACTGTTACCATGATGATGATAAAATAGAAAACCAGATGTGAGTGGTGAGTGCTCTGTTGGTCAGACAGGGTGCTACGTGGTGGGGCGTGCAGTTGAAGATGAGTTCTCTGCCCTGTGAAGCTGCTGGGTGGATGGAGGAGGAGGTGGAGGGCTTTTGGGGTACCCTGGATAGCTCCAGTGCTTGCTGGCCCTGCAACTTCATTCATACTTGTAGAGCAGGTACGCAGGCAGTGGCCCAAGTTGGCCATGACTGGGATTTCCCAGCCCTCACCAGTTCTCCAGAGTTTGGGCTGGCCAGGACTACAAGTACTTGGAACCTATCCAAAAATTGCTGGTCTTGGACTCATGGAGAGCTTCCAGCTCTAGAGGAGCTGGCTCTGAGGGATGCAGGTAGAAAAGGGTTGCTCTCACACTTGCCTGTGCCAAGTGAACCGTGTTCCAAGACTGGAATGAAGTTAAGAGGAGCTTTTTGGCAGCCTTGGCTCTCTTGGATGTCGAGGACTACCTGGTCATCTTAGACAGGGGTAGTGTCCCCAGCCACTTCCCAGGACTCCGGTACCCATCTCACATCAGCACACCAGCGTGGCAATGAGAATACCACCCTGAGGGGACTGCCTGCTCTGAGCATGTGGAAGACCCCGCTGTAAAGTGTAGGAATTGTACCGGCTGGGAAGACTTGTTCCTCCTCCTGTCCTGATCCCACCCCCTAATCAGCCTGTTCTTGAGGATGACTGGTTGAAGTACGTCTGTGTATCTCCCCATCTAACAGGGAAGCCTTTACCTGCAGGAAACCTGCTTCAAAGCATCTCAGCTGCTTCCCTGGAGCTCCCCATTCCGTTCTCCTGGGCTGCCCTGCTTTGAGCCTTCCAGAAATATTCTTCCAGATGGCTGAAATCAATGTGCAAATCACCTCGCTTTGAAGCAGAGGTGTTATTGCTTCATCGAGCACCAAACTTCTGGAAGTCTTTTGTGTTAGCTGCAAGTATTCTGTTAGGATAATAACTGGGCAATGATTTAACTCCTGACTTTAGTTCTGCGGCGCTCTCCTCTGCACTGTTATATAACTCCATCTTCATTAAGCCATGCTCCAGTGTCATTACTGGGGCATGATTTACAGAGGGAAACGGAACATAAACTTGTGTTATTGAGCCAAATTTGTTTAACCGATCTAAAATAGTCCGTTAAAGTTGTATTCCTCCAGGCCACCACTAATTCTGTTTGTGTTGCTGAAGATATGAATGACTCTGTACGATCTGATCTTCCTCTGATTTAGGGTCTCTTGGTTACTGGAAATGCAGTGAGAAGTTTCTGGCTTACCCAGACAATAATGGAGGAAAAGCATTGTGACTTTGGTAAGCAAGGAGAGGTGTCCTCGTGTGTCTTTGCTCTCTTTGTTCCTTTAAACCTGGCTTGTATTCCTGTGAAATGCAGTGCTCCAAAATCCAGAGGTGCCTGCGCTGCCCCTCCAGCATCCCTAGGCATCACTGGAGGGTCAGAAAGGCGACAGTAAGGGCCAAGGTCAAAAATAGGTTCTGTACAAAGAATAATCAAAAGTTAGATTATCTCCAACCTGGAGAGAGGACTGAGGAGTGCAGACAAAGGTGGGAAATGACGGCACATTATGCAGATTTTTTGCTTAACAATCTAGCAAAAGGGAGCTGTTCTTGTGACAGCATGCAAAGCTGTGAAGCTCTCTACTGCAGGATTTTGAGGTTTTTTGATGCATTTTAGCATCTCCAAAGAAAGAGTGAGCCCTTCTGTGGAAGGGATATGTGCTGCAGGCTATGAAGTGCAGAGACCTGCCTCTGACTCTCAAAGTCCTTGGTCCCCAGGCTTTCTGGAGGGTGCCCTAGGAGGCCTTCTTATAGGCTGGGCTGGTGCTAAAACTCTTCTAGGTATTTGTTGGTGGCTGTTATCCAATCCAGGATACTAGGCTGGATGCAGATTTTGTTGATCAGTGGAAGGAGCTGTTCTCAAGCTCCTGAGATGCTCTTGCTTTCCACCGTACCCATCCTCAGCAGTTCCCCTTACGTTCAAGGGCAATGCGCCAACAGCAACAGTGCTCCTGGCCTTAGTGTTCTCTGCAGAACCAAAACCTTAATGGGATGTTTGTGTGGGAAGTGTGGCCAGAAACACTCACTCTGGATGTTGTAAGGAGCTGGGCTGAGTCTGTAGCTGTCTGCATCCTGATGTCTTTCCCTGGATTTACTAAGCTGTTCCTTATATTTTTCATGGACTTGCTAAACTCTTTCCTCATAGTTTCTATCACTTGATGATCATAACCCTTATTACAGAGGAAATGGACCAGGTGAACCTCTGAGTCTTTCAGAAAGTCAGATAATAACCTTGAATCCAGTTAGGATGGTGCTCTCAGCTCTCCAGTATGCTTTGTGGGATTGGGGCACTGCTTGTTAGTGATTTCAAGCTTTTTAATGAGTGAGGTTGAAAGCAGTCTGGTAAACCAACCCACACCAGATCTAGGCAGTGATAAGTTTGATATAGACTGAAATCAACTGCAAGTTGTGCTAAACTGTTCTGAGCTGCACCACGAATCTTGTGCAATAAGGGATTAAACTTTGATAAGGCTTTGGACTTCTCTAGAGCTGTCAAATCTCATTTACCTCACTTGGGGTAGAGCCTGCAACCTGAATTAGTTTTGGTGTTGAGGCAGAACCAGCCTGTCTCTGGTGAAGGACACAAATTCTTTCTCCAGTCTGCTGCTGGGGGACCAAAACCAGGGACGTGATGTCTAAGCAGGCTGCCTGGGGAGAACTGCTCACGGAGATATACAAAACTGGGTAGCAAGCTTGGGTCAAATCTTCAGTGAGTGTTTCTGGCTAAAACTGACAAGAGCACTGAATTTATCAGTGTGGGGTAAGATGGAATATCTTCAGCCCAATCTGTTGGGCACTGAATGCCTGTATCCCAAGGAGGTGAGAAAAAGCCCGGGGAGATCATATTACTCAACCAACATGACCACAACTGGCTCTCAGTACTTAGTAATCCCCCTGGCATTGCTTCAGAGTACAGTAAAGCATTTTGATTGTAACAGTTCAGGTAGCAATCATCAAAATAGCCTGATGAAGCTAGAGGGGAGTCCTGGAACACATGTTGACAGAAGATGGCTGGCAGTTAACTGCTGTGGTGTTCTCAGTCAATAAAATACTTGCAATGGCACGCAAGCCCCCTATTCAAATGCACCATGGGTATCTGCTTTGTATCTCTCGGCTGAAAACAGAACTGTGCTGAAGCAGCAGCCTGCCCGAGTTGCTCCTTTCAAACACTGCCTTGATTTGCTCCCTTCTGTTTTTGCCAGCTGACAGCAGGACAGCCTGTTGGTAGCTTAGACAGTGAGAAAAAGACTTGAAGGAATAAAGTTAATATCAACCATGACCTGGATGGGGAGAGATGGACTTCTGGAAGTGTTCAAGGCTAGGTTGGATGGGGCTTGGAGCAATCTGGGCTAGTGGAAGGTGTCCCTGGATGGGACATGAATGGCATGGATGGACCCATGACATGGATGATCTTTAAGGTCCCTTCTAACCCAAACCATTCTGTGATTCTGTGAAATAGCTGCACGGCCAAGGAGATGAAGTAGATGTAATGCAACTTCTTACCTAAACATTTTTGCGTTGCTCTAAGGAAAGAGCATTACCAGCTCTTTAACATACGTCATGAGCACTTGGCATGTTTGTGTGTAAAGGGGAAATATACTTGTAGGAATTTCTGACACAGTGTCTTTTGTGGATCAGCATATTGGGTACGGGGAAGGGGATGGAAGATCAGACTCCTGCTGCTCTGCAGGAGGGCTGCTCTGGGAACCTCTCCTTCCCTAAAGCTTAGAACAGTATGGAGTTACAGTAAACTTGATCACTTAAGGATACCTTCCACTTGGAAGCATTGTGCATTAGTTGGTTTAATAATGCCAACTTTGTGACCCTAATTCTAGCTACTTCTCCCATTCCCAGCAGGGTTCAGGTTCTCAATGTTCAGAGGCAAAATGGTCTGAGGCCTGCCACTGTCTTGGGGAAAGAAGATGCTGCGGATAGGGGAGTTGTTTCTAGCTCTGAACTGAAATGTTCCCAAAATCAAGCTGCTGTCTAGCTTACCAGGGTGTAAAAACATTCTCTTGTGGGAATGGCAATTGAAGGCCAGTCTGATTATCTGAATCTAGCTGCCTCTCTTCATATCTGTCTGTTACTTTCTCAGACATCATATGGCTTCAGAAGATTTGAGGTGCATAATTATCCTCGGATATCTTTATTTTTTTCATCGGGGAGGGAGCAAAGCCCTTAGACTACCAAGAGTGTCTGGCTTCATTTAGAGGCCAAATGGTTGTTCTGTAGTGGGTGTTAAACCAGTGCAAGGGAATATTCCCTCTGTAAATGAAACCCTACTTCTGGTGGTTCTGGTGCTGAGAGATCAGAAATGACATCAAGGCTCCTTCTATAGGTCCATCCTTGTGGATACTTCAAACTGTTTGAACTCTTGTGGACTTTGACCACCTAAGAAAAAAACGACAACATAGTGTTGTAATGAAGGAGTTGTGTTCCTGATGCGCTTCATACTGTTGTTGGGTGTAATCACTTGCCACATCCTAGGACTTCAGGACCTTCTTCCTCACTGGAAGACTGATAAAAGGGCAGGGCATGTGGGAGCTCCTCAGAGAAGGAAATTACTGTTAAGATACTCTCTGCTTTAATTTCAGTCTTCTGTACATACTTTCTCAGGATTCCTAGCCAGGAGCCGGTCTGTCTGCAAGAGGAAACCATCCGAATGGTTAGCATGCCAGCGCTTCTGTAGGTGGCTCTTTGAAGTCTACTTATCTTCAGCTAGGACACCCAAAAAATAATCTAGAAATGGAGGACAGAGGGTAGGTGGTGTAAGTGCAGCTGTCTGCAGAACAGGATCTGCAGCTTGGCATATGCAAACCTGTCGGTGTGATCAATTCTGAACACAACTCTCAAACTGGCAATTAAGGGTTGGGTTTTGTCAATTTGGTGCATAAAACTTGGTTCTGCTCATTGTTGGGGGTAAGAGCCTGACAAACCACAGTACTTGAAGACATTTCATAGTATTCTGCAACCTCAAATGGAGAATGAGGAAAGGGGGAGTATGGATGGGCCATCTAAAAAAAAAATAAAAAATAGAGTGATGGAGACTGAGACATTAGGTTGAAGCTTTCAGGCTTGGCTGGACACTCTGCGGGTTTGGTGTTGTGCACCAGCTGTGCTGAGCGTGCCCATCCACATCTGTGTGAGTTGAAAGCTATATGGATAGGTTATGAACTCTTGCCTGGGTAAGAAAATCTTTTACCAAAGAGCTTGCAGGTGTCTGTGCATCTGAACAGGGTTATATAGTTCTGTGCAGTTGTAAGGCTTCAGAAATGAATCCTACGCTGAATATCTTGCATCTCTTTATGTGTAGTGGTCTTTCCTGTGGCAAGGAAGCAATTTTATATTCTTCTGGCACAGAGCTGATAGTAAGATACTGAATTCAGAGATAAGAACCGCTTGTTTTTCTTGCAGCATTCTATTTAATAAAAAATAAAAAAAATCCAAAAAAACCTTCACCTTGTTTGCCATATGGTAACCTTTGTGTTTTTCCAGTTTGTGCAGGAATAATACTCTCCTAGGAGAGGATGACTGGACTGCAGTCTAACAGGCTTAATAGGCAAAAACTTTCCTGTTAGCGAGCCAAAATTACCTCGCTTGGTTTTGTTCTGTTCCTTTCCAGTTCCTCTGTCTCGAAGCCTGTCCATAATTGCTTTCCTCGCAGGTCAGTTTTCTGAGAAACCGTAATCATTTTACTGTTCCCTCTCAGGATCCTGTTTAGCTCTGCCAGCAACACTGGAGCGAGTGATTCCAACTGCAGGCTTTAAACCTACCTGCCCAATGCTTCATGCCAAGCAGTGGAGCTGAATTATTAAAATGCTGACTGTTAATGCTAAGCTGCTTGATTATGGATATGAAGGGGACAAATGTAAGCCACAAAACAGGAGCTATGAAACACTGCAAAATCTTGCAGGCTACCTGGAAGTTTTCATGCAGCAGTTTCTCCTGGAATCCTTTGTAGACTGGCAGGTGATCTCAAGCTTCTTTCTTGGATACCAAATGCTTAAAAGTTTCCCTTTCTGCCTGGCAAAGACAGAAAAGAAAGCTGCAAGCCTCCAGATTGCTCTGAAACAGTTTATCCCTTTTACAAAAGGTTGCAGAAAGCAGACTTAATCATCTCACGGTTGGACTAGACGATCATTGTAGGTCCCTTCCAAGTGACAATATTCATTTCTATTTCTTGTCCAGTGGTTTATTCTTTCTTCCCTCCCACGGGAAACGCAGGTGCATGGCTGGTGTTAAAGGGACAAAAAAACCCAACCTGTGAGGTGGTGTTTGGTGGTGGAGAAGGTGCAGATGGTTATGGCCCAGCCTCAGCTAGGTAGATCTGTTTGTCTGCAGACCCTCTGAGCTCCTGCAGAAGATTTCTTCAAAAGTGAGCTTGGCCTTGCTGGGAATGAGCCTGTTGCTTAACAGTTAGGAAAACCCTGGGCTGAGTGAAAGCTGGTGGGTTAACACAGGCCATGGATAGCTCACTGTGGAATGGTGGTCAAGAAGGAAGGCCCTGAGCCTAGAGTTAACTCCAACACTTAAAATACACCTTCACATCATGACTACTTGCATTAACCAACAGAAGAGAAATGCGAGTGTGTGCTTGAACAAGACGGCTCTTTGTAATCCTTTCAGACTCCTTCCTGCTTGGCCTTATGCTTTGTCACTATTCACAGAGGGAGTAGATCAGTCCCTGATGGCATCAATAGTCTATGGCATTTAATGTAAAAATTTAATTATATGGGTATTGAGCTGTTTCATGATGGCATCAAGGGCTTTATTTATCCAGTTCTCCAGGCAGTGGGAATGCTACTGGCCCTAACTAGTTTTAAGAACAAGTGCTATCTGATAGCTTGCATATTTAAGTCAGCTGGGCTTTTAACTTCAAAAGAGCTTGGTTTTGCTTAATGCGGCAGTAGGGAGAGTAACTCTTTCTCCTTGTCTGGGAGGCAGATTACGAAATCTTGAATTTTCTGTTGAGAGGTGCTACTAGTGTTTATGTTGGAGTGATGGTGAGGTCTGTGTACCAGTGTCCCAAACCGTGCTAGGTGATGGTCCCTTTGCAACCACATTGCCTGCCTGTGTGTGGAAAGGAGACAAAACTGTGGCTATATCTTCAGGCAGTGGCTCCTGCAGTCTAAGCTACTGATCATCAAGCAGCTGATTAACTTCTTGATTAAGAGCACCGTTTTAATGGTCTGTGCTTCAGTATGTGTGTTCCCAGCTACTGCTTTCATGCTCTAATTAACTCTGAAAAGCTGACTTGTAAATGGGAAAGTTTCTATCCCATATCTATAGGGCTGTAATAGGATGGAAATCTTTTATAATTGTAAAACTTGAGTGATTTTGAGTAGGTTTTTGGGTTTTTTTTAAGGAAGTAAATGCTGCCTGGCTGCTCTCTGCTAGAGCATTTCTTTCCAAGGAAGGTGGTGAAGCTGGCTAACATCTCCTTCGATCTGCCCGTAAATGACAGCAGTGATTCCCTCCATTCCCTAGTGGCGGTAGGGGACTGTAAGCTGGACAGCTGTACACTTGTCCCTTAGTGCCCCCAAGCAAACCGGAACAGCTGTTGAAAGGGTTTTGTCCTATCTGTGCTACTGAGGTGCATTGGTCACTACTAAGATTCTATTGTTGCTTCCTTATTGCAGCCTGGAGGTTGTCTTTGTGCTAACGGTGGGGCAGTGAAGCTGTGAATTGTTCTGTCCAGAAGTGAGACTAAATTAATCAATTAGCTTGGTTTAATCTGAACATCTATTTCTAAGCTTAGTTCTAATGTAGCTTTATTTCTGGCGGGGGCTTCAGCTCACCATAAACTTCTGTATCTGGGTGGCCAAGAGGACCTTCAGTCCCTGCAGGGGACTTCCTAATAGTCAAGCAAACCCTTCCTAATAGACAAGCAGAGTCCCACAGTGTCGTTCTGCTGTTGGGTTGTGCTGTCGCGTTAGCATTTACTGTCACTTGTTTCGGAGGGCAGGTGTCTCCTTGGAACCAATGATGCTTTGAAGTGATGGGCTCTCAAACCTAAGAGATGTGATAACCCATGGGTACGTGGAGACTCTCCCCTCTTGGTGAATCCACAGAGAGGGGATTCTAGAGAAGGACCTGAAGGGGGATGCTGTGTTTCTCATGCTCAACTCAAACTCTTTGCTGACTACTAGGATCTGATATGTTTCTTGAAATGCCTCTTCTGCTGTACCCTTCTACCAAATAGCCAGTTCTGATCCCAGTTTGCAGTGTCAAAGCCAGAGGTGTCAGGTTGTAATCGCTTAAACTGGAAAACCAGTGCATCCCTGCTACTTGCACCCTACTGTCCCGTTGCTGGGGGAGGGTAGCACTTCAAAGGGAGAAAAGCGAGAGGCTTTTCATGCAACTCAGACCAAGTTAAACAAGCATAGCAAACTGTGAATCTGTTTTAGCAGAGAGTAAAACACTGTTGGGCTTTGAAGCCTGTTGTGGAACCTGAGGGGCTTTTTTCTTTTCTTGTGTGTTTGCTGCCAGCAATTGTATCTGCTCAGAGAGATGAAAGCAGTCATCCCAAAGTGTGAAGAATCTTCACAACCACATCCCAGATTATGATTGCTATTTGTGTTAAAAGTAGGGGGTTTTAGCTTCTCTGGAAACTGTTAGAGTTGCTCCTGACTACTAGCTTCTCTATGCTGCAAGTAGTCATGAACCTGCTGCTGAGTCAGTTGTAAAAGCTACTGTCTGCTTGGAAAATGTTGGTCTTTGTTAGGCTTGGTTTAGTCTCTGCTGCTTCCTGTGTGTTTTTGCTGGGTACGAAACTACACTGCTGTCTGGTGCCCTCCTCTTCTTGGTCATGAAGATTTCAGGTAAATACCTATGTCCGTGGATGTCGTGTGATCCAACTGGATGTGTTAGGCAAGGGGCTTTGCAAGTGAGCAGAGCTAAGATTTAAGGTTATTCCTTATTACATCTTCTGGTGTTGCTGAGTGTTCCTGTTTTTTTCTCTGTTGCCTTCAGTTGTGTAATTCTTTATTGCTCTATTACATGACATCATCTGGATCTGCTGCTCTTGTCTGTTCTTTGAGCTTCATAACATGTTCAGCTGAGTCTTGGGTAAGGAACATCATTTATTTCTAAATCCATTACCGCTCTGAAAATAAATAAACGCCATGTTAAACTTCTTATCGCCAGCATGTTGCCTCCAGTGAAAATATTCACATTGTTTGAGTCACTGCTAACTGTAGAAGGGAGGCTGGGTTGCCAGTGGCTGGACTTGTTACTGAGATATTTTTTTTCTTTAAATTGTACTCTTGCACAAAAAAAGGCTGGCAAGTGTCTTCTCTACTGGAATCAACAATCTCTTAATGCTCTGAGGCTAAACTAAGGCTGAAGTCAGCTATTCAGCTGTGGCTCTGCAAATCTATTGTGTGTTTATCTCTGCCTGCGACCTACTCATTAGGCTAGCAGGACTCTTTGTGTAGCTGTAACATCATTTAAGGGTAGGCTTTTCCCATGATTTTACCGATGTAGAAACCAAGGCAATGGAAAACAATCTTTTGCTGAACGTCACCTCTTGGGTGTCCTCAGAGGCACGGCTGGGTCTCGGCAATCCTGCTGTACCAGTATATACACTGTGTCCCATGAAGATGAGATGTGCTGGTTCTCAGACATGTTTTGGCAGAGGGTGATGGAGCCTGGGCACTCTCTGGTCCTTGGTTGACTGCTGCTACAGGGTCCAGGGAGCAATGACACAGGCAGAGACGCTGTGTCCTGTTGTTTATGAGCCATGAAATAGAGATGTGCTTTGACAAGCTCTGTGGAGATGTCCTCTGTTTAATTGCTACAGAAAGGTGAACTGACACTCAGGTGTTAAAGTGGCAGGCTAGAGTTTAGCCTTCTGGTTGGGAGATGGATTTCAATCCCACACTCACTTTGAAGTAAGTTTTTCCTTTATACCAAAATAACTGTGAGGAACCTTTCTTCAAACTCTGGTTCGGATCTTGACCTCAGGTGGAGTGTGCTCAGTAGCCGAAGGACAGACCGTAGCTGTAGGCAATGAAATCCATATGCTATTGCTTCTCTCTCTACATCTTCTCCCTTAGTGTTCTTCAGCTCTCCTACCTTTAGGCATGATGCACCTCTCCTTTCCTACAAGAGGTCGAAAGACTTGAGATGGTGTTTAGTGTCTTGTAGGACTCCAAGGTCTGGATTAGACTTAGATAAGGCTGTATGTTGGCACTTCCCTGGGGGAAATATCTTCTGTGCTTTCCACACCTACCTTGCAGAGAGCCTGGGAGGCCCTGCCATGCGATGCACTGTATGGGCTGCTTTAACTAGTCAACCAAGGTGAGCGCACATGGTTGCACTGTGTAGTGGAAGCTTTTGGTTGCCACAAGTCCGTGCCAAACTTACAGCTCACTAGTTGCAGCCTGGAGAGCTCTCCAGACAGGTCTTCTGCTAACTAAACTTTCTGGCAGATCACCAAATGACCTTCTTGTTTCCTTTGTTTCCAAGTTAAGTCCAGCTAGTGGGGACCTAAGTCAAATAGAGTCTTGTCTTAGTGCTGTGACCCCATCTTTCTAGTAAGGTGTGAGCTTGGCCAGTCTCAAACTGCCTGATCTCAAACACCGCTTGTGAAATGTCTTGTGAAAATAGGTGGCTGGATGAAGAGCAACTCTTTAATGATCCTACTGAAGGGAAGGCCTGAGCATCCCTGGTTCCTGGACACATGGGAAGGAGATAGCTTTCTCACCCTGTGGTCTAGGCAGCTTCCAGGGATGGCCGAGTTAATGGCTTGGCCCTTAGGGTCCCAGACATGGAGAACAGAGTTTGTTCAGTCCCTGCTAACCAACTCGGTCAGGAGACCAAAGCCCAGGCAGCACTGGTGCCCATCACATGAACCACAGCTTAGTATTGCAGGTGTCCAGCCTTGCTGGCTCCTGCTCTGCTGGCAGGTGGGGTCTTCACACTTAAAAGACCTTCCAGTCAGGATGCCTAGGTTTTGTTAGGGAATCCTTATTCCTGCTGCTCCTGTAGAGGTGAGATGTACTTGGAAAACTCCTCCAGGGAGGAAAAGGCATAGTTCTGTTGATATCCTCTGCCTCAAACATGTGCTCCTTAGGAAGGCTGGACCAGGGACTCGGCAGCTAGATCCTCTCCAAGCTGCAGTTCCCTCCTGTGGTATTCAGCTCCAAGGCGGCAATGATCGGGTGAGAGTTGCTTCCCTTATGTGCTTGCAAGGGACCCTTAAATACTTCCTGGAGATGACAGCATCTTTGTCCCAAGAAAAATGAATCATGTTTTGGAGCGTGGGCTCTGTTTAGGGTAAGGACGGTACAGTAAACACAGTTATGATGTTTGAATACTCAGTCCTGCTTGCATCTCCTTGTTCTAGCTGGTAGTAATGCAAGCTGGCTGCGTCGTCCTGGCCTAATAAAACTTGCACGCTGGCGTGACTTTTGCCAGGGAGTTTCTGCCTCTAGCTCTGGCAGAGCATGCTGGAGAGACTGGCTGCCTTCCCTAGCTCCTGCCAGTGCCAGGAGGAAATCACCATCTGGGTGCAGTCTGCATCTAAAGGAGCCTGACCTTCCCCTTCCCAGCAGCCCTTGGTTTGAACACCAGCTCTGGTCCTTGCTGGCCCTGCAGAGCTCCAAGCAGTTGTAGCATCTGTAGGAGAGAGCCAGCAGTGCTGAGGAGCTGTGGGAAGCTGCAGGGGAAAAAAAATTCTACAGGAGGGAGGTAAAGGAATGAGTATTTATGTACCTCTTAATCAAAGATAACTCACTTTTCCTTTTGTCAGACGTGACCACCTCTCCCCTTAGTTGTAAGCGTGAGCAAGGAGAAGCAGTGTTGTGTTTTTGCCTTGAAGTATTGGGCTTCTGGGTCAGCTCCTCATACTCCCGCCACTTAAACTCCCCTGATTCCTCTTGTGCTAAAGGGACTTGTGCCTTTTCTTGGAGTTTTGCGACTGTTTCTGCAGTCTTCTCTCTCCTGTTTAGTTGAGTTTCTTGGCTGCGGGGCAACCCTGAAAGATTTGAGATGTGCTTCCTTGCCTCTAGAGAGACTGATACTGTTCTGGCTAATATTTATTTGTGCCTTTGCTGTGGGCTGGAGGACAGGCACCAAAAAAAAAAAAGCCCCAAACAAAAAAAGCTGATAGCTGCTACACTCACCCCAATGTCTCAATCTGCAGGCTGCAGCTGCTCAAATTACAAGGTCACTGGTTACCTTGGCCTCTAATACTGAATTTCCTTCACTCTTCAAAGCAAATCTGGTGCCCCAGACCAGCCTGGGTGTCTGCAAAGCAACTTCAAACGCACGTCCCAAAATGGGATCCTTAGTGCTGTGGTTAAGACTGGTGGGATTCAGCTCCAGGGGTGAAACCAGAGCACCGAAGCAAATGCTGGTGGGATAAACACTTAAAACCCTTCCAAAGGACAAGAACTCAAAAAGGAGCAGTTATCTGATGGTTCCCCAGCTCCAGAGGGGGGGTTCCCAGCAGGACGCTGCTCCCTCTGCTGTGCTGCATCATTTATTGCACTGTCCTGCAAGCAGAGCTGACCTGCAGCAGATAGCACAGAGCAGGCAACAGGAGCTGGGTTTGTGGAGCAGACAGAGGTTTCACTTGAGTTGCAGTGAAAGCAGCAGGAGGTAGGGGGGATTTAAGGTCTTCAGGGCATGATTAAAACTTAAATAAACCAACTCTGGCTGCAGGTATGGTAGCACTTATTTATTTTATTATTTCTTTGCTTTTGTTGAAAGCCTTGGCCGTGTCACAGGCATGGGAATCCCAGCACTACTTCATGCATGAGTGTTGGATGAGAGTTTCTCTGCAATGCTTGGATCCACCTAGTGTTTCTTTCTCTGTTCCAAACTCTTACAGTCTCCAATGCTAGCCCACCAGGAAAAAAATACCCGTCTTGGCAAAACAGTCCTACTGAAAAGCAAATATAGCTGGCATCTGTCCCTGGCCTGGAGGAAACCCTAAGTACCTTCTACTCAGATACATGGCTGATCCTGCTGGACCGGGCAATCAGGTCCTGTATGATGTGGTTGTGAAGGCAAGCAAAAACCTACTTCCCTCTGGTTTCTAGCCACAAACTAGCCCAGGTACAAAGAGCTAGGTAAAGCCAATCAGACAGGCAATAAGAAATAACTTGCTAACAGAGGATAATGAACATCTGCCTTGAAGGGAGGTTGTCTTTGTGCATGAAGTTAGTAACCTGCTGGAGGGGAATACTCAGATGAGGCTCCTCGGGAGCTGAAGGGCTCAGGGTAGGGTGTAACTCCTGCTCCTTGGATCCAGCTCCCTCTGGGTCACTGTGCTTAGCTAGGCCAGCAGAGGCTGCTTGCAAAGAGGAGCTCTGGAGACACTGGGATGGACCAGATAGCACCAGACAGAAGGTATCCGATACCTCCTCTGGTGCCTCGCATCTTATCAGAGAAGCTGATCCCTTCCAGAAAGCTATACTGGTGGTGGGGCTAATATTTCTGGCAAGAGACATCTACTGCTGTAATAATTATTCATCATTGTAGGAAAATACAGTTTGGTTTGAGGTATAAAAAGAAATTAATGTAGGGGTCAGTTTTCTACCGTTAGCTGTGTGCCCATGTGTTTTAGGTCTTGAAGGAATCCTACAAATCCCTGTGGAAGATTTGCATGAAATACAGCCCTCCAAAGTTGTCCTTGCATGCTCTGGCATGTATTCCCATAGTCATCTCCTTCCTGGTCATTCTTATCCAGGAGGAGCTGGCAAGGTCACCACTTGGGAGACTGGGCTCCCAGTCACCTGATGTAACTGGATGCCAGGCGTTCAACTTGTGCAAGTAGTTAAATGTTGCATTAAACGTGTACAATTTAAACCGTTAAACCAGGTATTAACTTCTGCAATATATGCGTTTGCCAAATCAACATAATTAGATTAGAACAGATCTCCCTGCTCCTCTTTCCGTGATGATTTTTGGGTGGAAATGGGCTTCTCTTGTGAGCTGAATGAGATGGCACTGAGTGTTTGAAACTGGAAAATGAGTTGCTTCCTTGAAATTAATCTAGGTGCTAAATAAGGATGAATGTTCTTTTCTCCAGTATTTTCTGGATCTTACTGCAGCTTAAGCCTTCAAATCTTAGCAGGGGGCTTCCCATCTTTGGCTGAAATGGTGTCAGATGGTTTTTTTAGAAGTTTTTTCTGCATGTGATTTGCTGCTTTAGATGATGGGGAAGGTTACTATGGGTATGCTGCCTTGAGACCAAGATCTCTAGCAATCAAAAGGTAAGATTTCTTTAAACCTCCTTCACCCTTAACTTCAAAATTTCCCAAATTGCTTGCTGCAGCTGGATCAAACCCTTCTGAGGGAAGAGAAGATCAGGAAATGGAGAAACAAAACAGTCCAAGTCCAGCCTTTATGGTAGTGCAGCTCTTTATCAGACTATGATATAGTAGTCACACTGGAGGTGATGCAAATGTCCTCTTGCCAGTCTTTAATTGCTGCCTTGGTTTTATTTCGGCAGAGGAATGTTAAGCTTCATTTGCCACTTCCCCAACTGCTTTGTGTTTGGTGCTCCTGGTGTTGGCACCTACCCTTTTCTGGGGGGGAGTGATTTGAGCAGGGAGGCAAAAAAAAAAATGCACCAAGGCTTGCTCAGGTTGTGAGCAAACAAGGTAGCACTGGCTAGGGAAAACTCACAAGGAAAAACCCAACCCAAACCAAAAAAATAACCTACAAAACAACAAAGATCTTAAATCTTGTCTCGGGGAGGATTGTGCCCTTGTTTCTTGTTGTCCCTTGCCCCCCACACACAATTTAATGAGCAAGTGTAAGAAATGTGCCTGGTTTTTCTTAAAGTGAAGATTGCAGGTTGGGGATCATCACCCTATACCTGCTTTTAAAAGCTTTGTTGTTGCTGCTGCCTGGTGCTGTGAAGAAACTGGAGGTGGTACACCACTGCGCTGTGCCCCAAGGATTTATTTTGCATCCCAGCTGGCCGCTTTTGTCTCAAACATGCCTGTGCCAGGTTATTTCAGAGGAAGTTTTGAAGGGGCCGAGAAAACCAGTCGGGATGGTGGGACCCCGTGGTGTACATCTGCATGCTTTATGGGAGAAGCACGATTTGCCAGCTCGAATCTTTTTCCCAGCTGTGAAGTTGCAGCAGCATCTCACCTAATGCTTCTGGTAGCGTTGCATCCCCAGAAAAATGAAAGCTGATCAATTTAAAAAAAAAATAAAAAAATTGAAGTGACAAGCCTCAGTGTAGGTGTGGGAGGGGGGAGAACCGACTTTAAATCTTTTCTTCGGAGTTCTTTGGAGTGCACCGGGGGCTGCTGCGGGGTGCGCCGGGGGCGCGGGCCGGAGCGGCGGGAGGGCGCTAGGACCCGGGCAGGGGTGTGCCACCGCGCCGTCCCTTCCCCTTCCAGCCCGCGCTCCTGCGCCCGGAGTTTCTCTGTTTTTTTTATTATTTTTTTTTCCTGAACTATCTCTTTTTTTTTTTTTTTCCGGGGAAAAAAAAAATTAAAAAAAAATAAAGCCCCTCGAAAGCATAAGAGCAGCCAAAAAGCGCGGAGATGAAGAGGGGATGAGCGGCGCCATGGCAGCGGGCCGGGTGTTCCACCTCCAGCCATGCGGTGAGGGGCAGCGCTGCCCGCAGCCGGGGGGGGGTGGGGGTGGGGGCACAGCGTGAGGAGTTCTGCCGGCACTTTGCGGGTTGCCCCCCCGCCCTGCTTTTCCCCCCAGCTTTGCCTTGTGCAGCAACGGAGCGGTCGGTGTGGCGCTGGGATGCACTGGGGAGGGTGGGCTGGTGGGGGGAGGTATCCTGCTGCCCTGCTTGGAGGGGTGCTGGAGGCGGGGGGAAAGGCTGAAATCTGGGAAATCTCCGGATTTCCATCGTTGCTGAAGGCTTTTCGGTGAGGAGCCTGCTGTGGTCTGTGGAGAGGGTGGTAACACCCCCGAATCTGGGCTCCTTGAGCAACAGCGGGATGTTTCAGCGCAGGGAGCGCGGATGCGATGTGGGAGAAGTACCAGGGATGAAGGAGCGATGTAAAACTTGCTGCCTTGTTGCTCCGGGGGTGGCTTCCCCCCCCCGCCCCCCGTTCTGGTACTTGTTTATCCCGAGCTGAGGGAGGAGTGCACGGTGCGGTGGTTAGCTCCGCTCCGGCGCTTCGCTTGCGGATGCGGTTGCCTGACTTCATGTTGGTAATGGTGTAAAAACAGCAATAAAAAAAAAAGGAACTATACAGTTCAAACTGAACGAATGTAAAGTGCATGGGCAGTCCGTGTGCATTGGCAAAAACTCCAGCGATGTCTTTTTTTTTTTTTTTTTAAAGACCGGGAGAGGGCGGGTTTAAACACACTTGGAAATGCGCTTTGATTTTACGTTAAACTTGAAAAAGTTATTTTCTGAAGTGCCAGCCCCGCTGCCTTACCGAAGGAAGCACTTCCTTAATCAGCATGGCTGTGTTAGCGCTGGTTTGACACTACATTAAATGACAGGGACTTGGGTTCGTGTAGGAAAGTTTGTTCTGGAGTAGAAGCAACTGTAGGTGGCACAACAGCTTTGCCTGCAAAGCAGCGAGCGGGAGGCTGGTCCTCAAAAACTTCTTTCGAGGATCTTTTCTCAGGAAGGATTGTGCCCTTGTTTCTTTTCTTCCCCCTCCCAGTTTAACGAAAGAGTGCGCTTCAGATCTGATGGTCTTCTTCAAAGCTTTCTTCTGCGCTGCTGGTTTTCATGTCCATGGCTGTCATTCTCTCTCTGGAGACCTGCTGGTGCAGACCGACTGTCCATCAGCAATGTCCCTGTGATCTACTGCAAACATACAACTGTTTTCCCCCAAGCTGTTGCAACGTGCAGTGTTTGCAGGGCTTCTCTTGTGGGTTTTCTCTGGGTGTGAACATAGCCTCGTCTCTCCTTTGCAGAGTTACTGCCCTTCAAACGCTAAAGCACCGGATAAACTGCTTGACCCCTGGATAAATCCAGCAGTATTTCAGCCTTCTCACCTGGGTTGCTGTTGTTGGTTTTGTGGCTGGTTTTTCGCAGGCTGGAAGGAAAGTGATGCAAGACTTCGCTCTTGTCTACACTGCAACCTCGGTCGTTGCTACCACCCCTGTGAGCCGCGCATCGCAGTCTCCCTGCTATAATCAAGATGCGTTGGCTAATTGATCTCAGCCGGAGTCCTCTAGTTTAGAAATATCTGTGGCTTTTCTACAGTTGCCACTCTGTGAGAATGATGTACCGCGGAGGCAGTTCCGCTCTGGCTCTCGTGGTGTTCCTTGGCAATATGAGTGCTTCAGCTTGTTTAAATGAACACAGCTAGAAATAGGAGTTGGGCTTTTACATGGAGCGCTCGTTGGACTCCCCCAGTGGCATAAGACATCTGTATGCAAACTCATAGTGCCTTGACTTCTAGTAAAGCTGTAGTAAATCATTTCAGGCTGTAAACCGTTGTTAAAGCAAGCTTGATTTTTATGTTGAGTGAAAATGTCTTGATTCTAAAAGCAAAAGGTTCTGAAGTGGATGCTTTCTATATTGTCTTAAAAAGAGAAGTGTCAGTGCAAAGCTTGATATTTCCTGCAGAAGGGAGGTTGAGGTTAGCTGCAAAGTCAGATTTTAGTCTAGAGTTATCGGACTTAGCCTGGTGCGGTTTTATTTGGCTGTATAAAACTAAAACCTCCTTACCCTTGCAGCACTGTGGTGATGCTCTGCATATGTACTTTATTCCTAAAGACAGGTGCTAAATCACACCTAGGGGGAAAGCTGGTTGCTGAGTGGTTTTTTGGTGAGTAATTCTAGTATTACGCTGTGATTTAGGTGTCTCTGGGAAGCCACAGCAATTGCTATCCAAAAGCTGTTGCTGTTGTTTGGGTGGCACTTGAGTTACCTCTTCCTAATGCAAAACCAATTCTAGAAAAGTCCCGCTTCCTTATGTAGGTTTTCTCTGGGAGTAAACAACTCTCTGGGACACTTTAATGACTCATCATCATGAAACTGTCATCTACCCTCTAAATATGCAAATTACTGCCAAGCACACCAGCAGATATCCAGCATATGTTAAATCCAAGCTACCTTTGCTGCTAGCAGCAGCTGAGGCATGGTGTGGTGCTGTCGCTGCCAAGGTAGGGGAGGGAGTCTGCTCTGAAGGATGTAGAGCAGTAAGGTTAAAAACTGGGAATGCTGAGGCAATTCCTTAAAGTTCATCCTAATTTGGGTTTGAGCAGTGTTTTGTGATCATGAAATCTGTAAAGCAGCTGTTCCAGGAGTTTGTGCTGGGACCTGGTGAAATGAAAAACTCTGGGTGGGTTTTATTTTTTTTCTTTGGTGTTTGTTTTTAATGCAATATAACTTTCTAAATATGATCTGGGATAAGCTCCCCATAAAGCCTTTCTGTAGAGCATGGTGACATGCTGGCCTGGAGCAGAGCACTGTGGGCTTCTGCATCTGTCAGTGCTGGCTTTGATATCAAAGTGTTTAGCTGTCATTTATACTCCATGGGTTTTTCTATTACCCCTTTCTAAATTCATTCCTGGCTTGGACATGCAATTAAAAAAAGTATCAAAAAGGCAGCACCAAGGGCTTCAGTCTAACTCTGCGTGTTACTGAGAAAGGGTCTGCAAGCTCTAATGAACCAGTGGGAGCTGTGGTTTGGGTAGGGCACGGAGGGAAGAGTCCAGTTTCAATCCTTATAGATGCCCTGCTGAAAAACTGGAAGAAAATGGGGAGATAAGCACAAAAACCTGATACAGGCCACTGGAACAGGTAACACTGACTTTATACTTGTGTTGGGTGGGAACTTCTCTTCCCCATGTGTGTGTGTTTTGGTTCCCCAGGTTTGAAGGACCTGATGCAAATGGCAGCAGAAGGGCTTGTGGGGCTGGGGCTGCCCTGGGGGCATCCCTGCAGCCATCCCGTTGTGGGATGGACAGAAGCTAGTGATGATGTGGGCTGTGATGGGGGGGGGAAAAACTTGGATTTAAAGCTGGTGGAGAGAAGATCTCAGCAGGTCAGTGCTTGGAGCTGGGCAACCTTTGTCTCAAGATGCTGCCGGGTGGGTTTTGAACAGTGAAGGTGGAGTGAGTTATTACCGGGTGCTACCCACTCATGGGGAAGATGAGTGGAAAATTAGGAGGATGGAGGCAATTTGGGGGCTGAGGATGAGGTGGCTTTCCTCCCCTTTTGGTGCTGGGGCAGGTGCTGGCACACTGCAGCTGTGGAAGCTGCTGTTTCAGCTCGCACCCCTGGGGAAAAAGCACCCCACGGGGCACAGTGTTGGGCACTGGGTTTATTCTCCTTTTCCTCTCGCACGCTGCCATCTCCTTCTCCAGGAGTTAAACGCCTCTTCCCCCTGCTCGCAGCCTAATTGCATCCCCAGGGTTTAACATGCGTGTGTTTATTTTATTCAACGTGTTGGCTGTTCCCACCGGAACAGGCTGATTTTTTTTTTTTTTTATTTTTATTTTTTTTAGGGATTGGGGTTTTTTTTTGCTTATTGTGCACAACAAGCTACTGCACAAGATATTGGGGGGGGGAGGAATTGTAGTAATGCCAGTACTTCTTGAATATTATAAACCTGGCTTATCAGCCCGACGCAGAGCTGGAATTTGTCTCTTCCTGTGCTGCATCTCTGCTTTCTGAGAGGGGCGTTTAAATACAGGCTGGAGACGCAGCCTTTCCAGTGTGCTCTGCTGGGCTGTGACAGCAGCAGCGGGGCTGCTTGAAGCTTTTTTTTTTTGCACTAATTCCTCTCCAAAAAGGAACTTCTCGGGGAGAAGGCTTTGAGACTGCATGTCCCAACAGTACCCGTTGAAGGAGGTGAAGGGAGACGCGGTTTGCTTTGTACCTGGCTCTCCTCTCTTCTCTGTCCTCATGGAGCCGGCTTCTTTTTGCTACCCCCGGCTCACCTTTCTCCGCTCGCCCTATGGCCAGTTTGGGGCGAGTGCTGGCTCTTCGCAGGATTTGGCCCCGTGGCCACAACGTTTGGTGGCGCAGAGGTGGAGTGGGCCAGTGGACGGTGCGTGACTGGGGATGAAATGGTTGGGGACTGCAGGAGGGTGGCATGGGGTAGCAGAGAAGCCTGCTGAGATCTGGGGGGCTTTGGAGATGGCAGGTAAGGAGGGAGACAACGCAGGTAGGACTTGGTGGATGCATTGGTGTGGTTGTGTTGATGCACTCTCCTCTCGGACCTCTCCTGGTGGTGCTTGCTTGGCTGCTGTCATCTCCATCAAGGAGCAGCTCCGGTCCCTGCTGCACCCTTGTGCCTGGGTACGCTGGCCAGGGAGAGCTGAGAAACAGCCTCAGCATGGAAAAAAATAAAAATAGAAACTGATCTTAGCCAGTCTTTTGTTTCATAAGCTTGTTCACTTGGTGAAATGAATCCGGCAGTGTTTGAAACCTGAAATACCTGCTGGAGGCTAGGCGGGCTCGTTTCGCCTTTAGGGCTTTGATGCTGTCAACTCTGTCCTTTAAACTGTTATTAAAGGTATCAGGTGTGGGTATAGGGGAAGGTATTAAGATCCTCTATTGCAGATTTGTCTCGCTACAGGGAAGTACCTTAAGCATCAGCTTGGTTAAAATTTTTACATGTTGCTTTACTGCAAATAAGTGATTTTGGGGAAACTCAGTAAATCCTGCTGTTTTAGAAGCTGAGCTGTGCTGTAATTGCTGATCCCAAGGACAGGAGCCTTGACTCTCTGTAAAACTTCTTTGGGGAAGGTATCAGGCTCGATGAGATTAGGTCTTAAGAAGCCTGATTTATCTTTGAAGGCGGTCCTGCCTGGAGCGAGGAGTGGGGCTAGAGACTTCCAAGGGTCTCTTCCACCCTCAGATACTTTATGAACCATGGTATACTTCCTTTACATCTTATTAAGAGTCTGAATATGATGCGCCTTACCTGGAAAAGCTCGTCAGGTGGCATGCAAAGAAAAATAATGGAGGAGACTGGATGAGCAGTCTCAGCAGAGAAAATGCGTAGGAGGTGTTTAAAAACATGCATTGCCTGTGGTTTCATGCAGCGGAAACAAGTCTGTAGCAGGGACTGAAAACGGGGGTATGTGGCTCTGACTGAATCCCTCTGCTAAAAGTGATGCCTCTTCCCGAGCTGTGCCGTGCCTCGCCTTGCTTCGCGCTGGGAAACAATTGCTGCCTCCTGGTAAATATGATCACTGAGAGATTTTTACTGAAGTCACAGTAATTGTCAGAGTTACTGTGAGGGGGGTGATCCAGCCTTGCCAGCATTTGCATAACTTGATGTTTATTTCTGTCTTAACTTTTTTTTAGGGTTCTGCCTTTTCTAAGGTTAACTTGATGTTGCTTTGGGACATTAGGGGTTTTTTCCTTTTTTTTTTTCTTTTTTTCCCCTGCATAGACTGACCATTCCTCTGGGCTTTAAATATCCAGCTGGGAGAGACCTGGATGTTGTTATGAAAAATCTTGAAGTGCAAGGAACATGAAGGAGTAAATAGGCTGGGGGAGGGCAGGGGTATGGCACGGCAGGGGCTGTGGCATCTTCCCTTGGAAGCTTTTTTAGGCACAGCACAGTCGAGTGATGGGCAGAGAGGCTTGCATATAAGTCTCCTGGGATGAGGTGAGGACCCTTCTGCTCTATTTTCTGCAACTTACTGTTAGAACATGGAGTTATTGCCCTGTTTCTCATTCCCTTATGCAGGCTTCTTGTTGAACGCATGCATTAACCCTTGGACTGCTGCTGCCCACTCGGCTGAGCTGTCATGCTGGGTAATGTGGAAAAAACATCAGAGCCCAGCCCTGCGATCGGGCAGGCACCGTGCTCACAGAGTACAGCAGCTATATCTTTAAGAAATTTGCTAGATCTTAAAGAAATTTGCTCTATCTACCTCTGAGCAGCAGGTTTGATTTCCCCTGTCTCTCTTCTTCCTGCATCTTCACATCCTCTTGTTTTCCCTGTACTTCTGTCTGTAAGGTACAGTATCTTCTCACTTCAGTTGAGCCTGGCTGCCACAAAGCTTTTTTTTTTTTTTTTTTAAGGAGGCGCAGGGGCTTTCTCCATACAGCATCCAGCCAAACCCAACGGCTCCAGAGCGCAGGGTCACTTTAATTGTTCTATTTTTCCCCTCCTTGCTACCAGAGGCACACAGCTCCCAGAGGCGGTGGGATCTGGGTGGCCGGAGGAGCAAACCCAAAGCCCAACATTGGCCGGTGGCATGCGGAGGGGTGCTTCGCAGGCGTGAAGTTAGCGGCTTGCCGGCATCGCTGCTGGGCTTGGGAGAGCTGGGGTGGAGGTGCCCAACTGGGAGCTAATGGGTCGCGCTCTCACTCCACCCATTCGCCGCTCGCCAATTGGAAGTGAGGGAGAAAGATGCTCTGGATGGATTAATATTGGAGCCATTGAAAAAGCACGAGCCATCGCTGCCTCAGCCACCTGAGCAAGTGGCATTTGGGAACAAGTGTGGTGGTTCAAGGGGGAGCAGCCAGGAGGGGAGCGGAGGCTGTTCAAACAGCATCTTTATTAAGGAAGTAGTGCAGGTAAGTTATGGTCTTAAAAAAAAAAAAAAGGCAACAAAAAAAACCCCTAACAAAAACCAAAACTGAAGAACCACTGTTGCTGTGTGATGCATTTGGACAGGAAATATAGAAAACCGGCTCTGCCAGCTCTTTAATTATTTAATTCACTGAAGTAAGGCAGTACTTGATGTATTTTCAATGGGCTTTGCTGCTTAGTGATGATATCTATTGCCTGTGCCGGATGTCTCTGTGCTGTTGTGTTTAAGGATGGAGAATACCTTCTGAATTCAATTTACATTAACCAGAGTGCTGTCTTTCAGGGTCTGAATTTAGTTTCAAGCTATGCAGGGGGAGATTAGCACAAGAGATCCTACCTGTTCTGATTGTTCTGTAATTAATGCTAAAACATTCTAACAGCCTGTGGGGCTTTACATACTGATGTTTCATGTGGGGAAAGTGCAGTGCTGAGTGAAAACAAAATGCATATATGTGATCTGTCTAAAATGCTAGCAAACATCATCCCTATTGCTGTAGCCATGGAAGCCATGTAGACGAACCATAAACAATGTCCTAATGAATAACACTGTATCATAGACTGTCAGTCTGCAATTATTTAAATTATTTCACCACTGGACCGGGGCATTTTTGTATTTTGGGTTGATGATGGACAGCAAAATCCGATCTGGTGCTGCTGGCTGTCCCCCCCTCCCTGCGGTGGTGGTGTCACTACTGCTGTTTTGTGGCTTCTAGACATAGGAACTGTATGGGGTGAATTGTGCTAGCCTGCAAAGCCTCTCGGGACTTGAAATCCCTGTTTCTGGGGGGATGCTTGAGGCTTCAGAGGGCAGCTGGGCTGTCATTTGGGTATCCTTTGGACTGTTTCCACTTTTAATGGCAATGGGGAGGGGAGGTTCTTTCTGTGTCTTGCCTGGAACAACAACTGAAAATGTGTTTGGTGATCAGGTGGGCTGCATTCACTGCTCTACTTCTCTGTCTTTCTGTTTCCAGTATAGATCTTGGTTTTGACCAAACTTCTGGTTTTGTGTGAATTGGAGCTGGTTTCCTGTTCCATATAGGTGCTTCTTGGGGGAGGGGTGGTGGTGGTGGTGGGAAGGGATGCAGGAATAACTTTGCTGCAAAAGCTTGGCCCCAGCCACTGCTGCCTCTTTAGTAGCTGTTTTTATTTCTGGTGGCCATAAGATAGGGGATAAAAACTTTCTAGAAATGCACTTTGTTCCAAAACATGGTCCTGGTACCCTGGGGGGATGCTGGAGTGTGAAACTGGTGGTGCTGGAGCATTTCTTTTACCTAACCCTAAAAAAGAGGTCTGACAGCTACTAGTTTACACCTTGCTGTTGCTTAGTTTTTACAGTATTTAACACAGCTGAACCGCTGCAGGGAACAGCTCCCTTCCTCTGAATAGCCTCCAGCAAATGAAGTATTGATAGTGTCTCAATCATTTTTGCATGTTTTACACAGTACCACTGCAGGTAGGTGGCAGGTGGTGGCCTCTGGAAGACCTGCCTGTGCAAGGAAAGCTTTTCAGAAAAAAAAAATCTCAGGCACCTTTTAGAATCCACATTCAACCCTGACCAAGATTTGGGGCTACTGCAGTATCTTTTTTTTCCCCTTCTTTTTGGTTAAGAATTATGAGGGTTTTGATAGGGCCCTGTAACTGAAAGAGCTGTCTGAAAAGCTGTCAGTGAGAGTTAATGCTTTCTAAATTATTTAAATGTTTCAGGAAAAGTCTACTGAAAAGCCTCAACTGGTCTGTTCTTGGGCCTTTGCCAGCTTGTGGGATCTCTGGTATTTGCTTTCGCTCCTCTCTATGTAGCACTTATGGAAGAAATCCTTGCAACTCTTAAATCACTTTTTAGAGGGCCCAACAAAATGAAACCTCCCCCTTCAACCTGGAAAAATATATATATATAAAAAAAAAGGCAAACAGCCCAAATTGTCTGTCCGCCAGCCAAATACCAAAGTGTTGTTCCCCTGTTTCTCAGCTTGTCCTTCTCACCTGCAAGATGCTGGCCAAGAAACCCGGTGGCGGGGGAAAAGATATCCCGTTAGCAAAGCAGCTGCACAGCTCTCCATTTACAGGGTTGCTTCCTCTTGCGGCTCACCTCTGGGAGGCACCCTTGGATATTAATTGCTCGGGTGGGCTAAATTGTGATGAGTCAACCTGGACAGCCTGGTGCTGCTGGTAAATCCAAGCACCGCTGACACCAGCCTTTGGTGTGCATGGGTTTGGTGTTTGGTGGTTTTTTTTGGGGGGTGCGTGTGTGTTGGGGAAGTCTCTGGTAGCTGTCACTGCTGCAGCCAGTGATCTTTTATTAGCTGGTTTTATTGAGATGGGTGTTCTGGAGGAAGCTGGGGAGGGGATGAAGAGGGGAGTTGTTCAATGCAGTGGGGAAAATGCCTTGAAAGCAGGTATGTCTGATCCCTGAGCTTGTGTGTGGGTGGGTGTTTGCCTGGCAGTGAGCAGGCAGGAGGATGCTTCTTGCTTTATCCTTTCAATATGATGCTTTCTATTTTCACAGCCAGCAACTGTGAAAATTAGTTCTGGGGTTTTGTTTACCAGAGTGACCGTGGCATGACTTAAGACCTCCTCACACTATTTCCCTTCATCAGAAGAATATCCAGCTCCTTGCATATAATCCCTGATTTGATACTTTAGTGCCTGCTGAGCCACAAAGCTATAAAGTTGTGTTTTCTGCCTGGATCAGGACTGGCATACCAGGGTGGTCACACTGTGGTGGAGAACACTGTTTAGATAGCTCTGTGGAGCAAAGCTTTATGTCCAAGTGACTAGTGCAGCACGGATAGCCTAGGAAATGTCAGAGCGCTGGTGGTGTATCCTCCAAAAATCAGAGAAATAGGACACTTCCCAGGGGTGTTAGAGATATTTAGTTTTGGTAATCCAGACCCCTTCGTCCTAAAAATGAGTATTTTTGGGGAATGAAACCCTTGTGGGAAGTAAAGAGGTGGTGAAAATAACTTCGGGATACTTACAGTAGGGGGGCAAGGGGGGTAGGCAACACATCTATGCAATTCTGTGGCAAGAGCGTGTTAAACATAATTTTTTAAAAAGTGTTCTCTAACAGAAGCATCCTCTCCTGTAAGGATTGCTAGAGGACTTGGCTGTGTCTACACATGAGGGCAAAGCTTGTGTTCCTGTAGGTCTGAGTCTCTTGGCTAAAGCAGCAATTTGCCATTGGATTGGGGTACTTAAAAGCACCTTCTTTCTCAGGGTCTGCTCTGGCCAATGCTTCATCTTGTAAAAGCTTACCAAGGTGAAGGGGTTTGGAACAGGTTTAAATCTTCCTGGTCATGGCTGTTTTCAAGACCTCAAAAGTTGATTTCTTGTAGGTGTTTGCATGCAGACAATGTTCTAATCAATCCATTTAGGTGAAGGTCTCCAACACAAAAATATGTTTTGTTATGATGATGTGCCAATGCCTGCTGGTACCCCGTACTGCTGCCTGCATTAAACCTCTAGGCATGCCGTGTGAGGATGAGTGCCTCATCCATCCTTCAGCATCTGGCTGTGTTTTTTCAAAGGTTTGACAACTTTGAGGAGGAGGAGAAGCTGAGAAGAAAAGTGGGGGGCAGCAGTGCAGAAGGGGAGTGTAGACAGAGGGGAGCCTGCTCTTCCTGCGAGTACTGGCTGGAGTGTGCCCATGGCTTTGGCCATGATGACTGGTACGCTGCTAACTCCTTACTCTTCAAGCAGTGCTGTAGAAAGCAGTATTAGGAAGATGTTTAGAGATGTGTGATGGGCCTGTGGATGTAACTCGGGAAGGACGAACACAGCTGGTCCTTTGCGGAGCTGGGCAGCTTGTCATGGGGCTGTGTTTAGCCCTTGCCTGCAGTTATGCCACTGGAACGAATAAAGGATAAGTTGGGGAGGGGTAGAGCTCTGGTGTGCCTTGTGAAAGGAAGGGCTTATCCCCCTCGGTCTCTGCTGGGGATGAAATGTGGATGGATGTGTGTCTGAGCTGAGAAAGCATGTGTGGTGCTGGCAGGCAGAGTGAGGCTGTGAAGCTGCAGAGAAGAAGAGTCCTTTAGTCGATCTTGACTCTTACCTCTTCAAGATAAAACTCCCTGGAACATAGCAGTGCTGATATTTCCCATTTAATGACTTAGAAAAGGTCTTTTTACCCCTCTTGAGTGGGTTTTTATTTTTTTTTTCCCTATTATGTTTTTCTTTGCCTTTATCGGTGGAAACTGATGCTTTCTGGGGAAAGGTCTAAGTCTGGGCTTGCCACAGGCAGCAGTGCTCATACATAGTATTAACTAGCGGTTTTCTTGTCCAAGTATTAACAAGCATGTGTTACTCATTTTACACTTCCTTGAATTATGGTGATCAGTTTTGAAACCCTGACTTGTGTGGTTTGGTTTTTTTCCTATTTTGTCATGCTTCTCTAGGTGCAGAGAAAACAGTAAAATCTGAACCTCTTGCCCTGTATGTCAATTGTTACTGCCCAGAACAGCAGCGTAGGAACATGCTTCAGCTCTGTGCCAGTATGAGCTGTGTTTTCACCAGTGTTTTCCAGTCGCAGTATGCAGGGCTCTGAGAAGCAGTCAGCTGCTTAAGGTGTAGATAGAAATGAGAAGTGATAACTTAAGGCAAAATAGCTTTCTAGCATGCTGCTGTCCAATCATTCTTGCTGACTTGGATGGTTTTAAGTAATTTGCAGCCAGTGTCTCCACCAGGAGACCTTGCTGCTTGGTTCTTCCCTGAAAACTGCCAAAGTCTCATGTTTTAAGAGGACAAGTGATGCTTTGGTGGGAGGATCTTGTGATATTGATATACTAGGAACTGATCAGCTGGTCAGTGTGATCCGATTTGCTGCCTGTGGAGCTCTCTGCCTGTTCTTCTGTGGTGATGCAGTTGTGCTATGAAAGGAGTTGGAGACTTCCTCACCCTGCTGCTGAGCTCTTGCTGCATACAGACACTTTTAAACTCTCAATTGCATGCTCCTTTCAGTTAATGCTCCACATAATTTGTAAAAATAAGTCCTGTCCTGCAGGTTTCCCTTGGGATATTATTCCTTGTGTGTGTGGCTTTTCTTTGAGTCTGTCTGGTTTTCTGCTTACTTTGGGTGGAGGAGGGGAGCAGCATCCTTTGGTCGTTAGGTATCTGAAGCACCTAAACTGTGGCTCTCCCCTTGCCCCAAATTGCATGAACCTGGGTGAAGCTTCCCTGTCATTGTGCAGCTGGGGACTCCCTTGTCCTGTGATGTTAATTCATGGTGGGACGGAGAGAACGAAGAATAAGTGAGCTCAGAGTTTAAGATTGAACACCAGGTCAGGTGGAGCCTTGGATAGAGGTGGCCTTGTCATCTCCCAGATCTAAGCCTTGGATGAGACAATACATTCGTTCAAGCTGGATTTGGTCCCAGAGCTGTTTGAGGCAGTGCAACTAACTGCAATGTTCCCCATCACGTAGGGAAGTTGGTGCCCAACTACTTAATGGTAGTGATGGACACTTCTAGCATAAGTGGCTAAAGCCTTGCTTCGAAGCTAAGGCCCTACATGTCTTCTGGAAAGTAGATTTCTTTCCATATAACTGGGTAGTTTGGTCTGTCACAGTGAGAATTGGTAATTCCTTCTGGGAGGAAACTGGGAAGGTCTAAAGGCTTTTTCAGGTGAACAGGTGATTCTTTTTGTAACTTCTTGCTCAGAGGCTCCAGTGTTTTGCTACTTTAAGGCAAGACATTGCATGTGCCGATGAGTTTCAGAAATGTCCTCAGAGTTCCAGCAAAACAATGTTGAAGAAGTTGGTGGGAATTGGGATATTGGAGCACACCCTGAGTAAAACATGAAGCTACCTAATGTTTTCTGATCAGTACTTAACAGGGTAGCTAAATGTTCCTGATGTACAGGCAGCCTGCGTTCAGAGGCAACCCAAGAGCAGCCAATATTAAAGGGCCTGTAAATGAAGAAGTACCTTTCCAGTAACTCAAAATGGTGTTGTCTCAAAGTAAACTCCAATATCAAGAGACTAGAACTTGGAGAGATTTACTGGAGGGAAATCACAAAAGCCAAAGTCTGTAGTACCACTTGCAGAAAGCTTGTTAGAGAGCTCTGTTTTGCCTTCAATATAAGGCTTGTGCTGTAGAGGGCTGTTTACTTGGAAGATGCCAGCAGCAGAACATTGTAATTGAGTTACTGAAGTATCCAGAGAATGTGTTTTTATTTGTAATCCACTAATATTGCAAGGCTCAAGAGAACTTATTACTAACCCTAAAACAAGAGACTTAAAATGGGTTATTATATGAGACACATTCCCCAGAGGAATTTAATAATGGAGGATGGCATGGTAGGGTTTTGTTGTTAACTGTAAAAATGGTAAGAATGTAAGAAATCGGGAAGTATACCCACTTCTTGTCTGCTGCTTCTCACTGCTGATCTGATTAGTCCTAGTCCTAAAACCAAGCACCTTAAATGACAGCAAACTTGACTGTCTTACCATTTAGTAGCAAACTTCATATCTCTCCCCCTCGGTGGCCCTTGAAGTCGCTGCAGTTGCACCAGGCGAAGGGCTTACCTCTGAAATCTTGAGCCGTATCCCTGAGTCTAGAGAAATAGGCTTTTTTTTTAAGTTTTCCATTTTGCAGGATTTCAGTGCTTCAGCTCTTCGCTTCTACCTTTGAATTCAATGCTCATAAAGGGATGAGAAACTAGTCAGAAGCTTTCCTTTGAAAGAACAACAAAGTGGTGACACTTTTAATACCTGTCCAATTTAGTCTCATCTAATAGACATCCCTGTAGGGAATAAGGTGGGGTGGCAGTAGAAACTTATTTGCTGGAGTAAATTAACTCTTAAAAATGAAGAGCACTGCTTAAATTGTCAAAAGAGCTATACCATGTGCTTTTTGGCAGGTAACAGAAGATGACATCTGGTTCTGCCTTTGGACAGGGAGAGAAATTGGACAGTCTGGTTGTCATTGTAGGTGTTGGATGAGAAAGCAGAGTCTGGAGAGTGAGGATATAAGCTTCTTGGTGAAAGATACTAGAGGCACGAGGGCGAGTTGCTGTGCTGTGTATCTTAGCTCCTTGGGGTAATGCTTTCCAGCTTTGTCTCTAGAAGCCTGACCTTATGTCTTGCTGAAATTGCTTTGCTTGGAATTCTTTTTTTAATTGCTGAACTCTCTGAAAGAAAGCTTGGGGGATAGGAACTGGCAACACGGGTTTGGTGGACCTGAGGGAAGTGGTGTGCTGGTGTGGAGGGGGGAACTCCCACCCTGTGGTAATAAAGTGCTTCTCAGGCCATAGGTCTTTTCCTCCAGCCCACAAAGGCTAGTGCAGGGGGCTGGTTTGTACTTCGTGGAAATGGTTCTGCTGCTTCAGGCAAACCCCTGGAGCGTTGTAGTGTTGATCTCTAAGGTATTTGGAGACTTGTATTCCTGCCCAGGCTTTCCTAAGCTAAACGCTTGCATCGATTACTGTACTGTATTTAGCTGCCCCACAGTTGACCTTTTAATTTCGAGAGTGGAGGTGAGATGAGGAGAGGAAATGTAGGTTGGTGTGTGTGCATCAGGCTGTGGGGATGTATCTTATTGCTAGAGAAAGAGGGCTCTGCCTTGCTGTCAGTTCTGCACAACTCGAACCCATTGCTTCTTTCTTCAGCAAAACATGACTAAGGAGCTGAGACCTTGGATATTAAAATCCCGTAATCCTTGTGAAAGGAGAGGCGTATGGAGCCTACTGATGTGTTTGACTTGCTGACTGCCACTGAGCGTGCACTTAAGCACGGTCTAGCTTGCCTCATCCTTAGGTAGCATCCCACAAACATAAGCTATGCTTGCTTGTGTTAAACTGACTGGGGAAATATGGGGAGAAAAGGGCTAATGGCATAAGGATGAAAGATATTAATTGCACTCACCCAAACCTGTCTCCTTTGTTCTGCTCAGTTCAAAAGTTAGGTGGATGCTGCTTTCCCTAGACTCTCAGAGATGCAGATGATGTGGCCCCAGTTTACCCTTCCTACCTCTACTTCTGCTAATGCATTGACCTTTAAGCTAGTCCCAAACCTCTGTGCGTGTGTCTGGACTTGTGTAAACACCCCATCACCTTTTACCTCCTGGGCATGTTACACACCGTTCCTGATGTTAATGTGCGTAGCCCCTTCCGTGGGGGTTGTAACAACTTTTCAAAAGGCTCCAACAAGCCTGCTTTGAAGTCTGAGTCCCGTTGGTGCTACGGGACAGCATTATGTAGGGAGAAGACAAATTACCAGGGCTGGACTTTAGCCAGGACATAGTAGGGTGAACGCCTGACTTTTTTACTTTTTTTTTTTCCCCCTAAACGTGCCATTGCATCTTTAATTACAAGGTTAAGACCTCTGTTTTATGACTCATCCGAAAAAACAGCACCTCCAACATAATTGCCTGAGCATGTTGCCTAGGGGACTGTTGCTCATTAGTGACTCAGAGGAACGAGTGCCACCTAATGAAATGGCACTGCCTGCTGTAATACGCCAGCCTTGCCCTCTTCATGCCTGGTCCAAGCAACGACCACACCAGAGTCTCCCATAAAGGTGCAATGTCAGCCCAGGCGATGCTGCGGTTAGAAGGTATTTCTAATGAAGAAATCAACCAACTCTGAATTTGTATTCATTGGGCGTTATCAACCCATAGAAATAGGTGTGTTGAGTTAAAGAAAAAGCAGACAATGTCTCATTTTGCCTAGTGAAGGTTGAACATGTTGCTTCAGACTTCCTCAGAAGTCATAATAGAAATGAGAAATTGATATACCATCCTGATGGGAATGTCAGTTCCTTGGGTAATCCATCTGCCTAGGCGTATTTTGTTTCTCTGAAATACGTAAATGCAATCATTACACAATAAGAGCCTCCGTATAAAACTTTCCTTTGATCGTTAGCATGCTAATGGGTCTGGATGGATCTTCTCCTTCCCTTCCAGGTGGAGGGAAACAATTGACTCGTGTAATGGGTGCCCCTTGGCCACTGTGCGTTTGTTCCTCCAACCCATTGTTCTGGGATGAACTTGGAACATCGTGTTTCTCTCTTGGACCAGACACTTGAATTGCCCTCGGGTTTGTGTGTGGGGATTTTTTGTTGGTGTGGTTTTTGTTTTTTGTTTAATGGTCATCAGGATGTCTCTCCAGGAACCTGTGCAGCCGAATACTGTCTGCACTGAAAGATCGGAGCCAGGCTGGGCTGTGACAAGTGTTAGGGTTGGAAGGTGCTGCCGTCAGTGGTGTGACTTGTATCCGTCTCAGGCACAAAGGCTCCCGGTGGACCGTGATGAATTATGATGCTTGAAATGTGGCATACTGTAAAAGGGGGGGGAAAAAAAAGGCACATAACCTACAAGCCAAAAGTTATGGGGTAGAGAAAGGGTCTTTGGGAAACTGTCTCATACCTCAAACGAAAAGCAGGAAGCCTAATCTGTAGAACAATAAAGCAGGCAAAACCTCTTTCCTTGTTGGCCCAAATTCATCCCAGGCTTGCGTAGGTAATGTTTGATTAGCCTAATGAAGTGGGGAAAGACAGAGCAAATCTATTCCTCTTTTTGATTGCATTTTGGCTGGGAAGAAGCATATAAAGAGGCAGTATCTAGTAGCAGATTTTGAAGGGGCTGCTTGGGTGACTCTTGCTCAAGGCTTGCAACAGCACTCTGTTAGCTCATCGTAAAACGGAGCATGCACCTGTACAGAAAAGCTGCTGCTTCTAGCCCACACAGTCTGAACTGTCAGATATTGTTAGCATTAAAACCAGCCAGGCTGGGTTTGGGTACCAGACTTTGATCACACCTGAAAGCAGGCGCTCCTATGATGTTTGCACATCTCTTTGCGTGGCAAATACCCAGTTTGCCAGCAGTTAATTGCAGATCTGACTTACTAACAAAGAAAGCGTGTTCCATAATGAATCATGGGGATTCAGTCCTGGCGCTGCTGTGTTTGGGGGTTCGCTCTTGGTCAGCGTCATTTCCCACTTGTGGCTTCCTCACAAGACCCTGTTGGTGCAGATGGTGTTTGCTGCAGGACCCCAGCTCCGGAAGCGGGCCAAGGAAGGCTACAGTGTTCTGGTGCTTATCGTCAAGTGCCAAGCACTGTTTTGGGATATCCTAATGATTAGGAGCAGCAGAATAGGATGTGAAATGCTGTTCCCATCTAAATTGTGGTGTTTTTTCTAAATTAAACTGCTGCTTTTTATGTGAGCATAAGCTACAACCTGGACTTCATTATGGCTTATGGTTTTTTTATAAAAGCCTTTAGATGCTTAGCTTGTATTACTTTTGGATGCACTTGTTCAGGTTTGATAGGTCACTGAGATGATCAGACTTGTCCTGATCTTTAGTCTTGCTGTTTTGTGGTCGCAGTCTGAGGCTGCTTAACTTTTTTTTCAGGCAGTGACTGTATAGGATATTTCGGTAAATGCTGAAGTCAATAAGCAAAAAGTTAAATTTGCCACATCTGGGTGCCTGCAGCATTTTGGGACTGGCTTTCTGCTGTAATCCAGGCTAACAGTGAGTTTAGCAGTAAGATAAAGACATCCAGCATCTTGATGATTCTCACGTTTCTTCTTTTTCTGTCTTTTTAGAGTCTCCACCAGCAGCGATGTCAAGAAATGGGTACTTCTTTGAAGAGAGTGGCAAGTATTATTTGACTATTTCATACACAGTATTGCTTTATTGGAGGGAGAGTTGCACTACAGGGTTAGCTGAGAACTCAAAACAGGTGATAGGAAATCCATTTAACTTAAGCAGTATGTGAAGACAGTCTTGCACGGTGGTTGTGTAATCTCGTACTGGAAGCAGACTCTGCGTTTTTAAATCCTGTAGATGTTCTAGATATTCAAAGCAGTAAATAATCATCTTCACGTTGTCATCGGTGACTATTCTGGGTGGCTCCTTGTTTTTCAAGTTCTCTCATGATGTTTTCCTGTAATACAGGCTGGCAGGTGTATTTGCTTGTCTTTTTCTGGAGTGGAGATCATGTGTAGGTGTCAGATCCCTTTGGAGACAACCTGCCAAGAGCATCAGGCAAATGTTGGATGGCTCTGGTTAAATGCATCTTTTAGTGCAAAGTGCTTGCTAAGATTTTTATTTTTTTTCTTTGAAGCAAGATGAAGTTGTGGCATTTGTCAACTTTTATCATCTGCCTCAACAAAGGTGGCTGAGCTCTCAGAGATAACTGTACTGATAAAGGGCCAAAGTATCGCACAACCAGACTTGAAGTGCAGTGAAGTCCCAACTTCTCTACTGATTTTGGAGTGATGGCATGTGTGGAGGTTGTGAGAGTTCTGCTCAAGATCAACTTCTTCAGCATGTAGGCCCTTAGAGACTAAGGGCTTTTTGCCCTTGGGAAGGTGTAGTGCTTGGAGTGTTCAGGACTTCCAAATGGTGAGAGCAGAAGACTAGAACGCTTCAGTTACTTTGGCCTGTAGATGCTTGTAGCTGTCACAGGGCTTATCCTTCTTGTTGCAGGGGGCTAAGTCTTAGGTTAACGTCTGGGAAGGGAGAAGCTGAATGTCTGCCAGACATCAGCTGCAGTAGGTCCAGCATCGCTATTGACAGCGCTTCCTTTGGCACTGGCTCACTTGCCTTCCCTGAAAGCGTAATATGGAGCCAATTTCCAGGAGTAAAAGGGTGGAACTGTAAGTAAGTGCTCTCATCTCTAGGAAGAGGTCTTTTCAGAAGGCTGAGTTGAGTCGCAGAAAGGGCAGAAATTAACACCTGACCTCAGGGAGGTTTTCTGAGGGCATGAGGTCTGGGTAGCCCTGCTCCTACCTTCCCTGGCTTGCTTGTGGCCCCTTGGGATGTGGCTGATGCTTTCTTTAGGACTGGGAATGTAAGAGGGTGATCCAGGTTGGGACCTGGAGAGATGACTAAGTCTCCAGCTTCTGGCTGAGAGCACTGTAAGGGCTTGGTGAAAAATGCTGCTGTTCTTGGAGGAAGCACAAAGGTGGCTGTCTTCTGGAGCTACCTGCTTCACCCCAAGATCTCCTGCCACAGGGAACACAAGCGCAGCTGTCTGTCCTAGCATCTTATGTGGAAAAGCTCTACATGCCTCCTTCCAGGACTTGGTCTTGTCTTCCTCAAACTATCCAAACAGAAAAAAAAGTGAAAAGTAGATCTGTTTTTTAGAGCACATATTTGTAGTTGTGGCATTCCCTGTGCAAAACTCTCCTATAAGATACGCGTTTTTTGTCAACATGGTGCCATGGCAGTGAGGGTTTATTTCTGCCCTATTTGTGTTACTACTCAGCTTCCTCCTTTATCTTAAGGAGACAGAACCTCAGAGCTACTGTTAAAGAAGGACTTCATGCAACTGCGTATGCTTCTTTCCTGTTGTGCTTCTGCATGGTTTGGGGGAAGGAGGGAAGGCTGCCTGCAAGTTCCTCTTCAGCCTGCATGTGGTATTGAGTGCTGTATTAATTGTGATTGAAAATACAGTGGATTTCTTGGTTATTTCACGCTCAAATCTGCTGTCATTCTCATTCCTCGTTACAAACTGACCTTTTTTAAAAGTTCAGTTGCTGCTGAGTGATGAGTCACCTTCTGCTGCCTGATGGCTTGTGTGTTTCTGCGCAGAATATACGGACAGCACGTCTCGGGACTTCCCAGTGTGAATATTCACATCCCTCTGTGAGGCAGTGCTTTGGCACTCGCTGTATGGAAGTTTCATGCGCTCAGATTCTTGAAGGTTTACCCAAAAACTTAATCAGGGCTAGAGGAAACTGCAGAGAAAGAAGTTACCTTTTTCACATAGCAGTTTTGAAACTTGTTTTGAAATGGAGCTATGTAGTCATTAAGCTGTTTCTTGGCACCATTTGTTCAGATCTGCCAGTCCATTGTGGAGACTAAGAGATGC
>JAVJGI010000001.1:40748531-40860933 GCA_035590275.1 Ibycter americanus
GAGCTATGTAGTCATTAAGCTGTTTCTTGGCACCATTTGTTCAGATCTGCCAGTCCATTGTGGAGACTAAGAGATGCTCCTGCCCCACCTTTAAAATAAAAAAACCCCACCCACCAACCCTCTAAGCTGTGTGTTGGGGAGGGCAAAGAAAAAAAATATACATTTTCATCTGATTCCCTTAGCACTTAGATTTTTCTTTTTTTCCTCTTTCTCAGTAGAGACACATCTTTTGATGCTGTTGCTCTTTGCAGTTGAGCTTTTTCCTTATCTCCTCTGAGATCTTGCATATACATATGGTTTTCTGTATCCTTAGTAATTGGGATGTTTTTGTTTCTGACCATATCTGAGTCTCTGTTCAGAGACTGTGTCTGCCTTTGCCAGCTCACTCTTTTCTTACCCTTGTTGTGCTCTCAACAGCAGCTGCAGCAATGTTAAAACTTCAAAGCTGAGACTTCAGTTTTAGGTTAAACCATTGTAGTGAGGGTAATCTTGGCTGCAAGACCAAAGCACTGCTTTGTAAGAGTCTCCTGTTTGTTGTTCATAAAAAACTTACTGAAGTAATTAATAATTTGTAGCTCTGTTAATTGCTAAGGAAAGCCCAGGAATGATTTTTCTAGTGAATGGATGTTAATATCATAGAATTATATAGGTCGGAAAAAGACCTCTGAGATCAGGTCCAACCGTTAAGCCAGGACTGCCAGGTCCATCACTAAACCCTGCTGCTAAGTACCAGATCTATGTGTTTTTCAAACACTTCCAGGGATATGACTGATACGACTATTCTGGAAGCTCAGAGGGTTGTTATGGTCCAAACCATGTACCAGCCTATTTGGTGACTTCTTAATTGGCTAGAAATCTGGAAAGTTATTCAAAGGAACTCATGTTTTTAGCTACGAGTGCCAGTTTCCAGCATACCCTGGTCTTCCTCTATTGCTTGAAGAACTTGACTGAAAGCTGCTTTTGTGGCCCCTGGTGCATTGTGGAAGGGTAAATGCATGCAATATGACTGGAGAGAAAAAAAAAATCTGTTCGGTAGCTTGCTTACAGAGGTAACATTAAGAGGCAAAATTAGTAGGTAAGTTTGTGCTTGCCCAGTTAGAAGCTTCTGATGGTTGGTGTGGTGGCAGCAGGTATGATAGCAGCTGTTGGCCACGTTCTGTTTTCAGCCTATATACATCATCATGATAGTTGTCCTCTGACACATCTTGCTGATGAAAATCCATGTTTTTATTCCTTTTGAGTCTGTGGAACAAGCTTCTTGTACAAGCAAATGAGCAAAATCTGGCACAGCTCAGTAATATTTGGTGTCCCCCCTACCACGCCCCATGAGCAAGGCTGTGTGTTGAAGTCATTTGAATCTTCAGCAATGTTTTGTCAAATGAGTGTCCTTCTTGACAAATTCAAGTGACTAATGAGATGATTGTGTAGAGCCAATGCAAACCTGAAGATAATTGGAGTCCTGATGAAATGTAGCTTGGCAATCAATGTTCGGAATAACTACTCAAGCCCCACATTGTCTCTTGGCTGTTAGGCTCCTGCACCCTCCGTGGTGGTGGTGGGGGAGTATCCAGTGCTTGCTACAAGTGGATTAGCTTAAAAGACATTGGTATTAGCTGCAAGTGATTAAATTCTGCCAATGTATTATGAGCTTCTTAATTGACCCAAGAACTTTCTCTGATAAGACACAAAACTGGAGGCTTTGTAGTTCCTTTTGCAAAATCTAAAGGAAGGACTCCCAGTATAGTGCTGGGGATATCTGAATTGTTGCATTGTTTTAAAGCTGGCTCAACAGATATTGCAGCATAAATTTTTGTCTTCCTGAGCAAATCCCTCACTGCTTGGTCTCCTCTGACTTATTAATTGGTTTTGCTGGCACAATAAATTGCGGTTGTGTTGAAGAGCTCCAAGGCCCCAGTCTGGCTTGGGATGTTTGGATAGATTTTATCTGGTTGTTTTTGTTTTCCAGTTTGCAGCTCAGTTTGGTATCTGTGCTGTGGGGTTTTTTCTTCTTTAAATTTGTCTTTATCTGTCTTGGAATTGGTAGCCTAACTAGGAGATTAATCTAAATGTCTTTGTGGAATAAATCCTTTTGCAATGGGTTTCCTCTGATGAGATGCTCAGTCTACCATCAGCAGAAGCACTACTGCTACCTATGGAGAGCCTGAGAGGGGGTGGCTTGCAGATCTCTTGCAAATTTCTATTTCTGAGAACTATCAGGAGGCTTATAATAAAGTGAACACTCCTGATTTCTGCGGGTTCTGGTACAGAACTGAAGTTCCACGTGCTGCTGTGTTTTGTAAAAACAAAACAATAAATAAAAACAAAGCCCTACTGAATTACTTGGATTATTCACAACATTTCCTAGAAATCTGGCTGCAAAATACAATACTGGAATTAATTCAAAAGTGCCTGGGTGTTGGGTTTTTTGTAGCAGATCAGTTCTTTCAGTCCTGTTATAAATTATTACTGAAGTGGCAGGGGAAACTTTGTTTCCATCTGGCTCTTGGTGAACAAAAGACTGACTTGAAATAGGGTTGGAAACATGTGACTGAAGCTGTGGCTGACCAGTAGTGGAGGGATCTGTTACTTAAAGGATGCAGGTCTGGTCTTGGTGATTCACTTGCTAGACACTTTCTACCTTTTTTTCTTTCTTTCTTCTTTTTTTTTTTTTTTTTTTCAAGAGGAGGTTGTGGCTTAATCTGTGGTCTTGAAGCACTCTGAAAACTTAGGTAATGGATTGACATCTCTACAGAGGGTGGTCATTGCTCCAAAAGGCTGCAAATCCATACCTGATGGGTTCCCAGTGACTGCTCAGGAGCCAAGAAGCATCACCCAACACTTCCCCAGCTCTTCTGCCCCTTGAGCTACCTGTGGAGGGGCTGGGATTGGAGGACACTTGTCTAAATCCCATCTAGATGGCCTAGAGAAGCCATTGATCTTACCTGTGCCAACCCATAATATTTGCCTTAATAAAAGAGGTCTTCTAACAAAAGCAGAGGTAAGCTCTGGACCTCTCCTGCCAATGAGTTGTCAGCAGTAAACCCTCAGCAGTCCAACAATGCAGTCTGTGGACAACCCCTACGCCCCCCACCAGTTGTCTTCTCCTGGGCTGGCATAAGCCACGTCCACATGGCTGCCTGCGACACGACAGGTAAATCTCCTTCGGACAAAAATAGCAAGCCTTGCCAGGGAATCTCTTGACAGTGAACCAAAGGAAAAGCTTAGAATCCTAGCAAGCATCCAGCTGTATGTAGAACTGCTTTATTTAATCATCATGGCTTAAATTTTTAAATTGGTGGGAGACAGCTTTGCAAAATGTGACTTGATAGCAGCCTGCGGAGGGTATTGCTTTGTGGCTACAGCACTGCAATTGTTCTTGTCTGAAATGGAGTAATTTGTTAGGAAGGAAGGAATTTTTCATGATTGCTTTTCAGACTCCCGTGATTCAAAACAATAAGTAACCCCCTAACTTTGAAGTTTAACCTCAGCAGGAACATGTAAAATTTAAGCAAATATTTACCCAAAAAATGCTCTTCTGTCAATACAGTTGCTCTCTCTTTGTCTGAAAAATAAGAGCTATTTTAGTAAGTAGGTGATTATGCTGAAATCAGCATATGAGATGTGACCAGAAGTTTGCCCTGGTTAGTGTGTGCGTGAGTAGGATGCTGTTTAAAACCTTTTATTTTTCTAAAATACTGTGCAGATTGGAGAACTGATAACACTTGTACAAAGTTCTTCCTAGTCTCCCCTGAATCCTTCGATTGCTGTATCCCTGCCAATATTAACTAACTGTAAGGTTATCTAACCTTTGGAGGCAACATGAATTCTGTGTTTTTATGCAGAGTGTAAAGGTCAAAATGGAGGTGGAGGCTCCATTATTAATTGAGTTTCCTTTTGCACCCAGCATTGGGGATTTAGGTATTTTCTGAGTGACGCAATGAATCTGCAAGCCTGCAGTACTCGGGGAACAAAGCAAGCCCTCTGATAGCTTCAAGCTCAGGCTGATCACTTAAGCTCAGGTTAATTAAAACTTCATGCCTTTCATGAAAATTAGCATCTATTGTTGGTTAGAGCAAGCTGAAAATTCACAAGCAGAAAAATCAGATGAAGTTGATTTTTTTTTTTTTTAAAAAAAAAAAAACCTTAATGCCAGTATCATGGCTAGTTTTTAGGCAGATACAGGACTTAATTCTCTCTTGAGTTCCTTAATACTATCTTAGAGCTGAGCGCTGGGATGCTCAAAGAACCAGACCCGATTTTAGGGTAATGCCCATGTCCCAGTTGATGCCCCCTTACTTTTAAAAGCTATTGAAAACGTATTATTATTGCTTCTGTTGTCCTTCTGTACTTGACCTGTAATTCTTCTGAGAAAGTGGATGCAAATAGCTCTGAACTCTTCTAAAACAAGCCAGCTCCTGCCCTTGATGATCTGACTGCAGCAGAGCTGGCTGTTTGACCGTGTGGGGTTTATGGCTTGAAACTCTTAAGAGTTGGGGCCAACCACTGGATTTCAGTTCTGAATGGATTGGGATCAGTGACGAAAATATTGCAAGCAGTGATGTTAGAAGGAAAGCCTTTGCTTTTCCTGGGGCAAAATGTCTGAGGTGGCTGAGTCCAGCAGGAGCACGGTGCATACCGTTGTTGCTATGTTCTGGCAAGGTGACCACAAGTGCTGTTTTGCAAAACCAGTAAAAAGGACTGTCCTGCAATTTGCTGCCTTCTGAGCCTAAAAAAGCCACTTGAGAAATCTGAAACGGCTTTTAGCATGGCTAGCTGATAGTGTTGGATTACCAATCATACGAGCTCAAAAGAACTCTTCTAATGTAACTTGAGCTTTCTGACTTTTTGAAGACTTTGTGGGAAGGGGCAACTTTCCCTTCTGAAGAGGAGGAGATGCCATCCCATGGTTCTGGAAGCTGGGGCTTGGATTTGGCTGAGGAAATAGACAATGCTGTGCAAACAGGTGCTATGAATGAGAACACTTTTTCAGACTTGTAATGTAGACTACCTTGGAAGTTGAGGGTAAAAATCAGTGGTTTCCAGAAAACTGCTTTGAGTATTCAGACTGTTATAGCATATACGTGGTCCTTCAGAAATAAAGCCAGCATTTTTTGCAGAGACTTGGCAGAGGACGATACCTTTTGACAAGCTTTGATTTTTAGCTTTCCTATTCTACCCTGCTAATCTAGCTACATGAGTATGTACCCTAACCTCATCCATGTAACTTTTGCTAAAGCAGTAGCAGCAATATATCTGCCTAACCAAAAAAATGTGGAGTGCACACGTGCCCAGAACTGTGCAACATCTGGTAATGCCAAAAGGAAAAGTGTCCCATCTCCCCCAAACACCTCCTTCTTGGATGCTTACCCTGGTTTGCTGTGTTAAACTGAGTCCGCACCGAAGCATGGGTAGATGCATTTGCGCTCCTAATATCTTGGCTAGTGTGTGTGCTTGCAGATGTTGATTAAAATACCATGATCGGCTTTGTCACCTCTGAGGCACGCTGAGAGGTTATGCTGGGGCTGTGTCTGGCATAAGGCTCAGAACTGGGGTTTGAGATGATGTTGTTAGTAATATAGTTGCTTTTCTCCCAGGAAACTGAAAAGCTTTTGGCTTTCTTGGAGAAGTCTGCAGCCCCTGGGCTGTATGTGCTGCTCCCACAGAACAATTAAGCCTTTCCAGGGAATGTATATGATGTGTCTGAAGTTGTGCTTCCTGCTAACTACTACTCTGCTGATTTTATTACCCCAGGTGCAGCTGCCGCTAAAGCAGTGGTGGGAGAGGTAATGCCACCCCTGATTGCTGCAGCTCAGTTCACTGCTTTTCCTGACAGAGCCCCGGGCTCTTAAAACTCAGCTCAAAAGCAAAACAGCTGCAGGGAAGGCACCTTGTCAGAGTTGTGAGGGGGTTGATAGCAGCAGGACCGGGGAGGTGAAGTGGATCGGAGAAGGTGATGAGAGTAAGGAGAGAAGGTGGGGATGCATATTGAGATACTGAAGCAAACAAGGCAGGCCTGGGCCAGGCATGAAATTACAGGGGAAGGGGTGATGCATTAGAGAGGAACGGCTAGAGAAACTTCATTATTTGCTTTTTCTTCCCAGCAGCTGCATGAAATGGGCTGATAGCTTATTTTCATGTTGCATAGGATGAGCTGAGGTACAGGAAGACTTAGGGTCAAGGCATCTGCTACTTATGGCTGCACCGGGCGAAGAGTGAATTTTGTTCCTGCAGCACTGAAGGATGGTGCTTGCTGTCCTTGGCCTCATGTAATTTTTCTGCTTTTCCATTTGTCTTTGCTGTGAGATGAGTCCTGCAGGGTGGACTGAGGGGGGATCATCCTGACCGTAAGGTGTCCTTCAAGGTACAGGAGGGCTGCGCTGACCTTCTCAGCCAGCCTTAACTCAGCTCTGGATTCTGGCTGCCTACTCAGTGAAATCTCTTTTCTGTAGTGCTTTTAGACTGTATTTCAGGCTGAAGTGGCACTTCCCATGCTCAGAGGTCTGACTTGCCCTGTCATGTATCTCATGGCACTTCAGTAAATGCTGCCTTCATATGAAGGTAGCAAACTGCAGTGATAGGGATGGGGGGGCTGCCACTTCGGGGACCTTAAACTCTTCCCCAGTTGGTCTGAGGCAGTATGAAAAGGTGTCTAACACTGCCCTCCACCTCACTGAAGCAGCTGCTTATAGCACGGGCTATGAAGTGTTACTGAGGCTCTGCTTCTGTATGGAAACCTGACTGATATTTACACAAATTGTGCAATGGTCATATCAGATCCTGTTCTGAAGTTCTGTAAAACACAATCAAAACTTTTAGAGGAACTGAACGGCTTCTGCTGTTGCTTGTGGCATTTGCTGCCCTTCAAGCAGCAGGGGTGGCACTCGGTGATCATCAGGCGACTGGGGGGAAAAACAGCTGCCAGGGCTGGAGGCAGCTATTGAGCCGTGCTCAGAGGGAAGGGAAGATGCATCTGCTGTGCACCCAGCTCGAGGTGACATCTTTTCACCTCAAGGTGACCCTGTATTTGAACAAGCGTAAGTTGCTTGTGTTTTAAAATGCCTGGCAGACTAATAGGCTTAGGGATTCAGAACAGGAGTGGTTTGAAGCCTTGAGGTGGTTTAGTGACAAAGCAGACACCTGCCTGGGAGCGCAGTTCCTGTATAGCCCAGGTTTGGGATTATTTGCAAGCTGACTGTTTTGTCCGTCCCTTGCCCAAGGGACACGAGGCTCGGCTGCCTTTTGTTCTGCTCTTTCCTCCCCTAAAGAGGGAGGAACAGAGGATGCTTCCCTTGCCAGAGTCCTCGCTGACCTCTGCCCAGCCCTCTGATCTGCTCCACCCTTGCCCTTCTTCCAGCTCCTATGCTGATTCTCTCCCCAGTCCAGCCCTCTCTGCTTTCAGGGCCCACCGCTGCTGCGCTCTTATCAAGCCAGTTTCAGTGGGCTTGAGAGGTGAATAAATAGTCTTCCCTGCTTGACTTTTACCCATTTACCCATCTGTGTCTTAATTGCATTAAGACAGTGGGAAACAAGTGAGCCATGGTCTCTAAGCTGCGTGCTCAAATAATCTTGGCCCCCTCCCCCGTGCCTCCTATCTGACCCACTGAGTGGGAAGGATGGAGAAACACAAATGTGTTGTGACAGCTTGCCCAGGGCTGCAATCCTGGATATGGATGAGAAGAAAAAGCCAAGACGATGCATCTGAGCCTGCACAGGCTGACTTTTGCTTTGCAAGGGTTGTCCAAGCTCCCCTGGCATCAGGGGGTCTGTCAGCGCCGGTAGGTGCTCTGCTTTGCTGAGAAGAGGTTGTAGTGTCTGTCATGCATTTTGGAGGAACCAAACCCCAAGTTTGGCACTTTGTTTAGGATGGAGATGCTTACATGGGGCTTGGCAGTACTTCTGATACCAGCAGGCGCCCTGTCTGGCTGCTGTGCATCTGTCCGGGACACAGACTGCCCCTCAATCATAGAATCACAGAATGGTTTGGGTTGGAAGAGACCTTCAAGATCATCTAGCTCCAACTCCCTGCCATGGGGAAGGACACCTTCCACCAGCCCAGGCTGCTCTGAGCCCCGTCCAGCCTGGCCTTGGACACTGCCAGGGATGAGGTATCCACAGCTGCTCTGGGCAGCTTGTGCCAGCGCCTTGGCACCCTCACAGGGAAGAATGTCTTCCCGATATCTAATGTAAATCTCCCCTCTTTCAGTTTAAAGTCATTCCCCCTTGTTCTGGCACATCTTGCTAGCTATTGTGCAGAAGTTTCATACCTGGTGGTGCCCAGAGTGCCGTGATACTTCGGGTATTGTGTTCAGATGTTTCCTATGCTTTCCTCACCTCACTTCTTTCTGGCTGTCTTTGGACAAGTTTCCATTGTGCAGGGATAGAAACAACTGCCTAAGATCCACCAGCAGCAGAGGACGTCACCCTTGGTGTATTTTGAAGGCCATCAGGCAGGCTGGATGGGGACAGCAGCACCGTGGATGCTTTTTTTCGAAGCCTTTGGAGCAGTTCTGATAGGAATAAACCTGAACGGGTTCTGTCAAGCAGATAGACAAAGTAGGCAGAGATTAGGAGTAGGATTAATCTGAGTTGGTTTTGCTGGGTTTCCCACGCCTTGGATAAGCAGCTCAGAAGTCACCTGAAGGCTTGAAGCCCCTGCAGCCCCCTTACACCCTCTTGGGCAGATGCCGAGCGCCTGCCGGCGTGCTGCTCGCAGCAGGAAGTGCTGCAGCCCCTGTCCTGCCTCGCCGAGTTCCTGTTTGTGGCCTCCCTGCTCAGGGCTTGTGCTTTGCGGTGGCGAGCTGTTGGCTCGAGATCCCTCCAAGACAGCGTGCGCTGCTTTCAGCTGCTGCTGCCTCTGTTTGCTTATACGAGGCTTTAAAAAAAGCCCTCAATATTTTAGTTCCTATTCAAGCCTCTGCCTCGAAGCTCACCCTTTTCATTTTCCTACAGTGCCTAAAGCAAGCTAATGAAATATATCCTTCCTGCTTCACATTAGGCATAAAAGACTTGTCAGAAGATGGGTAGAAGCTGCTGAATAATCCTGGTAATGTAAAAATTGACATTCTATAATGTCCCTAATTCTCCTAATTAAACATGATACACAAGCATGCCACAAGAGTCCTCCAGCTGCTTCGTAATAAAATGTTGCAGTGAACCAGCTTGCTGTTGAATGAGGCTAGGTTAAACTCTAATTAGAAGCATTATGAAAGGCTAAGGAGTTGTCCGCTGTAATTAAGAAACTTGTCTCGCTTTCTCGGTGCTGCTGCCTCCAGTGACCTGCTCCTCTGCCCCGTGGGGAGCTGCAGGTCTGTCCATCCATATCGGGTGTCTCCTTGGAAACATTCTTGCTTTTCTTTTTTTTTTTTTTTTTCTTTTCTTCCCCCCTCAGTTTCAAATGGCTGAATCGAAGTGAAACGGCTGCACTGGCAACGACTGCAGTTGGGTTTGGGGTGGGCTGGAGCTGCGGTGCAGCTCTTGCTCCTGGGTCGCTGCTTGGCGTTTTTATGGTTTCTAGTGGCAGTTTTCATCCTGGTGTGGTGGTGGTTTGGCTTTTTGATCTGCGAGGAGCAAGGTGTTGACTCCTGGCTTTGCCGCTTGTGCTGTCGGCTTGGCGAGCGGGCTGGCGTGTCAAGCCCCCGGCCCTTCGGACGCCCACCTGAGGCCTAACCCGAGGTGTGCTGGAGCCCATTGCAGATCATTCTCAGCCCTCACCAGACAAGGGCCCTGGTGTGGCCTAGGCCTGGCCGCGGCCCTGGGCGGCCATGACTGGTGGGTGCACCCCCACCTCAGTGGCGCCGGGCCCCGGCGCGGCCCTGCTAACCGCCCTCCCCTGCTAACCGCCCTCCCCCTCTCCTTGGCAGGGTACCTCAAGTGCGACACGGACGATGGCTGCGAGGCCAAGGAGGAGACGGGGGGCGAGGAGCTCTTTGACGCGGTGAACTCCTCCATCGTCTCAGGCGACAGCATCCGCTTCTTCGTCAATGTCAACCTGGAGGTGCCGCCAAACGCCGCTGGTGAGTGTGAGCCCCCCACCCCACCCCAAAATGGGGCTGCGAGATGCGGTTGTTCCTCACTGAGAAACTTAAGAGTGTTTTTGGGAAAAAACTATTAAGTCTGGCTGCTGAGAGGGTCTTCAGCTGTCCGCATGAAGTGTTTCAGCTCCTGGTTTGTTTTGTTTGTGCTGCTGTGGCCTGGTTGCTGAAAGAGAGCCACTTTTGGTGAGCAATCAGGATATTTTTGGTGCGGTAGAGAACTGAAATGTGGCCCTGGGGCTTCCCAAGGGTTTTGGAGGCTTTTTTTAATCTTGTTTTAATTGAAACACTGGAGGTGAGTTGGAGCTGTGGATTGCCCCGGGTCAGTCGCTGCTCTCCGCAGCAGGTGGTAAGGGAAGAAAAAGCATAGAGGGATTTTTGGGGTTGAACATGTGTCCTTTGGGTTTTATCATCCTGGCTGGAGGTAAGCAATCCCTAGACTCGCTGTATTGAGGCAGACAGCAAAAATGGGGAGAAAACCAGCCTGTTAGACCCCTCTGGTGGAGGTCAGGCCTCCACAGCACACGGCTGTGTCTATAGTACAGGGAGGTGCTGTTGTGTGTCATGCTCTGTTTATAAATACAAACTGCCTGCTCTGGGTGAGGTCCCAAGTGCCACCTTCCCCCAGATATGCTGTAGCAGGATCTGTACCTACTTCAAGGCAGCTTCACACCAAGGAGGATGATGGCGTGTGCTGGTGCCCACGGTGCTGAGGGTGAGCACACCAGTGAAACGCGCCCCTTGGGCTTCCACCCTCAGGGATATCTAATGCTTGCTATCGAGGGATAAAATCCTTAGATTGCTCTAGAGGTTGCTTTTGCCTCTAGCATGCCATTTTAACATCCTCTGTGTCGTGCATGTGCTAAATGCTGAAGGAGAAGGGCTAGCAAAACCTGGCTTTCGTGCGATGTGCCTAGGAAAATGCAGCTCTGGGACCTGGCAGCAACCTGGGTTTCATCCCAGCAGCTGGAGGGAGCCTGCCTGTGTGGGCACTGACTATTTTGAAGATTAAATACAAGAGCTCTGGATTTTCCTTGGCATCACAGCATCGGAGAGTCCTTGAAGTTTGCTCAAAGTTATTTTCAGTTTACAAGCAAACCCCAACCGATCTATAGCGAGCAGTTATTGGAAATGGTGATGCAGAATAGGCATGGCTTGGACCTCTGCTGGACTGTCTTGAAGTTTACTTTTTGATTCGGAGCGGTGACTCTAACTTGGGGATAATATCTAGCAATTTTCAAGCCTGCAATTTTACAAATGCCATCTTAATTGAAAGATTTAAGGGGAACTGTACTCTGCTATGACAAGTCTGGGCTTAATGCCGTGGGGTGCATTGTTCGGAGATGAGGAATGCAAGTGCTGTGGATTCTTCTGCATCCGAAGAAGCTGGCTTTCCTTGTGTGTCCTCCTGGGCTTTTTATAAGTGTTTTCCCTTCCATTCAAAACAGGACAAAAAAGGCTTCCTTATTTCCCTGAAGCACTGATGTTTGTGATGGTGGTATTAGTTGTATCCTTTTTCTTTAGTTGAGATGTTTAGGATTTTTAAGGAAAAAAGGACTTTTGGTGTGCTGGGGTCCCCTTTCAAATGCAAGGATGGAGGTTTTAAAAATGGGCTCCGGGCAGAATAGAAGTTCACATTTTTGATAAGGGCAGGTGTGGTGTGAAGTGCGGTTTGTTGGGGGGGGGGGGGGGGGGGGCGGGGGGGGTGTGAAGTGAGGTTTGTGCCCCCCCCCCCCCCCCCGTGACAGCATCAGAGTGGTCCATGTAGGCAAAATCCAAATTCTTCCCTACCAGGCATATAGGATTCCTCAGACTCCAGGTGTTAGTCATCTAGCCTGTCAGCTTTTTCTCAGAGGTGATTCTATTGAAGCATCTTCCAGAGTGGATTTTATACATACTAGACCAGTCTCTGGCTGCAGAGGGTATAGCTGATCCTCAGGGACAGCTGACTTCTGAGGTGGTTGAAAGTGGTTGAGATGACCCCCTTAGCTCTTCTAATGAAAGTAGCCTGAACTGCTGAAAAAATACCCTCTTCACAAGCTTCCTAAACTCCTTCCAGTAATGAGGTTTAACTATGCCATGTCCAAGGTATGTCTGGGATTGTACTGTTCCTTGTTTGGTTCTGCAAGGGGACACTTCTCAGAAATACCCTTGCATTGCTGCTGTTCTCTGGGAGTTTTGTTTTATACTCAAGCTTTGCTTCCCTAGAACAAAACTGTGGAGCTCAGGACTTGCAGTGCTTGTGTTCAGCAAGACTAGCTGAAAAGAAAGGACAAAAAAAAAAGCAAACAAAAAATCCTAAAAAAAACCCCACAAACAAAAACCCCGCACGTTTTGTCCAGGCAACACGAGATCCCCCAAACATCTAGTTTCCAGCCCCCAAGGGAGCTGGTGCACCAGGATCCTACAAGATCCTCTGGTGCTCTTTAAACACAGAAGAAAAGCAAGACTGGAAATGACATCTTTCTGTCTTTATCTCTTTTTTTTTTTTTTCTCCAAGCTGGGTGAAACCTTTGAGCTGAAAGGCTTCCTAGTGCCAGAGGGCTCGATATTGCCCTCTTGTGTCATGAGACCTATTGCAACACTTGCTGGGGCTTGAGCAGTTTCTGCCTGGCCAGAGAGGGACTGACCATGGGCCCTCTTCTGCACAGAGGGCTCTCCAGTGCTGCTTGTGTTGATTTGCTCCCTAGTGTCAGATGCAATTGCTGCGTAAAATACACTTGCCCGGTCTCCAGCAGGGAAAACCTCTAAGGTGACTTGAAACAAAACAGCTGCTCTGCGATATCTGTGGGTCTGTGTGCGTGTGTTCTGGTTGTCACAGTTTGATCTCTTGGCTGATGTGGTGTCCAAATTCTTTCCTGCTGGAGATCTGTTCTGGTGAGCTGCTGTGAGGTTGCCGCCCACCTTAGTGTAGGGCTAAAAGATCCAAAAATTCTGTCTGGGGAGGGGACGAGGTGATACCCCAAGATCTGGGTGCTGGCAGGCAACATAAACGGAATTACAGATGCGGTGACAGCTCTGCCATCATCCTGTTGAGCTGGTAATCTCTGTATGATGTATGTACAGCTTGCTATGAGCATAATTGGATGCACTTTACTATAATTCTGTTTTAAAAAGATCACTGTGTGGGATTAAACACTGAGCCAACAAAACATAGCACAGCCCATAAAACTGTGACAATTAACCATTGTCATAAAATGCTGGGCTGTGCACACAGATGTGTATAAAACAGTATAGCTTGAAGAAATCTAGGGCTTAAGGTATGGCCTATCTTGTTTTTAATACTGGCTGCTTTTGCATGGAATATTGAGCTCAAATCAATATTGAAAAGGTGCCTAGGCACTGAAATGCTTCTCAGTTTTGATGCTTGGGTCCTCTCTTCTGGGTGTTGTATTGCTTCCTTGAGGTAGCGGATGAAAAGGTGGTGTTTGGTTGTGGTTTTTTATTACTATTATTTATTTGTATTCTCTTCTGCCTCTCACCCTTCTAGCTTAGGTTTTGGTGGCAAGACTGGCTTTCAGCAAATGGTAGCTCCAGCATGAAGATGGGTCTTTATCTGAAGCTGGATGCTTTTGGCCCTGGGATCTGCATTTCTGGGGGAAGATCAGGATGTTTTGTAGAGACTGAGACATGTTCTGAAGTCACAATAAATGTGTACAAGGGAAACGTTAGGTCTGTGCCCTGCTGTGTGTATTTTTGCCAGAGTTGGTACTGTGTTCCTGTCCCAGATGAAGTCCCTTTTCCCTGAGTCTGGAGAGGGACCCCCCACTGCAGAAGCAGGGATGTTACCTTTCCTGTGCTGCAGGTGGAAAATCCAGCCTGATGCTCTGTTACCTGGGAATTAATGCTAGAGAGGATGAGGAGCATCAGTGAATTTGGAGTGCAGTGGGGGAGACCTCTTTCCAGACTAGTGTGCAACAAACCTTGCTTGTTTCATAGCTACTGGGTTAGCTGTCTGGTGGCTTGCAGGCTCATACATGCCTTTACCACCACTCTCCTATTCTTTCTCCTAGTTTGAAATGTATTAATCCTTCTGTCTTAGTGCTATCTGGATGCAAATCTGACTGTCTCTATTTGTATTTTATATGTGGGCTTTTCCATAAATCCCTCTGGAGCCTGGGCTGCAGGTGTACATACCTGCATCCCTTCAACCTGTTGCAGAAACAGCGAACTAGGGGATTCGACCGCTTGCTACTTTATCTGCAGTGCGCTTGGAAATAAATCCCTGCAAATGAATGCAGCAATTTGGTTTAGGCTGAGCCTTAAGGTTGGTGGACAGGCAATGCAAGCTTCGCTTGTTGCAGTGGATCGGCAAAGTGTGTGGGGCTGCAGCCTTGCCGTTGGTCACAGTGTTCTTACCTGCTTGGCAGCTCACTTAAATCAGCTAGGCAAATTTTCATCCTTTGGACCTCGTTCTGGCAGTTTGGAGTTTTAAAACAATTCTTGGACCTGATTCTTGCAGCTTGGGGTTTTAAAACAATTCACCTTCTCCTTTCCCCAGGTTGCAATAGGAAGGTTTGCACAGTGGGGTGTTTTTTTTCCCCTAAACTTGGGCACAACATATCAGGGATGTGTGGAGCAGTAGCTGCTATAGTATGCATACTGCAGTATGCATGGCCGCTTACAGCTGATGTTCACACTGGTGGTTTTAGCTGCAGAGAGGTGCCTGAAGCTGTTTTGGGAGGGAAGGCAGTAGAATCCTGATGGCAGTGAAAAGCCAATTGGAAAGCAAGATGTGCCTTTGTTGGGGTGTGGGGGGGAAATAACAGGACAGGGTTTATGCTGCATGAGAAATTAAAGCCTGTTCCACCCTCTGGACAATTGATCATTCCTAGATACGCAGAATCAACAGTTTCCTGTAATCCGCTCCAGAGGCGCACACGTGCACACCCGCCGCTGCTGCTCTGAGCAAAACACGGTGCTCTCGCTCACGGCTCGGCCCCTGCTGAGGTGACTTTTTTTCTTTAAGGGGATGAGGAGAAATGCTAGATGCTGGCGCCAAGGATATTCCAGAGAGAGTAGCGTCCAGAGACAAGTGGTCTGGGCCTGAATGGGTATCATTCTGTACACAATAGTCACATTTCCTCACATTAATACCAAGGTCCTTTTTATGTCTCGAGGCACAATGCTGACCCACGCGTTCCATCTGATAACTCCTGTTTTAGTAGTTTGATGTCAGCGTGGGATGTTGGGCTCCCGAAGAGCTTCCTATACTCTAATGGAAAGTGGATACACCGATTGTGTCACGGGGGGGGGGCAGGCGGAGGGGATGGGATGCGATGGCCTCCCTCTGAATTTCCTGATGAGGGTGTTTTCAAAGTGGTGCTTGTGAAGCCAAGGAAGGTAGGGGAGTGGGGGCTGGGTAGCGTGGTTGGCTTTGCACGAAGGCAGCATTTTCCCTTCTAGGTGCTTCACCTTGGGTTTGCTTCAGGGCAGCTTCCTCTGGGATTTTGAGCGCCCTGTCCCTCTACTTGGCATGGGAAAATGCACCTTTCTCCCCTGCCCCAAACTTAATGACAAAACCTATTGCAGCTTTTTTTTTTTAAAAAAAAATATTTTGCTTTTGAGTGCGTGCATGTCTGGGGAGTTGGGTGTGACAAGTGACACAGCACTCGCACTCTTATCTTGTCCCTGGCTCTGTACAAGAGCCCTGGTCAGTCTGTCGGTGCTGTCCGCCTCTTTCCAATATCTCCGCAATGGCCAGAGGGGAGTGCGAGGCGATAGTCCTTCACCTGCCCAGCCTTTGCGATGTCTGTGCTGAGCGTTACTCAGGTGAGGTTTTCCTCCCCACCCTGCCTGCTTCTTTCCAGTCTGCTCCAGAAATTTGCAGCTAGTTGCTTATTCCCACCTACCCTTAACCTGTGTATTGGTTTAAGAGGGATGAAACCAGCTGATTTTAGGCTTTCTGCTGCAGCTTAGCCCACCACCCTGTTGTGGAAAAGGGAGATAGTTGGGACACAATTATTTATCTAACCATTTTTAACCAGAATTACTGAAGTCTGATGAGGATGAGTCCAGACTTGGCACAGCCACAGCAGGACAGCAAAGCAAATGATCCCCTTGAGATCCTGTTTGTGCAATCCCTCGCTGTCAGTGACAGGTTAGAGGTATCTCCATGGCTCTTAACAAGCTCCTGTCATGCCATGTGCTGATCCGTTTTGTATTTATACTTTAAGGTGACAGATTCTAAAAGCAGAACAGTTTTTGCTGCTCACAATGTGGTTCAACACAAGTAGTTGAGGCTTAGATTTTCTTAGACCCCTGAAGAAAGCCCAGATAAACTAGCTTTTTTCTATAAAAACACACCCCAAACCTTAATTACTTAAACTTAGACCAGATCCTTGATATTGTTCTGAGAAAACCGTGAAAGTGCTAATGTAGTATTCAGCTCCGATTTATTAGCCTATTTACCAGGCAGGTGCACGGGGGAGTGCATGTAGATCTAAAGTAATGTGCACTAACACCTGCACAGCCAAAAAAGTTCCTGCTCTCCAATTTCCACTCCTATATCCCAAAGAAAAATACGTTCTTAGGATGTTGCAGGCATCCAGTGGTGGCTTTGCTCCAAATGCTTTTGTCTTCTCAGGTGTTAAGGGCAGTACTGGGGACCTGTACGAGGGAAGGGAAGGAAAGGGGATCTGAAGTGAAAGGAGATATCTTCAGGCAAAGGGTGAAAAGCCTTAAACTTTGGCATATGACTTTCATGGGTCTGTTTTCAGGGTTGTCTTTGCATAAAGGTGTCATTACCTAAATGGGCGATGGAAGGGGAGCAAGCAGGGGATTTCATTTCTCTAGGTTGATATCAGGGGTGTTATGTAAAGGGCAGCTGGGATGAAACTGCTTTGGAGTATAGCAAATCAATTTCCTGCTGCATTTCTCATTTCCAAGTATTAAAACTCCTTCATGTCAAGAAGCTGGATGGGTCTTGTTCTTCTGCAAATGGTGGAAAATAAACGGAGGCATGCTGCAGTGCCCTGGCAGGGCTTTGAACGTGCTGACATGAGACCACAACCATGAAGTCTAATGTTGGCAATTGATCAGTGTTGTTAAAACTGAAGTCAACTCCAAGTGAGTCGCTTGTAATGTATTCAGTAATGCTGCGTGCTTGTGTGCATGCATCCTAGAAATTCGGGATATGCGTGTCCCCTTGATGTGGCTGCCAGGGTATGTCGGAGATGCGTTGCTGACTTTTTGGTTTTCCCCTGGGCAGAGCCTGGAGCGCAGCCTAACAGATAAGGTCGGCCACCCCTGGCAGCTCTCCTTTAACTCTGAGGACAGAGACAATAACATGTGTAGCTAGCTTGCCTAGAATAGACTTTTGTAGCTTGCTTTCTCCAGCAAGGAGGACCATAATAATAGAAATTAAAATTTTACATGGTCTTCACCTCTTTTTTTTTTTTTTTTTTTTTTAATTAAGTGTGATTAATCCTGACATTTGGGTGTGAAATCTAGTTATTACTCCTGATAGTGAGACATAACTGATGATTGATGGATAGTTTCTTCCTTGTCAGTAGAGGGTGAATTCATGGTTTTCTGTATCCATTTTGTTCCCATGAAGGGCTCCTCCATGGAGGTGCAAGGGTCAGCAAGGTCAAGGCAGTTGCATCTCTTCAGCTTCTCCATAACTGGAGGGAAGCAGTGCTAGTGCCATGAAGAAGGAGAAAATGGGTGGCAGGCTGCTGGTGGCTGGTCTTGGGGTTTAGTCAAGCTATCTCCCGATGGACGTGTCATGGGCAACCTCTTGCAGGGTTTGATGCCACATTGTGTAACGAGTTCCCCCACAGTAACTGGGTGGTTCATAAGCCATGCAGGAGAGCATGTGGGAAGTCTGTGTGTGGTTCTTCCACCCCCCCACCCCCCCCTCTCATTTTTCATGCTCCAGTGGATTTGCTACTGTCCTTCAGTAACGTTATAGAACCGGGATGGCCATATACAGCTGTCTCCTTTCCCTGGATCGAGTCTGAGTGGCGTGTTGCTTGGATGAAATAATGAATGAGGCTCTGGGCTTTCCAAAGCATCACGTCTGTACCCAGAACAACTTTTTTGAGAAGTCTGAAAGATACTGGTTCAATAGAAGTAATTAGATGGTTTTGCTTGTGTTGATAAAACAGCACTCGGTTCTCATCTGTGATGAGTACCTGAGAGAGCTGTCAGCGGAGAAGATTGATAGATGCTTGAAATTGATAAGAGGAACTAAGAGTTCCTGCATGATAAAAGGAGAACATGAATTTCTGTTGCATTTGCATGCATCCGTAAGGACAGACTGCAGATATCTTAATAGCTTTTCAGCACATGCTTGCTATTGTTCAGGGTTGTGGGTATTTTTTGTATCTCTAGAAATGTTTCTTGCTAAAAGCAGAAAAACCAAACATGTTTTCTTCTCAATAAATATTTATGGCTTCCAAATCTTCCAGCATACTTTTGCATGTGTAATTAGGCTGTACATGGAGTGAGTGAGCATTGGAGAACTACAAATGTAAGAGCCTGGGGAGAACACTTGATGTTTCTGGTTTATTTGTGTGCTTGATTTTTAATAATAAATAGTGTTTTTTAGGTGAAACAGCTTGTGTTTTCAAAAAGATATGTCAAAAGTGATAATAATTGGGACTGTTGCACCAGCGGACTTGTCTAGTTAGTGATGCTTTCAGTCACATGTGCAGCATCCAAGTGAACTTTGGGAGGAGTTAGGTGATATAATCAAAGCCTCTGACCCATCTTATTTTTTTTAGTGGGAGACGAAGGCAATCCTTTCCCTCTTCTGTACTACCATCAACTCTGCTCCCAGTTTGAGTTGCAGCCTTTTAACTCCACCGTGGACATGACTTGAATTTCTGTTTGATCAGGGGTGGCTTTGGTTAAAGCAGCTTTCTGTGCGGGGGAAAAAAAAAATTAGCTTTTTTTGAATTCAGGTGGTTTTTTGTGAATTGTATCCTTAGCTTATTTTTTTGGAGAGTAGCAGGGCTGGGCTTGGAGGTGCCTCTGTGTGTGGTCAGCCTGTGAAATGGGATTGCAGCAGTTCTAGGTTAGGATTTGGAAACCCAGATCTGGAAAGGAAGCAAAAACCTTATCTGAATAGCTGTAACTCTGTGTTACATCTCTGTACTTTTCCACAGCTTGGCCTCTGGAAAAGTTTTGGTCTTCAGTGGGTTTTTTCCATGCTGTTACTACACTCACTGGAATAAAAACTGTTTGTGTTTCATGCACAATTTTGGTAGCAGCTCGGTCTTGTGGGCTTTTTGGAGAGTCTGAAGATGAGGACTTAAGGAGAAGGATGCACAGACAGTATCTGTGGTACTAGTAATCCTATAGGGAAGCTGCCTTGGATGCAAGCAGTATGGAGTGGGCTTGTGGCAAAACCAACTGGGTTTTGTTTGGGTTTGGGGTTTTTTTGGTTTATACCCAAAAAATTGTTTCATAGACACCCTAAGAAAATAATAATGTTGGTGCTTAGAAGTTTGAACTGGGAACTTCCCGGGTACCTCCATCCCAGTATGTTGACTGCATATTAAGTGGCATTTAATAGTCTCTAAACAGCAATATTCTTTCCCAAGAGCTCAGCTGCTTTAAGCTTAGATTTATGGAGGCAGCGTGGCGAGTTGACAGGACATTAATGTGCTCGTCTTCGAGTCACTGTATGTGATCTCTCACAGCCCGCTCCCTTGGAAGTGCCTGGGTGTTATTGTTGATTCTTTAACGAGGACAAGAATCGTTTCCAAATGAGCATGACTCATGCAATCTTAGCCTCAATCTATCAAACAACGATGCATTGGATTAAATTATTACCTAAAGGATTAGGAGTTAGAATTTTTTTTAATTTTCTTTGGGGGAGAGGTGGGGGGTGAGGGGAGAAGTGACATGTAAAAATACATAGGGAATCTGAGGCGGGGGGGGGGGGGAGGGGGAAGGGGAAGCTGCAAGATGCAAACCCCAGCTGATCTGATAATGCCAAAGGCTGCTTCTACACTTGGTTTACACTTCCAAAATGGGAAATGTTGTAAAAAATTGAATCACTGCTTTTCTTTAGACATCATCCTCTGCTAAGAGTGATAATTCACCTTGTTCTGAGACCTTCTGCTTGGTTCCTGCTGCCTGTCAGGTACCTGCGATAGTAACACTTTTCTGATCTGATTTTACCTTTTTTTTTTTTTCCCTTTCCAGCTGAAAATGAAAGTGCTGGCTGCGTGTTACTGCACACATCAAGGAAGGTAAGTAGGGATGCTGTATGATCAATTACTTTTTCATCATCCAGAAGCAGAGAAAAGGATCTTGAAACACTCTGTGGGGGTGGGGAGGCGATTTTTACTGGCCTAAACAGAAGGCATATTAATGTGTCTTTCCTTGAATGCCTGTCTTTCTTTAAACCTAAAAAGCCATATGCTGCTCGTTCTCCAAACAATTTCTCTGTGATTCTGATTGTTCCGCTGCTTTTTGTCCCAGACAATTCCTTGACAACTTAATTCATCACTTTCTCTTCTGCAGCTGCCTGCAAAGGCATCCAAGCACACACCATAGAGATCCAGGCTGCTGAGCTCCTCTCGAGCCGAAAGCAGAAACACCCGATAGACATTGCTGTGATTTGGTTTCCTGTTTATTCCAGCTAATCAGGTCTGCCTTCGCGAGGTTCAGGAGTGAATTCCCTGGAAACACGCAGTCTAGGAGGATGATTAGGAAACAACGCTTAGTTTACACTTGCTCTCAAGACCGTAACTCAATAATGATAAAGTGAAAGTGCAGCAAAAGCCTTGTGTAGGCTGTGTTACTACAAACCTCTGGCTAGGAAAGCGCACAGAAAGTATGCGGAGAGGAAATGGGTTGATATTTAATACCACATGAAGCCTTGGTCTTTGGGGCTGTGAGGCATGGCTCATGATGCTTTAAGTTGTCTTGGCTCTTGCCTCATCTGCTGGTTGGAAGGGCTGCCTGTCTGCATGAAAACTTATAGCATCGCTGATGCTGGTGAATCGTATATTGCAGGCTTTGTTGAAGGCTGTAACTTGGGTTCTAAAATCTGTGTACCAAAGCCTTGGGGGCTTTTTAGGGAATCCCAGTATGCTCTTTAACTCTACTTTGGTTTAGGCCTCTAAGACAGCTCAAATCCTGAAAAGGTATTTTAGCAGGCTGAATTAGGAGGGGGAGGAAAATGTGCAACAGCTTCAATAGAAGAAATCTTCCCCCCAAGTTAAAAAAACCAAACAAAAAACCTCCACCACCAACAAAAAAATTAAACGTTTGATATTAAGTTGTAGAAGTTAAAATAAGCTATTCTGTGCTCTGGAATGGAAATGTCTTTGTTGATAATTTGTCTTGTCTAGTGCCAAGGTACTCAGTTGTATGCACTTGACTGAAAGTAACCTAAGAACTTAATCACTTAAAGTGCAAATTCTAAGCCCAGATGCAGGATCTGCCTCTGATAAGAAACAGTTGGAAACTGCTAACACATAAGTGTCTCTCCTATTTTATTTTTCGTTTTCAGAGCTGTAGGATTCCTAGTTTTTCTGGCCTGTAGTTCACACTTGAGTGTTCTAGTGTGCTGTTGAGCAGCAAATACCAGAGAGCTAGCCTGCTTTCGCAGGGCTTGAGAAAAGATACTATTGCCAGTTTTTGCCTCCAGGGAGGACAAGTGGAAACTTTGTGCTTCAAATGCAAAGGAAATTGGGACCTGAGTCACAGAGGAGATGGTTCCAAGTGCCTGGGAAGGGGGAATGGCTAACAGAAAAGTGATCGGGTCAGAAGTTTTGCCTGGGGGTGTTTTCCCTGCTAGGTTGTCTCTGTCTCTGGTGGTAGCCTGTGGTTCTTGTGGCCTTTCAGGAGTGCTGGAAGGCCAACCTGTGTATCTCAGGCAAGTTGCTATCTGGCATGGCACTGGGTAGGCATAAATCAGGAGAAGCTCCTTGACACAATTTGAACTATTTAACCACCACCACAGTGTGTTTCTGAGGGAATTGACCCAAGTGACCATGGCGACAGCGCAGGTAGAGCTCTGCTCAGGACAAAGTGGTTTTTGGACACCCCTTCTCCAAAGGTTCTTGTAGTGTCTGTGACTGGAGGTGGTCTCCAGAGCAGCCACCCGGCCCCAGCAAAGAGCTTGCATCTTGGGACGACTTAATGGGTGTTGAGAGCTCTTTTTTGCACAGATAGTGTGTGACTTTGGCCAGGAGGCCTGCCTGAAGTCAGGGAAGGCTGTTTCAGTGTGTTCCCCCTTCTTTCACACAACAGCTTCTGTTCTTGCCATGATGCAACGGACAGCTTTGTAATCAAGGATACTTAATGCTATTAAAATGGCTGTTGGGTAGCTGTCTTGGGTTTCTTGCTAAGCAGTTTCCAGCATCAGGTTTCCAGTATCAAGTATCCTGGTGTGACTTGACTGTCTTGCTAAAAATATTTGTGAAGGAGCAATCCATTAATGTCTCCTGAAACCACCAGGTGTCCTGACTGGAACAGTTCTTTTTGAGCTATCTCTGGGGTGCTGCTGTACCAGTGCTTCCACTAATTTGATTTTGGTTGGTCTCGGAGTGATGTATTTATATCCTTTCATGGTAGCTAGTTGCCTTCCTATGTTTAATGTGCGTATCTTTCCCAGTGTTATGGGAGTGATAATAAGGATGGCTATTGCCCCTGTTTTCTATAAAGGACCAGGAGCAGGGCAATAAAACAGGACTGAGGCACGGTAAAATGTTTACCTAAGGCATTGCCTGAAGCCTGTGGCAGAGCTGGAGCTGAATCTTTATGACTTGCAGTAAGCTGCTGACAGTGCTGTCGTGCCACAACAAGCAAATGATGCTGTCATGTGCAGCTTGCTGGAGGATCAGTGTTGATTGAGATAATGTGGGCAGATAATAGCCCTCTTCTGAACGCCTTTGATTAATTTCTGCTGTCCCTCAGCTTTCTTCTTCCACTCTTCTGCTTCTGGTGGCTTCTCTCGTGCATGGGAGAAGCTGGTGATATGAAGCCGCTCTTGCTTTTTTTGAAAGCTACTCAGCACTGTGGCAGTCCTGATGCTCTTGACCTTCCTCATACCTCCATGGGTACCTCCTCTGCCATCCACCTTGTTAAATCTTGTCTAGGTCATTTGGCCTCTTTGCTGTTTGAACCTACATCCGAGGTTGGACTCTACCAGACAAGCTGAAATGAGTTACCTTTGGGAGGTGGCTGCTGGTCATATGATGACCCCATGAATGCCAGTGTTACAGATGGTGTGATAAGGTGTTTTAACACCTGCTCTTAGGCAGTTATAATTTGAGACTGACTCGGCCACTGGCAGTTATATGGTCTTTTTGAGGTGGAGTTGTAACATAGCTATGTCACTGTCTCCTCGCCTAAAAACAGATGGTAACAAAGCCTTGGGGGTGGGAGCTGAAATACTTCAAAGAATCCTCCCTCTCAAGGATGCTGTGTAAGAAGTGATTGATGCAAAGTAAAACAGTGCTAATTGCAATGGATGTGTACTGACAACTTGATAGTTGCTGTGATAATTACAGTAATTAGTGAGATGTTAGCATCTTTTTCCCTGTGTCTAGGCTATAAATGGAAAAGCTAGAAGGGGTATGTGTGAGAGGAGGGGATCTGTGAGTCAGGCTCTGGGATGGTTCTCTAACTTGGGGGAGAACGTGCCAAGGTCCTGTTGCGGAGACAACTTGGTGTCAGATTTGTAAAAGCAATTCAGAGCTTGATTCCTACTGAGCTTAAGGGGAACTGAGGGTTTAAATGTGTCTTGACAATCTGGTCCTCAACATCATGAATTCAAGCTTGGCTGATTTCCCATCAGAAGGAAGATCCATAGAACAAAGTGCAGCTCCCATTTCCTCGCTCAGTCTTCAGCTGTTGAAGGAGAGGACAGGACTGTCAGTCCTTGACTAGTACTGTGAATGCTAACTGTGTGTGGATTTCCAAGGACTGTGAAATTGGAACAATGCATTTTTAGTTTGATCACTTAATTAACAAACTTCGCAGCTGGCAAATCCAGAAAGGAGTTGAGGTTCTGTAATAAAGCATGGCTGTTTCCACCATCTCAAGGCCAACAAGTCTGGGGCAGCAGAGGGAACCAGCAGAGAGTTGAAGCAGATTCAGCCTCTGTCTACTGTCCTTTTTTTTTTTTTTTTTTTTTTAATTTATTCAAAGCTAGATGTTGTGCACAAAGGAAGAAAACTTCCTTGGGAGTAGGTACAATAGAAATAGGAAGCTGTCAAAAAAGGTGATGGGCTGGATGGCATTCCCCACCTCCCACTTCAGGGTCCCTGATTGGGAGCACTGGGAAGAGATGGTTTCCAGTTTGAGAACTGATTCAGGTTGTACTGAAATGCGTACTGGTAATTTTTCATGCCGCTGAGCTCAGAGTCCATTTCTTCCAAATAACTTTTCCTGCATTTCTGCCATCTTCTTGAATTATTTAAACCTAAAGAGGATTTTAAATGCTGCCTTAAGCATTTTTGCTTTTAGGCTAACTTACGTGCTTTATCCTAGGTAAAAAAAAAGCTGCTTTTTTTTTTAAATTCTGCTTTCTATGTCAGGGTATAAATGGTACCTAGACATTCACCTATGGGCACTCTGTTAGGATAAGCCTTGCAAATGCAAACCTTCAATGCATTAATGCATAACGCATCAATGCGTAAACCTCCTTTTCTTCTATAACATGATCTTGAATGGTCAAAGTGATTCCAGAATTATTGGTTGGGTGGCAGCAACCTCAGCAAAACTGCTTGTGAACTCCACGGATCGTATGCCTTTGATGCTGGGTATTGCATATAGCTGTCTAATGCTTTTGCCTCTTCTTAACACAGTACCTGAAATTAAAGAATTTTGAGGAGGAAGTCAGAGCCCACAGAGACCTGGATGGGTTTTTGGCCAGAGCCAGCATCATCCTTGATGAAACGGCCACTTCCTTGGACGATGTTCTTCGAGAGATGCTGAAACACTTTGCTGAAGATCCTGAGAACATGGAGCCAAGCTGCAACTTTGAAAAAATCATGAGCACTTTATTCACAGATTCAGGGACCCCAAGAGAAGGGAATGGTAATCAACTCTTGATTTGCTTTTGCCTGTGGGTTACTGTTAAGTTGTCATCCTTTCAATTGGTGGGGTGTTGAACACTCACTACTGCGTGGTCCCCAGACTTGCATGTTGTGTGTGACACTGGGGATTTATTTTTTCCATGTCACTCACTGAAGGGTCTCATGTCTCCAGGGTTTTTATGTTTTGGTGGAGCCTTGCCCCTGTTTCATTAAGATGACACATAGTGGTGTTCTCTGGGGTGAGAAGTCTACAGCACTGGAGTGTCTTGTCTGTTTGGACCTGTTAGGTATGCTGGTCCTCAGACAAGTGTCCAATGCTCTTCAGAAAGAGATGCTTGCTGGTGTCTCTTCAGAAATTGTTCTTTGGCCGTGTGATTCTCCACCTGAATTCACACAGGCTGGGGAGTTTTGCCTGCTTTGGCTGAGTAATTGGCTGGGGAGGGCTGAGCCTTCACTCCCAGCCTACTGGAAGGGATGAGAGGCACTTTGTTTTCCACCAGAAACTCAATCAGGGCAGCCCTAGCCAACATCATTGGCTCACATGTCACCTTTAAGCTATCAGCAAATGTCATAGCATAGTCTAAAACACTACCTCTTAGCCCAAGATGTAAAGAAGCTTAACTAAGCATTGTTTCTCTGTAGGCACCCATGATGTTTCAGAGTCAACAGGAATGAATATACAAACATGTACATCGCACCTCAAATGTAACTGTCACAGCCTGAGTGAATTTGTTTAACAGATATGTCAAGTCCTGAGCATGTAGTAAGCATGTTCATGCTTTGGTTACTTCTTGCTACCTGTCTTAGAGCTTCGCATTTATAATCTCTTTAATTTAGGCTTTCTGTCAATAAAGAAAAGTTAAGCAGTGCCATAAAATGAGAACAGTAATTGGGAAGAGGGGGAGAGAGGGCAGGGGATTCAGAAGATGCCTCTTCTAGTCCTGTCTGTGAGTTTGAATAATGCTGATCTAATAGCCTGGTATTGCAGTAGGTTGATGCTAGGAGGAAAAACCAGCTGCCTTTCAAAGTTGTAAATAGCTTTAGGACAGAATTCAAAAGCATCAGGACAAATGTTTCCATCTTTCTCTGTCACTCCCCACCCTTGCATCAATCCACTGTGCAGATAAATAAGTTTGCTTGGTATTAGTACTTAGCTTCCATTCAAAAGGAAATGTTGTTTGCAGTTGCAAACCAAACATGGACAGCCTGTAATGTTTCCCTCTCTTCTTTTCCTAGTTCACCTCTTATCAGATACAATTCAAGGGGTCACAGCGACAGTCACAGGGGTGCAGTATCAGCAGTCCTGGCTCTGTATCATGTAAGTATCTGCGTTAGAGTAGAAGAATCTGCTGGCTGCTCAAAGCTTGTAATTTTTCCTGCTGCTGGGAAGAATAGTAGCTCGGAATGTGCCCTTGTAAGTTACGATGGTGGTGCTCTCTCCATCCATCCTGGCCTGTGGGATCTCAGTCTGAGTGTTGGGCTGTTCCTCTTTGCAAATGGACAAGCAGTAGCCTGGGCAGAGGCGACCACAGTCTCTACAGGGCATTAAGCCCTTGGATGCTATAGAAATCTGCTGTTAACAAGCTAAGAATGCTGAAAAAAATCTGAGCCAAAAAGTGCTAATTACTGAGAAATGCTAACGAGGGGAACTTCTGAAAAGGACAAGCAAACCAGTTCATGGACTGCTTTGCCTGCCAGAGTCTGGGAACTTGTACCAAAAGACTTCTTAGGTCCTTTGATGAAAACATCTAAACTTTGTAACTGAAAATTGAAGTCAGAGTTCTGACAGTATTTAGACCCTAATTACTTTGTCTGGCTGTTAATTCAGATGCTGATTGATTGTCAACACTGTTAAACATTGGAGCAAACCCTTAAGACAGCAAGAACTCTGTCACCTGGCATTTATGAGACATGGTGGCTTCACCCCAGCTTCCACTTGACCAAAGCTGGGTTTTGAAATTATTGTCTCAAAGTCAAGCATATTGGGTGAGCCAAACTGTCCCTCTGTAGAGGAAGACCAGAACCTGAGCCACTGAGCCAACCAAAGACTGAGATGAGATTTGACTTCTGTTCGTTGCTTTATGCGTATGTCATCTCTGTCAAGTTGTTAAGAAACATGTTAATTCCCAGAGAAATTACTAGGGTATGTTGGATAGGTGCCTAAAGGCTTGGAGAGTGCATGCACACATTTTAGCCTTCACAGTCAGTTTATTAGGACAACTGTCACCATAGCTCTCCATCTACTAGCAGTTCTAGTCTCTGCTTATAGCTGGAAAAAATGTAGAGTGTTCTGCCTTGGAAATAGATAACTTAAACAACACAAACCACCACCACCAAACAACAAAGAAATTACTGCATATCAGGGCTCTGTGCTGTGAAATAAGTGCACTGGATAATGTCTGTGCTGCATGTGCTACTGCCAACTCTATTCTTACGCTGACATGTACAGAGCATCTTGCACAAAGAAGAAAAGGAGTTTATACAGTAAAATGGTCTTTCTCTACTGATCGACCAAGAGGACTTTTGAGCAGTTTTCTCTGCTTTGGATGCCGTAGGTAGCATAGTGGCAATAAAGGATATGTACATCCTACTCTAAGAAAGGTAGAGGGTGAAAGTTTCTACTGTGGCATGTGACTTGGCTCTGTGGAGAGCTTTGGAGAGTGTTGACTTAATAACAAAGCATTTCTAGAGGTCATGATACAAATGCTGTTATTATATACATGAAACTGAAAAGGGTAGGTTCAGCCTTTCTGTAGAAAGTGTGCCAAAGCTTTAAATGCATCCATGTGAGTAATACTAGCTTCCATGACAAGACATGATTTCAAAAATAAGCTTACAGCCTGAAGGTGTCTTGTGCAAAACTTTCCTTGTTTCTTCCTTTTGTTACTCTGAAGACAGAGAAGAAAGTGGTGGGAAAGCAATGATGAGTTATTAACTATAATTATCTAATTACTGCACTGTATTTCTGCTGTAGCTATTGTGCAACAGATTATGAACCATATTTTTAGATCTTACATTTTTCTTGAATTCAGATTGCAAAACAACTTTGAAAACTCTGAAGTAAAAGGAATTTGTTGATAAAAATTTTTCCCATGTGAGTGGGCCTAACCTTTAAGATATCTGCTGTTCTTTGTCCTTGCTTTTAGTCTATAGTCTTTGCTAAATTTTACATTGGTGCTGCTGTTTTTTGTGCACCTTGACCATCTTAGCTCTAGAAGGATGAAAATTGCTAGGTATTTGTGTACATGATGTTTTCTTCTAACTAGAAAGCAAATCTTCAAAGTTACGGATTAGTTTCATTGGGCAAGGACATGATCTCATACCTTAGAAACCATGGACACAACTTTCTTTTTTCTATCCATAGCATTTGCCAGAACAGCAAGATGCAAACTGGTATGTGAAGCTGCTGGTTGACTGTTTCATTGGAGAATTTGTGATGAGGGATAGCCAAACCTGTCCCAGAGTGTGGAGTGCTGAACTGTTACCCTCAGGCTTACTCGATTATTCAGCATGAGGAAGTTCTGCTGTTAGTAGGAGCTTAGGGAGGTGCTGTGGTACCCTCCAACCTGCAATGACTGCAGCAGGTAGATGTACTGCCAGGAGGGTGCTTAGAGTTCCCCACGAACCACCCAGACCTACCATGATCCAGAGCCTGGATGGGGTAAACTGGGTGCTTTGCATGTCTAGATCAGGAAAGGTGGGGAAGAAGCACCTGTGAGAGCTACTGGGTTTGGTGTTGCATGGTTCTGTGGCTCAAAAAGCCCAAGGAAGGCCTCCCCCTTATCCAATGGAGAGCATGTGGAGAACTGGCTCTTGTCGCAAGGCAAGACCTATCACACCCAATTGCTTCTTTCACTGTCTGACAAATGGAGATGTAAATGCTTATATTTAATCCTACACACACACACACCTTGGACTGAACCTTGGACCTAACGCTAAGGAGGTTGAAGTGACTGTTAACTGACTGCTGGTGAATCTGTCTCCTTGATCTCCCCCTAGGAGAAACACCAGCTGTGTCGGTTATTGAACAAATGCTCCCTGAGCTGACTGGAATTCCCCAGGCATCACAACTTCCAGCCTAGATTCTTCTTGCCAGGAAATAGATATAATTGCTTTTTTCCAAAACTGAAACCTTAGAAAAACATGAAAGCAAGCAGCTTTGTAGTCTGGATTGAGTAGTAGAAGAGCCTTTTTTTTTTTTGGCTGCGTTCATAAGGCACATGGATTGGTGAAGGACTTATTTTCAGTGCATTGAAGTGATTTGCTAAAGCTGTTTTAACAGGCAAAGCAGAGAAAAAAGCCTCTCCACAAGCAAAGAGCGGTTTAGTGGTTTGTGTGCTCTGTGTTGCTATGAAATTGCTTATTCTGATACAGTGTGTCATTGCAGTCACTCCTGGGGAGGAGCTCAGCTCGGAAAAACCTAGGTAGCCTTTCAAAAACTGGTATTGTGATATTATTTGGGGTATCAAACAAGACTGCTGTTCAAATAGAGCAAGCTTTAAGTGTAGTAACTTCTCAGATCTAATGTATAACTGATGGTTGTGTGAAACATGTTACTAATGGATCTCTCAACAAAAGTAATGCAAAGCCTATTTCATGTGTTGAAGGAATTGTCCAGACACAGAGGTTTGTGGGTCTGTAGAGAAGCCACGTTGCTTCTGATTTAGCTGTTGAATAGATTTCAAATGGAGATGCTTCAGTTGCAGTGTGTTCTTCAGAATATTGCCCATTCTTTCAAAGAGCAAAATGGGATGCTATGGGAAATTAAGTAGTTTGACTGTTTAAAACAAATACTATCTTTTAGAGGAATGACTACAAGATTTGGAGTCTTATAAACAAGAGTATCTTCTCCAAAATTTACAGCCGTCATATCTCAAGTGTTCTTTGGTTTCAAAGAACTGACTAATTTTCTTTTAAGTGCCTGGCCACCCTTGTTGGGCTGTCCCAGGTTACAATGGAGAGCCGAAGCTCTTGCAGGTTCTGTGTTACGATAAAGAGTTCCCGAATTCAAACCCTTCATTAGGAATTTGGGTCCCGAAGGGGATCTGTTGTAGAGAAGGATGATTTGTTTCAGTGCCTGCAGCATGCATACAGGGAGGACATGTCTCCTTAAGCATCGACCTGTAGATAATACTTTTCCCTGGAGAGGATGGGTCTTTTTGGAGCCCAGCAAAGTGCATTTACAAGTTGAAAATGATACCCAGCTTGGAGCAACCTTGTTGCTGAAACAGCCCTGTGCCAAGCTGCGGGTGAGCTGGCTTGCTGGTCACAGCTTCATTCCTCACTTGCAAATTCTGGTTTCTGGAAGCTTGTGCCTGGAGCTGTTCTGTGGAGGAAGATTTATTTGCAGTGGATGAGAACAAGAAGTGTCATTGTTGTTCTGCATTGGGACAGGAAAAGGCTGGCTAGCTGATTACCTCTGCTGGGCACTTTTTCTTACTGCAGGGGATAATTTGTTTCTGAATTAACTTCCTTTCTTGCTGCGTTTAAAGAGGGTTTCTGTTTCTCTTGGGTCTCCATAGTTTGACCCTTTTTATGATTTGGTTGAGAAATGTGTTATTACTCTGATAACATCTTGGGTGTGGGGCAGACCTGCAGCGTGTGTGACTCGGTGTATCAGTGATTTCGCTGGAGCGTTGCCAGTTCTCACCATCAGAGTGCCACACTCGATGCTGCTAGATACACAGTGTGGAAAGAGGAGGACAGCAAAGCAGGAATGTGTACTGTAATTTAAATGTCCTTTTCATGAGCTCAATTATTGGAGGATCAAGATAAAATTACTGAGAACACAACCTGGCATCTCATTAAATCATAACCCAGCATTTCCTTGTGTGACTAATACTGGGTGAAAATAGATATTTTTTTTTTCACTTTCTGGCCAAACCAAAGGAGAATCAAATTTAGCTAAACCCAAACCAAAAGGCAACTTGCCTTTGGCCAAACCAGACTTGATTTAGTCAGCTGAAAATGCCTTGTTAGTTCTTGGTTTTTTTGGGACTTTGGCTATTTACCCTTCAGAATTACATATTTTTTTTTCTTAGTGGGAATTTACTTAAGTGCTACTTGAAAAAAGTTGCTTCGGTTTGAATGTGACTCTCCTCTTGGCCTGAACTATGCTGAGTTTTACCTGCAGTCTTGCACAACTTGGGATTTTCTCCATGTGCACCAAATAACTTTTTGGTCTTTTACAAATATTTGCACAAGTCTAGTAGGGGCTGCAATTTTGGTTTGTATTGTATTTGTATCTGGATTCTAGAATTAAAACAAAAGTGGGAGATGTAAGTGCTACACTGGGGAATTGGATTTGAGTTTGCTAAATAATGGCTTAAATTTGAAGAAAAGCTTGAGATGCTGAGTGGTGCGTGGGCAGAAGTGACTTGGCATTGGACTGAAAGTACCTTTTCCCCCAAATAAATGGATGTAACGGAGCAAGACCAGGCTCAGTGCAGGTGAGGCGGCATTTTGCACAAAGGCACTGCTTCTCACTGTGCAGAAATGCTCAGGTACATCAGACGTTCTCTGTGGCACCTGTTTAAATCTGGTTTTTTCTCTGGCTTACCCTCACTAAACTGACTCAGCCTGATTTGTAAAGGTATTACTGATTTAAATTGTATCCATACATTGACTTCAACTAGACTGGAAGTTACTCAGTGGTCCACGCTCAGTTTTACTGGTGTAAGTGATACTGGGATTCAGATGCACGTGTCTGTGTCAATAGAGCTCTTTACAGAAGAGTTGGAATAAATGGTCTCATCGGTGTGAGAAGTTGCGAGGTCCAGCATTGTGGATAAAAACATTCCAGATAAAAATGAGTAATGATGACAGCGGGCTTCTTGGTGTTTTGTAAGCGTGCCCAGTGTCTCTAAACCTTCCAGTACTGCCCAAACTCCAAGATCATTTTGTTGAACAGTTCCCCAGTCCCTCAAGTTAAGGATAACAGTGGACTCCTGATTTAGATAAACACAAGGTTTTGGCGTGGCTGCCCAGAAAACTAGCTTGTATGTGAAAGCGATCCAATATCAAAGAGCAGATTTTTAGAGTCAAGTTTTCCTCTTCATAGCCAAGAAGCTCTTGAGCTGAAGTGATGTAGCCCTTGGACTGGCACTGTTGGCAGGACTGTCATCTCTAGAAAGCACGGCCTTAGAGGCAAGCTACTAGAGCTGAAACGTAACCCTGTCACTTCAGGGAGAAAGCCAGCTACAGAAGAAAATGTGGCGTGCTCAATTATTGCAATATATAATAGTTCTTTTCCAAATAACTTGCTCTATTGTCACATGAATTTGCATATTGTAGCTAGGGGAGCAGGGCTTTTGCACACTGGCTTTCCTGCCTTGGGTAGCAGCAAGTTGAAATTCTGTTTCTTGTGAGGTTTCAGTTCTTGGGTTCACTTAAACGGGGTGGGAGCAGGCAAGCATGTGCTGCTGAGCAGCACTGCTAAGGCATGGCTGGTAACTTGTACCTCCACAACACGCACAAACTTCTATTCATGTGCATGCCTTAGTATCCTGCCCTGCTTTGGGCACTGGGGTGTGTGCTGGTGTGATCAGCCCTTGTCCCGTAGTAAGTCTTTTCTGGCCATACTCCGTACTTCAGTAGTTTTTTGCTAGGTCAGGTGCTGCCTGATGGGTACGGTAGGAAAGAGATGATGTCTGGAACATGTTAGTATGGCTCTGTGAGCAATAGGTACCTGATATCTGCTTCTGGCCATCTCTGGGATAGAAATGGTGTTCGAAATGCCCAGAAAGCCTTCCTTTTCTAAATGAACTAATCTGAGCTCAGCTGCCGAGATATAAAAATGCTGAGAACAGAGCTCGAAAGAAAGGTCGCTTTTGCTAATGGTGCGTTAGTCATTTGCTGTTGGTGGCCATTTCAGGCGGATGAAGGTGAGAGCACTGAAAGTGTGGGACCACTTCAAGGTTCTTCTGTTAATCTAAAGCCCAGAGTTCACGTATCTCCCTTTTTGGCTTGTTGAACTGTAACATAAGGAGACTTGTATGCTGTCCAGCCACAGCAGGATTGCTACAGAGGTCTTTGATTTGCTTGTGAAAACCAGTGTTGTCTGTGCTTGTTTGATCCCTTGGGAGCAAAGGACAAGAATTGTTGCAGATCCAGCCTATGGGTTTAATCGAGAAGATACCTTTTGCACTCTATTTTCAATTGCTTTAGAAGAGATTTATTGCTAACCTTAGGACCTGCCTCGATCTTTCTCTCTTTCAAAGCTGATTCGAGTAGAAAAAGGACAAGGGGCTTTGGTGAAGGGGAGTTCGGAAATAAATGAAATACTGTCATCTGACTCATGACCTATATTGCTCTAATTAAGCTGTTTGGTTGCACTCAGACAAGTGCCTTTGAATGAATTTGTGTAAGTAGACTGCTTCCAATCTGTGATCAGGAAGTCGAACTCAGTAAGAAAAATACTTGGTGGTGTGATTTTTTTTTTTTTTTTTTTTGTATGCAAGATTAAGAACATAATATAATGTGTGCCTGACTAGTACATCTCCAGCCAGAGATCTTCAGGAGTCATTACTGGAAAAACCTTCAGGGTGTGTGGGTGTGAGAATACATGTTAAAAGGAAAGAAATGGGCTAGGATTATGGAAGAGAAGTTAAAGGAGAGATGAGTCTTCTTATCACAGAGGACTGTAAGTGCTTGCTAGATGAATAAAAGGGAGCAAGCAATCGAAGTGACTTTGAACCAGAAAAAAGGCTGGGGAGGGGGGGAATCACTCCAAGGTAGGAAAACACATTTCCATACCTCTTTCAGTGTCGATATGCAAACCCTGTGTATGTATTTCACCAGTGCTTTTCAGAAGTGTTGGGAAGTAGTAGGTAGCTTTAATGGGGACAGGATAGCTGCAGCCCAGGCTGATGTTGGCCTCCAGCTGCAGCTGCACCAAGCCACTTTGCTGCTTTTTCAGAGTTTCCCAGCAGGAAAAATGATGACTACCTGGATCAGGGCTCTGCTCAAATATCCCAGGGCAGAGACAGACCTGGTCTTTCATGGCCTCCAAAGATGATCTCTTTGTTTATTTCAATCAACTTGTTGCTAGTCTTTGTTATGGGAGTCAAACAGCCATCATGTGCCCAGCAGGGCTGGCTGGATTGCAGCCAAGGATTTCCCTCTGAGCAGTAATCCTGCCTGCTACAGCCTGTGCAGATCTTGAGCAAGGAAGTCAGCTTGGTTTCTATAACACATCTGTACCAGAAAAGGGAAAAATAACAGCTGAGAGCAAACAGGGAAAGCCATTCAAACAGAGATCTGCCCAAGGCAAAAGTGGAAACGTGTTGGTTTGGCACCTTGCCTTAATGTTTCCAAAAGCACTTTGGGAGATCAGGTGAAATGAAATGAAGTATAAACTGCTTTCCAATACTATAAGTGGTGATTGTTTTTTTTCTAAGAGGGCTTTTTTGCAGAAACTTCTGTAGCACTGCAAGTATTAGGTATGTTGCACTCTTGCTCTCTTGGCTGTTAAAAAGCAGGTAGAGGAAGAGGAAGAATACACCTTAATTTTGAAAGTTATTGCCTATAGAAACCTGGATGTTGAATTCTACAAAAGTTAGCTGAACTGGGCTAACAGTCTTAAACAGTGACTTTAAGTTCCTTCAGAAGTGACCCTTTCACAACCAATAAGATCTTGTGTTTCTCAAAGTTGAAATGTGTGTTTATAAACCTTGCGCACCAGGAAAGAGCATGCCATGCGTCGTAGTGCTGAGCGTAACAATGCCATCTTCCTTGACAGTTGCACTATAAAGTCCCTTCAGCGACGTCACGTTTGCATCAGCCGCCTGGAGAGACCTCAGAACTGGGGTGAAAACTCCTGCGAAGTGAGATTTGTGATATTAGTCCTGGCTCCTCCTAAAATGGTGAGTATTGCATTCTTGTTTGCTCTGGTGCTTCAGAGGGTTCTCCCAAGATTGCTTTTCCTTGGTGTCCTTCTAGGGTTAATGACAACATATTATTTTTAAAACACCAGAAGATGTGAAAAGGCCTGAAATCTCAGCAGTTGTCAAGATGGTTTATACTAACAGTGTATGTGATGGGTGGATTAGTCAGCTGTGTCCTCATCTCATACTGGGGAATGGCCTCTAGCCTGGTTGGGAGGAGAACACTGCAGACTGTGTTAGTCCCCATACACCTTTTGTTAGAGCTACAGCTGTGATGTGTGTATTACTCCACAGATTCCCCCCTCCAGCTTTACTGGTTTAGCTACTATTTGTAGCGGTGAGGGATGCTGTTCCTGGTTAAAGCCATGCTTGTGAAGGGCTTTTGCAAGTCTACAGCTGATGCCCCACTGCAAAGGTCTGGGTTGCTTCCCTGCAAACTCCTGATGGGACTGACAGTTACGCTGCAGTTGTGGTTGCAGCAGGTGTAGATGAACTGACATAACAGGAAGATGTAGTTTTGTGAGCTCTATTGCAGTATGGGAATGAAACTATCTGGAAACTGGGGTGCTTGTAAGGTCAGACTGTCTTGAGGTCCTTTAGGATGTGTTTTCATAGCTTTTGGCACTTGAAGCCACCGAGGTTAAAGCTCAAGGGTACTTACTGGTTCTTTGGTGTAGACAAGGCCAGCAAATGCCATAGTAGTGTACATTAACTGCAATATCGCGGGGAGCATCAAGGTTAATTGGGGATCACCATCCTGTCTTCCTAGAAAGCACTGGCTTGATCAAGATGGTGTGTTCTTGTAGCTAATGGTTGAATGGTTCAAAGCTCAAGACCTTTTCACACTTAAGCTGGCTGTTTACACCTTGGGGCTGCTAGGTCTGTGCTGCTGGGAGGTGCTGGAGAGGTTGGGGGACCTTGTCTGGAACAGGACATATCCTGATTCAGTTTCCTGCTCTCAAATGCTATGTGTGTGACCTTGGGACCTTCTAGTCTGGTCGGTCTGTCTTTCCCCAGCCCCAGTCACCACCACCCTTGTTTAAATAGAAATACTGGTGTTTCCTTATTTCCCAGGATTTCTGGCAGATCTTTCCCAGCTGAGCAGTTCAATGCTTTTGGCATAGATCTCAAACCCAACAGGCTGAAAACATATTGATGTTACTTACAAAAAGCAGCAGGCAAACAACTGAACCCGTACGCAATTGCATTGATCTCTCTTTCATTGTATGGCAGTTTGCTTATCTCCGGCCAGCTATGTGCAAAGCACCCAGCGAACAGCTCTGCATCCGCTTGTATCCTGAAAGTTTGCAATTCCAATGGACAGCATCAAATTAAGGAAAGGGAGTGGAGGCCAAGCAGAGCTGCAGTTGCCAATATGCTTTTTATTTTAAATGAGTTTATTTAGCCAGCTCTAAGTACGCATTTCTGGTACAGCAGTTAAAATAATTAACCTGCTGACAGTAACAGATTAATTGAGCCTTTCTTGGGGAGGAAAAAAAAAAGCCCAGAAAATGGGCATCTGTTGTGCTGAGAAATCCAGATCCTTGGCCTTCTCTAATATGGAGGATGAAAAAAAACTTGAGTGCTTTTGCTCTAAACTGTTCATCTCTCTCTGGGAAAGCCAAGAAAGGGAGCAGCACTGGGCAGCTTGAAGACCCTTGCAGCATCCAGCCCAAGGACCGCTGCTGCTTAGAGATGAAAAGAGACGCCTCTCCTGTGATGGCAAATCCAGGCTGGTTCAGTCTGAAAGGACCAAGCTTACGAACTCTAAAAGTAATTCACAGAGCAGATTATCTTCACTTAAATCCAAACCCTTCCCTAGAAACTTAAATTGAATATGTCCTAGCAAGCATATCTGAAGGAGCGTTCCCTGTGATGGAGAGAGTGTAGTGGAGGAGAGGTGGAGGCGAGTAGAGTGATGACTTTGGGACTAGTGCAGTGCCACCCATGTGTCTGTACCTCTGTGTCAAGCAACACTGAATTATTTGGTTGTGTTTATGAAGAAATTGTTCATCTGCTTTGTTATGAATCCTGAAAACTAATTCAGATCAGTCACATATGCTCGCTACTACTTTTCACAGTATTGTGAGGAGCTTGGAGGCTGTCCAAAGGAGGGTGGTTGTTTGGGTGTCTCTAGCAGTTGCTGCATGATGAGTGTTGAGTGTAGCTAAGGCGGGTGGGTTAAAACTTGGCATCAAAAGGAGCTCTTCATGAGCTATGGTTCTGCATAACTTTGCCTTGGCAACTATCTTATCTGGCCTGACCAAAGTGGTACAAGCAGTCGAGCAGGTCAGGGTTTGTAGAGCTTGGATTTGGTGGGTTTGCATAGGGGTGGGAAGCAAAGTGTCCTCTACTGTTCCCTTTTTGTGTCTAACTTCCAAGGTGCTTGGAGCAATTGGAAAACAGGCTTGGATGCTGTTGACACTGGGCCCTCAAAGCATCAGGCTTGTGTCTCACAGAAATGTTAAAGCCCGCAAATAGGCGCTTGTTCCTTTTTCATGTTTGCAAGTCTCCTGTCTCTTCCAAGCATTTAGTGAAGATACAGAGCTGCTTGTGTGTGCACGCTCAGCTGCTTCTTTCCTATGCTTTCCTCTGTGCCAGTACTTACTTTAGCCGGGAGCTCTAAATCTCCACTTGTGCTGCCAGAATTGCCCTAGAGAGGCCAGCCGAATTGAGCTTTAATGCCTAGAAAATAGGAAGCTGGTGAAGCAGATGTGCACAATAATCTGTCTTTCGAAAGAGACATCAGGCCGCTTCTACCTGCAGGAACCTTGACTACAGCATCTTTCCACCCCAGTAGCAGTAATGCTGAGATGCTGTAGGATAGCAAAGACTTATTTGTTTAGCCTGAGCAGCCTTGAAGGGAGACCAGGGATGAAATGTATGCTCAGCATGATACAGCTTTGGATTGAGTTCTGGGAAGCTGATCAAGTAAGACTGACCAGTGCTTCTGGGCAGGGCCTGTAAGTTGATGCCTTCACAGCATCCTGCTGTGGTTGGTGTGTTCATCTTCAACAGCTTCTGCATATGCTCTTCTCCATCAGATGTCTCTGGGGTCCTGGAAACCAAGTGCCTGGCTCTTCAGGTGTTGCCCAATGGGGTAAATCGGTGGGTTTGCCTTTCAGAAGTAAAAGAGTAGCTTTACAAGGTGTTTTTTCTGTCTTTTCTGCTCAGAAAAGTACCAAAACGGCCACAGAAGTGGGCAGGACCTTTGCCACAATGTTTTCGGACATAACCTTTCGGCAGAAACTCCTAGAAACCAAAACAGAAGAGGAGTTCAAGGAAGCTTTAGTCCACCAACGCCACTTGTTGACGGTGGTGAATCAGAGACCCTCAGCGATGAGTGATGGTCACAAGTCACACGGTCCTAAGCCACTAAAGGTAAGGCTGGCCAACATCTGCCATGCACCTGCTTCAGTGGTGTCCAAATGCATAAATGCAAGGGGTTTTGGATAAGGAGATGAAGCACTTGTGCTGCTTGCATCCATTGGGCTCTCCTAGCAAGCTCTCAGCACTGAGGTTTCTGTGTGTGTATGTCTGCCTTCCTCAGCTCCTGCTGTAAATCTGAAAGAAAAAACCCCACCACTTCAAAGAGGCAGGTGCTGAAGAGATGCAGAGCAGTAGGGGCTTGAAATGGTTACAGGACTTTGATTCCAGATGCTTAGTCAAGGGTGGGATTAATGGATCACTGCATTGTCGGTCCAAGGTACTCTAATCCTTACAATCCAAAGTCTCTGAAGGAAGCTGCCGCTTGTCTTTCCTGCAGCCAAAAGACTTCTTGGCCATCTCTGCACGGTAATTTCACTTAAAAGTTGCTTGTCAGTATTTGGCCTGACTTCTCACTGTTTGATCTGTAACTCTGTAAAACGTTACTTGCTTTGTACTTTAAAGTTTGAGGGAAATGCTGTAACCCAGCTTTCTTTTCTGGAATTTCCTGTGTATTGGTCATCACTTTGTTTTTCCGTTCAGAAATTCCTTCTTTAACCAGACAGCATACCTGAAAAACAAACTGCGCCATCTCTAGCTTGCTGCTCCTGCCCCTGAATTACAAATAACCTTAAAGCTTTGGGTTGCCTACAGTGCAGAAGCTGGTTAACTTAGCACTTCTTTTCCCCTTGAATAGACTTAAGGGGTTTTGATCTGCACATCTGGAAATAAGCAAAGCTCATGTTTTTCCTGCAGAATCCCCTTGCTTATAGGTGGTGCTTTGACCTTTCCTAGACCCCATACCTGCTCTTAAGTATGCTAGAACAAGTCCTGAAACCCTCTTTAAACCTAGGCCATTCAGGGTGGTCGTATTCAGAGTAGCTGCAGTAACATAATTTAGGTAAAGGTAGGTTTAACCCTTTGCACTTGGTCTTTCAAAGGAGTTTTTGTTAGAGCAATTGAAGTATATCTGGCTCTGTCTTCTGCTAAACCTAGCCCTTTTTAAATGTCTGTAGAGGGTTTTCTGCTTTGTGCTTTGGGTGAGCAGGAGGGCTGGATGCAGTGCTGAGCTTGTAGATGTTGGCCCTGAGAAGTGGTGGTTCCTACCCGCCTTGCTGGGCAAGCAGCCTTGGCCAGGCAGACTTTTGATGGCTCTTGGCCAGTGCTGCAGATAGTGGTGCTTGTTTCTCTAGCACTTGCTCTTGGCATTGACTGTTCTTGGTCTGGATTTGGTAAATTGTTGTTATTAAAATGTTTTATCTTTCAGCTCTCAGGAGATGCAGCCTGTATAGTAGTAACTCTGCTTTCTCAGGTCTCTTGGAAGCAGCTGTCCCCCACCCTGCCTTGCCAGACTAGATCTTGAGAGCTGGGATGGAGATTTCTTTTCCTGGCAAGCAAAGATTTGCCTGGAGAAAATAGGCTGATTTGAGATCGTAGCCTGCATTCCTTAGTTCCTCTGAGAGCCATCTCCAGCAGCATCTCCTCCCCCTCTGCCTGCCCTGTGCAATAGCCTTCTAGAAGGGAAGCATTTAATATGAGCAAACGCTCATATGAGACCAGGGGTGTAATTTCAACCTGTGAGCCACCCCCAGTGAAATAAATACCCTAATGCGGAGCCACTGCATTGTTACAAGGGAGCCCTCAGGAGGGTGAAGTCTCTTGGTAGCATAAAAATCTCTCCTGCTTCCCTTCTTCCCTTGGCCCTGCAGTGATGGGAGAGAAATGGGCCTCAAATGCTCTCTATATGAGTGGGATTTTTGCAAGTGCTTGTTTTTAGCTCGGCTAAAATCCTGAAGGGGATGTGACAGTTGCCTACCATGCTGTGCCTACAGTGCAGTCACTTTGCTTTGCCTCATCTCAGAGGATTATTTAGGCGAGGCTACATACCCAGTCATAATTAAGTCAGCCTGAAATCTTGTTTACTGAGGCATCTAATTGTGGTTTTGTTCATGGAGGAGTCCCTAGCAGTTGCGATGCTTTCTGGCTGTGATTTTGTGTCTGTTTGATACCTGTGTGGATGTGCTGAGAGGGCTGGGCTATGCTTGCTCAGCATCAGCAGAAGGAAGAATAGTGTGTGTTCCTGGCTGTGTAGAATAGTCATGCACCCCTCAGTACTTTAAGGGAGGACTGAGAAAGGGTTGGTGATGTTGGAGCAGATACTTTCTGTTTGACTTTAACTGCTGTTAAGTGCTAGCTTGGCCTCTTCCTTTAATACAAACAACAGTCACTTACAGCAAGAGACCTGGAGGGATTTGTAAAATGGGAAGTGGAAAATTAATGAACTTCGTCTAGTGTTTGTTTGGGGTTTTTTGGTGGGTTGTGGGGGTTTTTTTGGGGGGAGGGGGCTCCTTTTTCTGCTCTTTCCTCCCTCATGTATTAGGAACAGCATGGGCAAAGCACTAAAGGGACTTGCAGAAGAGAAGAATAAGGAGACCGAAGGAGTGTTTGGTGCTGGGTACCTGAGCTGTGGTTCCTAAAGGCCAATAAGCCTTGAGCTGGGTGTTGGTGGGGGGACGCAGCTCTGGCCTCCTGGATAAGGCCCCTTGGTACCAGGTTAAATCAAAAAGACGACAGGGCCATGAGAGAGGTGCCACCATGAATGGGAGTGGAAAGCCAATGGGTCAGACAAACTTGACCCACTGAAGGAGAAAGAAGCAGGGCATTGCAGTCCAAGAAATTCCCAGCACTGAGGTGTATGAGGAAAGAATAAAGTGTCAGCACTGTCCTTTCCAAGGCTTTTGGAAACTTCACAAGGTGCAAGCTCAGAAGATGGCGTGAGGCAAAAGCCAGACTGAAACATGTCTGGAGTAGTTAGACAATGAATATGCATGGTGGATAGGTGGGGGGGTAAAACCAAAAAAGGGCAGTAGCTTCAGAGGCCAGTAAACTTGGTCTTTTATCTCCTCAGTGCAAGCCGAGGTGAGTATAAGGTTAGTAGAGCAGAGAGAAAAGTTAAGAGTAGCATTAGCCATGCAGAAGAATTTACTTTCCCTGTTCTTAGCCACTGATGAGGTTTAGCTTGACATGCCCATGCCCCAGCCTAGCCTAAAATTGCACACATTCAAGAAATAAATGCATGAAGGAATCAGGGGGTGTCAAACATAACCCACTGGCTCACCCTTTTCTCAAATTTGCCTCAGTGTGCCTTGTGGGACACGAAGTTAGGCAGTGCTTCTCTCTTCTGCACGCTCACTGCTGCCTGCGATCAGGCATCATGTATGAGTGCCCCTTCCCTCCCCACCCCAGGCGAGTAGCAAGCCTGTGGCTTCTTCCCCCGAAGATGAGAGACCCTGAGCATCCTTTTCCCCATACTCACTGCAGCGAGACGAGTAAACATATTAGTCATTAAAGCTATTGTGATTCTCTGTCTGACTTGTGCCTTCAGGAATGTCTTTCTTGGGGGGGTGGAATTAAATTGCTTTTCAAGTGCATATGGCTTTGATGTCCAAATATGGTTTAAGCTCATAGCTTTTTCAGAAACGCTTAAAATACAGATGTTATGCTGCTATCTACTGAATTTCATCCTGATTGTTCAGGTCAGAGAGTTGAAACTGTCCTAAAGTAATACAGGTGTATTGGCAAAATGCAACAGAATTGACTTCAGTAGCTGAAATATGAGATGTCATAGTCACTGATAAGGGAGCTGGTCCTCTGAGTTATCTTTTGCACCCCAAACCCTAGCGCTTGTCGTGCCCTGTGTATTCCCTCTAAAGGAGAATTTTCCTTACTGTGTTTTACCTATGGCTCTGATCTTTCAGCTGCTGCAAAACATGGGAGCCCTGTGAGAAAAGGCAGAGTTGTGTGTAGTCTGTTGAACAAGCACTGTAGTGTCGTCCTTTCTAAAGAAATAGTTTTTATCAATTTCCGCATAAGCCAGCCAAAGGAAGATGTCCATGCTGTTTTGAGATGGTCTGCTGGTGTCAATTTTGGATCTATGATTTCCTGTCTCGCTTGCAGTCTGTAGCAGAGGTCATAAGTCTTCTGTGTCTAGTTCTGTAACAAACATATGAAATGTTTTAGCTGAGACAGCTGGCGTAATTAACACTGTATAAGGTGCATCTGATTTTCAGAGTAATACATATACTCTGAGCTGAGGATAACAGGAAAAAATCTGGCAGGTGCCTCATTTGCAAGTGTTGCCTACTCTGATGCTTTCCATGTGCTTTCTGTAAGGATGTAGCTGTGAGAATTGGGAGGCTGTAAGTCAATAGCAGCTGTCGCATGTTTCTGAAAAGCTCCTTATTGCCTGTGGTGAGCATCACATTGTATAAACAATCATACTGTAACTTACAGGCCCCCAAACCAGAAATAAAAGGGAATGTGTTGAGTTTTTGGAACCCTTTCACAATGATCTAATATCTTTTAATGGGCAGAAATTATGGCTTGATTATGTGAAGTTATTAGAGCTTGTTCCCTTTTGGTGGCATGTGAGGTGTGAATGGTCTTAGTTCCCTTACTACATTTATTTGAGGTCTCCCTTTCTCATGGCAATGCCAGGGAAGGGAACGCTTGCTGGGGGTCCCCTTTCAGAAGCTTCATGTGGATTTGGGGGTAGAGGTTTTGGGGTGGTTTTTTTTGTGGTGGCATCTAAAGAAAAAAAGTTGGCTGGAGGGATGAGAAGGGCATCTCTGACCTGATGTTCAACCCCAGGGTACCCAAGGTCTAATCCTGCTGTTGGCTGGGGTGTTTTCAGTGGGTCACACTCCAGCAGCTCCCTCACCTGCAAAGCAGGGATGCCGATATGAATGGGAGGGGGAAAAGGGAAGGAAGGGAGGAAAACAGGGTGGTCTTGGGGGATTTTCTGTCTTACAATGCTTTTGAGGATATAAATTGAAGTGTGAAGAGTTTTTATTATCATTACAAAATCTGATTTGAATGCCCTATTCAAAATGACCAGTTTTGCTTCTATCAGTATTGAATAAGGAGGTTAATCTCTTTAACAATACATGAGCCTTTAAACTGACACAGCACTTCCTTCCTTTCTTTAGTTGCATGAGTTTCTCAATGTTGGCAAGGGGATTTCTGATGACATTGCACGAAGATTTCCAGTGTACGCTTTGGACTTCACTGATGGTATGTTGGCCAATGTTTATGAAAGCATTGGCCCGATTTTGAATTTTTGTGATGCGATGTCCTGTTTACAGTGTGCATTGAATGTGTTCTTTGATACATGTAATAGCTCTCTTATTTCATATTTAAAAGAATATTTTGACAAAAGCCTGTGAATAGGCATTGTGGCACACTATAGATGAGAATCTTGCAGCGTTCCCTTAATGAAGATGCTAGCTGTATGTACATGAGGATTTTAATTTTTATTAAGCAATGAGGCAATTAAATAGATTGATTATTGTCATGTGTAGACACAGATCAACTCATTGCAACCTAATTAGTCAGCACTGGCCTAATAAGCCCTTTATGCTGTCTTTGCAAGCCAGCTTCAATAGTGATTATGGTGCTGCTGTGGGAGTTGAAAATGTTTAAACAGAACCTGAGCTGCAGTAACTTCAGCTCAGTGCTTTTAAAAACAGGATATAGCTTGTCTGCTGTAGCTAGATCACAGGAGCAGCAATGCAGTGTTTATACTGAGCCTCAGGTTTTGGGCTTTATATAGCTCCCACAATGGCATTGTTGGTTTTAAGAGTCACTTTCTCCTTTTTCACTTTCAACCTTTCACTTTCAGAGATATTTTTTTTTAAAGGCTGCTAAGTCTTCAGGGCAAACCATGATTACAGAGCTTCAGCTTGACTTCAAAACATGTTCAGTTTCTTACAGCTTATTGGGGAGTTGGTTAATATATTCAAGTATCAAACCCAGAAAACTTGCATATAAAATAAAGATGTAGAGTGTAGGCAGGGAGAGTCTCGGGGCTTTGTCAGACACCTTTCCACTGTTAAATCCTCCTTATCTCAAGCCACAGTGTCCCAGCCTTCCCCACTGCGCCTCTGCTGAGGGCTCTCTCCCCTGGAGTTGGCATAAGAAAATAAGATGCATACCCAAGCCCCGTTATGCAGACAAGTATTCTGGTGCAAAGCCACCTTCCACAGCAGCCTAAGCTTGAGAGCAAGCATGGGCAGAGTATGGATGTGTCCTCCACTTCAACAAGGATGGTCACTACCAGCAGAGGAACATAGCAATCAGCTGTTGGCTGCTTGGCTGAAGGAGATGCCATGTGTTTGGAGGAGTTGTATCCTACAAAGATCCTTGTCGACTAGGAATGCTTCATCCACTATGATGTGTGTTGTGGTTAGTGGTATCCACTCTGCTTGGAAGAATGAAATGGGATGAGATGGTGGCTTAGCACAGTGGTTGAGTGCTGGATGCTTTCTGCAGGTGTTTTAATTGCTGGGATTAAACTGCTTTTCAGGAGCCTTGGGGTGATGGAAGGGCAGGCTCTGTTTGAAGCCAAGCTAATGCTATATTCTCCGGGGATTTGAGGGTACGTCGAGGATGAAGGGGACAAGAAATTGTTTTCAGCATAGCAGCAAGGAGTCTGATAACAAAAGAAAAAATAATTTGTGGCATGTGCATCATTGGCACCAGATCTGGTGGGGGACTTAAGCTCCTAATCTGGACACCTCTGCAGTCGGTTCAGGACACTTCATCTCTATGGCTGTGGCTTTGTAGGCTGTCAAAGTCTGACTCTTCATTATAAAGGGATACTGAAGTGCTTCAGAAGGGAAGTGCTGCAGAAGCACCTTGTGGGGACCCATGTGCATCTCAAGGCAGTGCAGTGACTGCTGTGGCGGTCAGTGTGCACAGGCACAAAAGCATCACGTGATGGTCCTGCAGCCAACTTCAGCTGCCGGCAGGTTTGGAAATTCATTTCAGGGTCCACAATCTGGCTCTGCATGCATCCAAATTAACCTGTGCATGCTACCTATCAGCTCTGGGTCTGTCAGCTGTGGTCTGCAAGCTTTCCATGAACTCATGTACGTGGCAGGATCAGGCTTGGCCTAAACAAGGTGCTGGGATTGACTAGTTTGAAAGAATTGTTCCCTCGGGTGCATTTGCCCTGAGTGATGAAATACTGTTGTAGTGAGAATCCAGAATTACACATATTCCAGAAAAATGGTTTTTGTATAAAATGCAAGTATATGTTAAAAACTGTCAGTGCATTGTTATACAATTTCTGGAGAGTGGAAGATGCAAAAATGAGCCAAGTTGAAATTCAAGAACTACTGCAGCTCAAATGTGAAGTACTCACCTTAGGAGCAGTTGTGCTCTTTCAAATAGGGTATGGGGAAAAGAGGATTATTTTTTTTAAACCTATATGTATTAGTATGTGCCATTTCTTCCCAGAAATTAGGATGAATTCTTTAAGCATCTGCATGGAATGAAAACCAGATGGAGCATAAAGCATCTGCCATAAACCACCAAGACCAAAGGTGATCAGGAATGTGAAATTCCTGGACCATCTCAAAGCAGCAGTGTACCAGAACATTGGGGATTTGAGCTATCCAAGTATCTGTGCTCCAGATAATCACACGTGCATCATCAAAGAGCTCTGAATTACAAAGATGCCTTTTTTCCGAATGGTTGGAGTCTCTAAATCCTCGATCTGAGAAGCATCCTGGGGTTTTGGTTTAGACAGATAAACCGATTAAGGGCAGGGTGATAAATAAGACTTTTGTAGGGCCAGCAAATATTTTGCCAGTTGGACTTTTTTGGGATTGGTAGTCTTCATATGTTACACAAAGCTGGCCATTAAATTATCCTTAGCCATCATGATTTGGGAGAAGAAAGAAAGGAATCATCTTTCTCTTTTTTCTTTTTTGCTCCAGATTAACAACCTGTCAACTTCAGGTCTGCTTTGGATTGTGATGTCTTGTGCATTTTACTTAATGTGCAAGGATCAAGGAAGAGTGTTCTAAACTTTTTTGGTCCAGGGCTTTAGTGATATGGTTGGTTTGTAATAGGTGTCTTCCAGCAGGAGCATCTGAGGGTGAACAACTGGATTATGTTGAGCCTAAGAACACCTGTAACTTTCCTTTTAAGTTGGGATTAACACAATTTGACATGTAGTCTCCTCTTAATGACTACAACCTCTGTTTATGGTATTCTGCTTTCTTAAAAAAAAAGTTTGTACAGAACTTCATCCTGAGCTTGTCAAGTAGGCTCAATCACATCTGTATCAATATTGTTACTCTTCAAGACAGTCAAACCATAGCAGCTTCCTGAAATTTTTTTTTTTTTTTAAGCTGGTTTGACTGAAGGAGGGAATTCTGCTTGGACACAGCTACAAGTTTCCTGAAACCCCTTAAAACTGTTACCCTTATTCTTCAGTGTGTATTTTCTGGTACCACACAGAGGAATAAATACTTAACAAATATAGCACCTGGAGTGCCTGGGAGGAAATTGGAGGTGCCTGAGATTTTTATGGTGAGCTTTGCTGTGTTCTGCCATATCCCTTTGCCTCTTGGGGAGGCAGATGGTGAAGGGGAGAGGGGAAGGCTGAGATTTATTCTGTTTCCCCCTGTTTTCCTAGATCTGTGTCCTCAGCACAGGGCTGTGGTGGGTGGATAGTTCAGCTGGAGATGCAAATTCCTCCCTGTCCTTGGTCCTGCAGAGGGTCCCTAACCAGCTCCTGAGAGTAAGGCGAGCACATCTGCTGGCAGCATCCTCGGGATTTGGTAGTGGTGTTTTGCAGGAGGGAGATCTCCAAAGCTGCCTGTAATGCAAGCATGCTTAGAAGGAAGGCTTGAAGGCACTGGAAAACTGGAACTGGAAAGCGAAGTTTTGTCTTGCTGCTTGTCTAAGATAGCACTGGGCTTAAACCTGCTAAAATGTTGACTGTGGACTGACTGCGGCATGTGCCAAATTTTCATCGTGTCTCTCGCCTGGTTGCACTGGCCACCTTGTTTGGCAGGATTACATTCTTGAGAGAGGAGGAAAAATAAAAGAATTGCAGATAGGCTTTTCCCCTTCTCTTCAGTGCTCAGCTGCCCTAGGTTAGATGATGGGGTAGCTCCTGCATCACTCTGCAGCCCTTCATTCCTAAATAACACCTGGATGTCAAAGTTCAACAGCCACTTGAAGACTGACTTGTTGGATGCTTTGGGGCACAGTGACCTGGGTTGCTTGTGAAGTCTCTGTGTCAGTGGTGGGTGGGAATGCATTAAAGATGCATAAAAGCATCTTGTTTTGTCTGTGGGTGCTTCCTTCCAAGAGTCTAGCACTATGTGAGGAAATGGGCTGAAAGAAACAAGAGAAGAGAAAGCTCTGGGCCCTTAATTTCTTTCTTCATACTTCTCTAGTCTGAGCATATGCTTGGCTTCTCTGCTCCAAAATCAGTAAGAGTGGATTTCCTTTTCCAGTTAAGTTCTTAGTCTCGTTTGTACTGTGATTTACTCTTCACAGGACTTTAGGGAAGATTTGTCTTCTGTTAGTCTTCAGAAAATTGGGCAGAGTCCAGCAGCTATTAACATACGTAAGCCCAGCTTGAGGGCATTAGCAGAAGTTTGCAATCCTTTGAGTTCTTATGGCTCAAAACCTATGAACAGATATTCTTATTGTGTGTTTTTACCGTTCAAAAGCAATTATTTTTTTTTCTTTTAAATCGGGGCTTAAATAGACACATCCTTGTTGCTGTGCTGCAGATTAGTAGAATTAAACTTGTTTTTCATTGGATATTTCAGAGAATCGGGAAGGAACATTAATAGTCAGACATTTCATAGGATGTCCATCTGTCTCAATTTTGATTCAGTAAATGTACAATTAGTAGTCTTAAGGAGCTCTAGTCCCAGTCTCTTGGTCATTAGCTTGTTGATGCAGAATACCAAGCAAAGTGAGGCCAGCAATGCTGCAATTTTCTCTGAAACTCTAACCTTGTCTTGAAAAACTATGACATTTCAGAAATTCAGGTGAGCAAAATAGAACTGTCATGTTGATGAACATAACCTGCTTCCCACTTCAATGTGTAGATGTACCTTAATTTCAAGGGATTGCTTCTGTAATAGTCAGCTACTCAAATTTCACAGCTGGACTGAGAGTTGATTTTCTGCTACAAATTTACATTGTGCAGTTGGAGTGACACATTTTTCAATGGCTTTATGAGCCTGCTGCAGATGAAATGCCATCATGATGCAGCCCACCTTCTTTTAAATGAAGTAATGTCAGTCCCTGGGTTGCAAATAGACCCTGAAAATGTTTAGCCAGATGTTGTCTTTAAAAAGGCGAAAGGTAAATTGTGGTTAATAGTGGATTTTAGTGCTTGTCTTGGGTGAATCTGAACGAGGAGGCAGTATTTGCTCATGATTTTAACTGCAATTAGAGGGTGAATAATCATGTTTGTGAAAGACTGTGGAGACAAAAACTACATCAGATTAAACATTGTGAAGTGAATTTTGCTGCTCAACAGAAGGGATTCTTTGCTCCTCGGATCTCATCCGGCTGATTATGGACTGAAGTACTGCTTGGTACTGGAAGTCTTGGACCCAGCTATGATATGATGTTAAGGACCTCCACAGTCACCAGGACTCCTGCTGCTTGCTTTGCAAGGATTGAAACTGAAACTAAAAGCCATGCCTGAGCTTTTGTGATGCTCTTCAAGTCTTCTTCCTTCCTTCTAGCCTCTCGTACCATGGTTTATCTACCTGAAAGACAGAAGGCACCTCATCACTTATGTCTCTGCTCAGCAAATGAGCCTTTTTTAGTATTAGTTTCTTCTCTGGTCCTGATGGCTTGTTGTCTTATAAATTATTTCAAAGCTTCAAAGATACCAAAAAGTGGTATTCTGGAGTGGCATGGAGTCCTCTGAACAAGGATGTGACCACGTCTACTTATAAAACTGCCAGGTGGTCCACTGTTTGCCCTGCCAAGTCTTTCTTTTCCTCTAAAGGTCTTGGCCGCTTGGGAGTGTGAGGTAGGAGCCTGCAGCTGTAGGACTCAAGATCACATGGGAAAGCTTCATCTGCAAGAAGGAGATTTCAGGCCCTTTGGTTGCCAAGAGTGGTCAGGAATGTAGTCTGTGGTTTCTGAATCTTCTCAGTAAATTGAAAAGAATCTGCCTTGAAACAGCTGGGCCTGTGGCTCCTGGAAGGTCAGGCTCATATTTGCATGCTTGAGATGTCTCTTGTCAGGTTTTAGCCTCTGCCCTGTTTTTTTGAGGATGCTGAGCATCAGAAGTCCTGTTTCCTTTTTATGTCTGTTCCTCTTGTGTCTGTGAACAGGAACCATCTCAAGGTGTCCTTTATTCATGTGTCTGCCTATTCATTACACATCATCTTTGATTTTTCATTTTTGCATCTTCCTCCTGTCCTTATCTCTGCACTGCAAATGGTGCAGAAAACAGATGTAGATAAGATCCCAAAGTCATTGAGTGATTTTTTTTTTTTTTTTTTCTTTTTTTTCATTCCAGTTAGTCTGTTGTGGCAATGTCCAGTTTTTCTTAGTGTTGCACCAGCTTGTCTAATGCAAAGCCCTCCCTTCTGCAATTCAACTCACTGGTTCCCTTGCCAAGGGACTGATGCTAGCAAAAGATTAGATGGCATTTGGGAGTTTAGGGGCAGATGCTTGTGTGGGAGTTCACTGCTCAGGAGGCTTCCGGAAAGAGGAATTGGGCAACTCCAATCTTGTCCAAGTGTCTTACAGCAGAAGCACCATCAAGGATGGTGGCACAGGCAGGTTGAAGGCTGTTTCAAGGTTTTCTTTGAAAAGGCTCTCTGGTGTGTCATCTCTGAAGAGGTGGTTTTGTGGAAAAACTTCTGTTCTTCTCAAGCAATATCAGCTGTTGTCATCTCTCATCCTTTCTCTTGTGTGATATGAGCTCACTAGGGATGGACATCAGCCTGAAAACAGGAAAGGGAAGGGAAGCTACTTCAGAGGCCCTTTAATTCATATTATGACACTTTAATTCTCTTTCTGGCTGCTTTTGTTTTGGCCTGGTGTGTTTTTTCCGATGGAGATGAGAGGGGGTGAGTGGATGGAAAAGAAAAAAAGCCATTCTTTCAGAAGGGCTTTTTTTAAAGCAAAACTCTCAATGTACGCATTCCTGACCTCTTGTGCTATTTGTTTTTGTAAGTCTGCTAGCGCTAATTGGCTCAGCATAGCATATTATTGATTCAAGCCTATAACCTCAGATTTCTGCCTAGGGAAAAACGAAGTGCTTCATGTTCTCCTGCACAAGGCATCATAAGTTGCGAAGACAAGTGATCATCGTGAAGCTCATTAGGGGCGTAGTCCAGAATACCTATAAAGTTGGTATGAAAAAGGCAGGGAATTTAGGGGGTTTATAAACCCTAAACTTACGGTTTCTGCTGTGATCCTCTTCTAACCTTTTGGGGCTGGCAAAACTGAACAAAAAGCTTCCAGTATTTCCTGTTTTGACGATGCCAGAAATGTCTCTTGAAGCAGTCTGTTGGCATGTTGGTGCTTCTGGTCCAGATGAAGAAAAGAGCATGGCTGTACAAAATCAAATGTTAAAGACCTACCTATATATGGTGTGGACTGAACTGCCTTTCAACGTGAAAAGCACTAATGGTACACATGGCTGATTTGAGTAGGGTTTCAATGCTTTACAGATGGGCACTATTAACATGACCTTTGTTTGTGGTTTACACTAGGTATTATTGGAAACAACAAAGCTATAGGAAAATACATCACAACTATGATCTTTCTGTATTTTGCCTGCCTCCTTCCATCCATTGCATTTGGGTCACTCAATGATGAAAATACCCGAGGAGCTATTGGTAAGTTTATCAGTTTTGTGCATCTGTTATAGGATTCCATGTATTCAAAGTGGGTAGCTCTGGTCACAGAAGGTTTGATTAGGTTTTGTTTACTGAAAAAAACCAACCACAACTGTAAGGTTTTTCTGATTGTTAATGTTCATGACTTTCTCAGAAGACTAGGAAAATTGAACACTACTTTAGATGGTTATCATCTGACTTGGACTGGTACATATACATGGTACTGTATTTTTAAATGATGCTCACTTTATAACTATGTAGTTATGTGCAAGTTTTTTCCTAGTACAAGCTCCTGTGCTTTTGATTTGAATTTGATTGCCAGTATCCAAACCACTGGTATAGCAGATGATGCTTTGCTGTATCCCAGTTACGGCCCTGAAGCAGTTCCTACTGTTGTTACAGTTCATAGGTGTCTTAATTAAAATCTTGTCCTGAAGGCCTCCACAAACACTGGTTATGTTTTTATAGCTGTTTAAAATAAAATAAATATATTAAAAAACAAAAAAAAACCATAAACCCCCCAAAACCAAACCAAAAAAAAGCCCACCCAACTTTCACAGTTCAACATCTGGAAACCTGGTGGCATCCTAAATTATTGGTACGAGTTCCCTGGCAAAGGGTCGCTTTCTTGCTCTCACAATGTCTTGCCTCTGTACGCTCCAAACATTTCTCTTGCTCATTAGCGGTTGGCTTCTGTGCCCTGTGAATGCTCCTTGGTCAGGGAGGTGTGGGTTAAAACCCCTGTTTGTTTCTATTCTTTCTAATTACTTGTAGATGTGCAGAAGACAATCGTCGGCCAGTGCATTGGAGGGCTGCTTTATGCGCTTTTTTCGGGGCAACCTCTAGTTGTACTCCTAACTACGGCTCCTTTAGCGCTCTACATTAATGGTAAGTTTATTAAACATGTACATCAGGGGACCCGTGTGATTGCGACTGGCAGAATGGGACCTTGTACAAGAATGTTGCAATCCTGTTAGAGCTTTAGTTGCATGTTTTTAAATAAATCAGTATTAAAGGGCTGCTTCTGGTGCAGAGGGAAAGGGGAGGAATTTGATTCAGGTTTAATTAAAGTTGGTTTCTAAAGGAATCCTTTTGCATAGAAAAAAAATTTCGTAAGAAGAATAAGTATTTCTGCATCAAGGAGGAAATCTTTTTCATCTAATGGTTTTCTCATGTTGCTGCATTTAACCAACTTGAGGATTAGAGCCTGAGATAGAGTTTTTTGCTTGGTGGGTTTTTTTTGATTGGTCCGTTAAGCTGTGGTGAATAGCTTTCCAGTTACAGCTGCAAGATGATATTACTGAGCCAGAGGTGTAAATGAGCCAACTCAATATCTGTAGAAACAATCAGATGGGCTATCACAAGCTTGAAAGGTGGAAGACATGAGGTTTTGTCATCAATGCAGTGACTGAGTACACATGGTGCAAAAGCATGTCTTGAGATCTCTTGTTCAACAGTATCCCAAACGTCAGCAAGAGCAAATTCCAAGGGCTGATTTTGTGGCTTTGATCCCTAGGAAAGACGCTTTGCGCAGTGTGGGAGACTATTTTTCCCAAGTGCTTCTCCCCATTTCTAGTGGGGGAAGAGGGCAGGGAAGGGGAGAGAACAGTTTGGGTTGATCCAGTGTTCATTAAATGCATTACACTCCCAAATGGTATCAGCCATAAGTGCATTGGGGCAAAGTCTTGAAATTGGTTCTTTTTGCCATCAAGCAGATGGGAATCACAGAGTGGCCATGACAAAAATTTAATCTGACATGTGAATGCTTCATTTTTGCAGTCATCCGAGGAATCTGTGATGACTACAACTTGGATTTCAGTGCTTTCTATGCCTGGATTGGACTATGGAACAGCTTTTTCCTTGTGATGTATTCCCTTTTTAATTTCAGTCTTCTGATGAAGCTCTTTAAAAGGTAGCTATTTTCAAGAAGTCGTATTTTGATCAGATTATTCAGCAAATGGAAAAATTATACATTCCACAAGCTCCTTAATTACGAATTTGCCACAAAATGTATTTTGTGAGATCAGGCTAGTATCATTTCAGCTTATTGTTCCAGCTTGAAAGAACTTTTAAAGATTCACTGGATTTTGTTTCTTGAGTTGGAGTCTAACTAAAATTGGTATATTTTCACGTAAATGCATGATTACACTGATTTGCCTTTGAACAGAGTTGAATGCGGATTCTGCTAATGGCTATATTAATTCCTGGGATTTTTCCACAGGTCAACAGAAGAAATAATTGCACTTTTTATATCCATCACTTTTGTGCTTGATGCCTTCAAAGGTATTATTAAAGGTAAGCCTTGCAACAATGTTTTACAGTGCACATCTCAGCTTCTTTGTCAAAGGCATTGTCAAACAGAAATACAAGGTGCAAATATACATGATGTTTGCTTGTTCCATGTTTGTTCAGGATCTTTAGGAAAAAATTAAATCACTGTGTGAGGCTGAAGCAGCCCTTTGCCAGCAGTTTACCTGGCTATGCAGAATCTCTATCAGGTCTAATTTCAGTTAGCTGAGGTAGGATTAGTGTCTTAACTTTTACCCAATGGAGAAGCCATAATAATGTTACTGTGACAGTCTTCTCCTGATAACCAGTCTCTTTTTGAGTGGTCCTGGCAAAAAATTATCCAATTTAAATGCAGTGCGTCTAGACCTCTTTCCTTGCCACATTGTTAAAACTACATGGAGGGGAGCTGAAAGATGGGTTGAGATTGCCCATTCTTATGTGAGCTCTGAGACGCTTCTTTAATGGCAGTGTAAGGACTTCATTGCCTTCCAGCATGCTCCTAAAGCTGTTCTCCCCTCCTAGCCCCTTGGTCCCCATTTCTGGATTAAGTTCTAGGTGAGTGTCCATGAGCAGCCTTGGATAACCTTGGAGTTTAACAGGTTTCTCTGGCACCTTTCTTCCTCCTGATCAGGAATAGTAGGAGGTATTTGTGAGGGTGAAAGGTGTTAGCAGAAATGCCATGTGAATGACAACCTTTCTGTTCATTGCAGCGAGGAGCTGGCCAAGTCTGCATTCCTAGTTTTTTATGACCTACTCTCCCACAGCCCCATGTTTAGGCTATCCTTTGAAATCCTTCCGGACATACCGAAGCACACTGAGCATGTCCCTTGTTTTCAAGATTCTCAGGCTTGGCTCATTATGGTGTCTTGCATGCAAGCAAAACACCTTCAAAGAGCAGGTTTGACACTGCAAAGCAATTTGAGTGAGATACACTCCCTCGCTTCATTGGGAATCCTAAATTTGACTCCTTGGGCATATGCTTTGATTGTGCAATAAAGAGGGGTTTTTTCTCTGCAGAACACCTGGATCTTTCAAGTATTCTGCATAGACAAAGTTCAGTGAAGGAAAAGGTGTTCTGATACGTTGCTTTCTCCTTGCTCACTATGTAGCTGTGAGCTTTGCTTAATGTGTGCCTTCTTCTGGAGGCATGGAACGGTTTCCCTGTGACACCGAGGTGTTCCTCAACAGAACATTCAACTGCTCTGTAAATATTAGCAAATGTTCACAGTGCTTCTGTAGCAGAGAGCTGATTTATCGTAGAAGGGGCGTGGTGTGCAGGTTAAAGGTACAGAAAACATCCATTGATCTCTGCTGCCAGACTTCCAGGAATGCGCAAGTAATACCTCAGTGTATTGCAGTGGGGACAGGAGCGGATCCTGGAAGTTAGTGTAATTAGTGGATTAATGTAATTCTCCCTTGTACTTGGGAAGGGCTGAATTTATAGCAACAATGGTAATAAAATCAAACCAATGCTCTAGTCATTTGCCAGCAGGTCATGTTGGCTTCAGCTGCATCTGGGAGTGTTCAGCAGATGGGACCCCAGGCCCAGCCATGTTCCCAGATGCAGAAGGGCACTGATGCTAGCAGGCACAGACTTTTAACACTCTCGGGGCTCATATTTAAGCACATGACACCAGTGCAGTTCCTGGCCACATGCTCGTCTGTCGTCTTCTACTCCTGTTCTGTAGCAGGAGGCGAGAGTTGCTGCCGCCACCACCACCACTACCACCTCCTCCCACTTAAAACTTCTGTTGAGCAGTTAAGTAGGAAGAGAAAGCTGGTCTCTTCTCCATGCTGTTAAATGTGTCCTGGTAATGGCTAGCCAGATGGCAGCAACTTTGGGCTTCCTTAGTGCCAGTGGACATACTGCTCTTGCTCAGATAAGTTTTCCTTAGTCTGTTCATAGCCTTGATTTTTCTTTCTTTTTTTTTTTTTTATTTGCAAGGTACTTGTGCATGTGCAGGAAAGAAGGGGGGAGGGATGCGATGCTGTACAGAGGAATCAAGCCATGTGCGTTCACGCTATCCCGGTGACACTTTGTTTTCACTGTGTGGCCCAGCCACCGAAGCTGTGTTTGTTTGATCTTGACATCTGCACTCTGCAGGAAATGGTGGTGAACCAGCTGAAGCAAACAAAGCGAGTTAATGTTGTTGGAGGGAACTTGAGAGCGCGCTAGGCTTGAGAACGGCTGTTTCAGCGAGGGCACCACCTGCTTTGCTGCTCACTCTGACTGTGGGCAACAAGACTCGCTTAGCTCTGTTATAAAACAAACTATAAATCTGCAGGAATCAAATACTCTATAGCAAGCCGGTGGTGCAGGACGAAGGCTGCTGCTAGCCGTCTTGGCATGTGCTTATTGTCTTAACTAAAATACAAGAGTAAAGTCCCTAAAAAAAGTTTCTTACCCTATATCCAGGATCAAGTGGAGCAATCCTATCTAGTTTTGAGATGGGCGCAAATTGAATTGCAGCCTGAGAGGTGGTGTGCACTGATGTAGCCAGGCTGAACGCAGGGTACCAGGGGTGTGCTTAGGCCTGAATGTATTACTGCGATATACCCAAAGGGGAAATTGAGAAAATCCACAAGAACCAAACCAAACTTGTTTCTTCTTCGTTCCAGTCCAGATTTAAATACAGAGGCAAATACATCCTGCACAGTTGCCAGGCTGTGTGTGCTGTTGGTTTATCATATGCTCCGTAATTGTGCGTGTCTCTAGGACTTGGTAACGCTTAGGGTCAGCTTAGATGGTGAACAGGCTTTTAGCCCTGGCCAGCTGCTAATCCCCAGGAAATACTGCCATAATCATTTTTGTTATGACAAAAGTGTCCTTTAATGTTTAGAGCCGGAAACTGCAAATACTCCAGTGACCGGTTCTGTGCCGATGTGTAGGTCACGGCAGTGCTCTGTGCCTCAGTTTACCTGTTTGCAAAGCAGGTGTGGGTGTCCTGCCTGGGCTGGACACAGCTGCGAGGATGGAGGGAGGAAATAATAGCAAAGCCTCTTCCGCAGCATGCGATGCAGAAACACACAGTGCTAAGGGAGGTCATGATGAGATTGCTCCTTACTGGGGGAACCTTTCTCATGCTTTGAAAATACAATGATATCCTCAATTCTGGCTGCTGCTGAGAATGAACTGAAAGGTTAAATCTTGAACTGTAAACCTTCACGATCTTTAAATGTACACACAGAAGTATTGGATGTGAAGTAACTGGTCTTTTCTCGTGCCCTACATGCCCTGTTGACCCCATCCACTTGTCAAATGCCAGGACTCCTTTTAAAATATAAAGGTGGTACAAAAAGATTATCACTGCTGTTAAAACAGCAACGTGGCTAAACATGGGGTGTTTTACGCAGGGGTGAGCTCCAAACCAGCAGTAGCACAAACTGGGCTGTGGCCAAATTCAAGGTCCTTGCAAATACCAGTTGTGCTTTGCAAGAGTGTTTAAAGTTTGCTTTGCTTGTTTTCAGATATTTTCAATTAGTTTTTTGCCTGCTTTCCCTGTAGCTGCTGCAGATGAAAAAACAGAGGTGCTTGGGGTTTTCAGAAACTTGATTTTTATTTGGAGGTAGGGAGTGTTATAAGGAGCATTGTAGCTTAAGCTTCATATTGTTGTATTTTTGCCTAAAGAGGATGGTCTTGCCCTAAACTTCTGAGTTTCCCTATGCAAAGCTTGAAGGGTGTTTGTAAGGGGACTGCAGAGCTCTAATGGTGGTTTCCATCCTCCTGTATCTCCCCATTGGTATGGGGGGAGCGGCTGCTGCCTGCTGCCATCTGATCACATAACATGGGAGTACCAAGGCTGCAAAGCCCAACTCCCATCTTCTGGTTTTACTTGTTCCTTGTGGCACCTCAAGTTCTTCTTTCCCATAGAAAGAGCTGAAACGATCCCCAAACCACATTTGTATGCGTGAGCCAGCCAATGCCGTAGAAATGGGAACGCAGCTGTCTAAATGCTGAAGAGCAAAAGTATATTTACAACTGCTAATTACTTTTATAAATATGTCTGAGCTAAGCTAATGCATTTATGGACAGTTCCAGAGGCATTACTTGGGTGTTTCACTTACAGGTTTACTTCAGGTGCTCTGTAATTCTGTTTCAATTTGCAGTGTAAATTTAAATGTTCTGCCAGGTTTTGCATATCATCGCTTATTTTTAAAATCTGGACCAGCCTGGGAGGATAAGTAATTACTGTACATTTTGTAGTCCACTTAATGATCTGTGCAGCCTGGCTGCTCTTAATTTTTTCAGAGATCCTGATGGAATTTGTTTACCAGGCTGCTGAAAGTAGGTGTCTATATGTGTATGTATATACATGTATAGGTATATTTAAAAGCAGTGATTCCAGTGCTAGGAACCAAATCACATAAATAATTAGTACTGGAAGTCTTTACAGTTCAAATGTGCCGCTTTAGGTCAATTTAACTTTTACCTATTAAAATAAGTGAAAAATAAACTTGTAAAGCACTGTCTTCATAAGAGATGCAGCTCTCCTGATTTCACTGGCTTGAGGGTTGAGCTATAAACCTGGTGAAGCATAATGTTAATGCTGCATGATCACGCAAGAAAGAACCACTTTATTTTACTTGCTTTGATTGTCACAAACCTATCCTAATGCTTGCCTGTTGGTTGTTTGTACAGTTTTTAAGAAATATTACTACTATGGGCGCACAGGAGACAGTTACTTGGAAAAAGCCCGAGCTGATGCTATTCCAAGCCTTGGCATCAATACCACCTTCTTGATGAATTCATCAGTGAGCAGATCCATGTCCCTAGAGAATCAAACAGGCACGCATGATGTGCATTATGGACGTGAAACTGCCGTCCTTAGTCTCATGTTGATGCTGGGTACCCTTTGGCTTGGTCATACACTCTATCAGTTTAAGAAAAGGTGAGTTATTTCAGTCTTAGAGCTCAGACTACTGGTTATTTCGTATTACCTGTGAGGAATCGCTACTGGTTTAGATCTTAATTTTGTAACCCAGAAAAATCAGGTGGAAATCTTCCATTAGTGGTGGTGGAAGCCAAAGCCAGAGATGAACTTGGCTGGCCACCTGGAAAATGTTAGCAGCAGAACAAAATGTTCGGTCACTGGACGATGTCCTTCCGTATTTGATTTGGCGTCGCAAGTGACTTTTCAGAAAGCTTTAGGTGAACCATGCATTTCTTGCTGGAACCCCTATAACTCCCCCCATACAGGCATTGAACTGTTTTGGTGGGCAAAAATCCCAGATGGTGCTGGAAGGTCTACTGGGAAGGTACCGTCAGGGTGCTCTTGGGACTCAACTGCCCAGCTCTAATTTGGGTTTCACTCCCGTTGCCCTTTAAAACTCTTCATTTGAAATGCAGTAAGCAATTAAACTGAAGTGGAAATGAGACGCAAATTGGTGCTTGGAGGACGTTTTTCTAGCTTGCATCTTAGTTTCTTGTTTCGTTATGGGTTTTGCTTATGCATTCGTCAACCTTCAAAACTATAGATTCCAGAGGATTTAAGGCTGAATTAAAGACTAATTCTTCACTCCAAGTATCTCTTTAGAATTGCAAGATTGGACTGAATTTTCACTTGTTAAAGCATTAATGCCATCTGGATTGAGCGATTGTCCCTACAGTGAGGTGTTGATGGAAATCTTTTTCTTTTTAAATTGCAGCCCGTATCTGCATGCGAGAGTACGTGAAATTCTGTCCGACTGTGCCTTACCGATTTCAGTTCTGACTTTCTCTGTTGTGGGTTCGTATATCTTCAAGGAAATTGAAAGTAAGTTATAGTTTTATTCTCTGGAATCCTGGGGTGTATGAAAAAGAGAAATGAAACCCTAGGAAAGTTTTGCTTAAAAAAATAACAAATTTCTTCCATATAATTTGACAAATAGTTCATGTACCTCCCACCACCTCAAGACCTCAGATTTCCTCAATATTGGATTTAATCCATTCAAAACCTTGATCAAACAAAGTTGAGTGAAGCTTTTTCCTCTGGACAAATTATTCCAGTGTGTCTTTTCATTTCAATGTAATTTAAAGTACATATCTCTTACAATGAAGAGGATCAACAATTTCTGGCAAAGAACAAAGGGTAGAGTAATTAGCAGGCAGGAAGTGTTGTTGCCAGTCAGGCGTAGAGTTGATGATCCCAGTCTGTCCTCTTTGTCTCCAGTTTACGTTTTCCTAATTTAATTTAGGTGAAATGGTGCAGAGCATCTGGGCAGTTCTAAGTTACACAAGGAAATCTAAAAATGAGACACCATTCATTGGCCAAATAGATCAGCTTTTCCATATCAGGAAGTGATAACGGGGACAGGAATTGCATTGTCCTGTGGTGACGTGAGTGGGTGATGTGAGGAAATGTATGGAAACAAATAAGAAATGGCTTTTTTCTGTGATGGCCATTCCATCCAGTTGGATTGTAAAATGATGTGTGGCCATGTGTAATTTATCCCTAGTCATGGATTTCTTCCAGTGGCAGGAAAGTTAGGGGCATTTCATACGAAAATGACTTGCACAGCTTGCTGGATATGAGGAAGCGTTAAAATGCCTCTGTCAGTTGACTAACTGAGCAGGAGGAGTATACTGCTGGTTCAAGTAAGGTTTTCTAATTCAAAAATGCCTTGCACCTGTGGAAAACAACTTTCCCTCTTTTTGTTTTGCTCAAATATATATAATGGCTCACTAGAACTAGCAGTGTTCTGTCAAGTCAGGATGGCAGCCAAGTTCCAAGAGGATGAAGGAAAAAAATAAACTAAAACAGCCAGACGAGCCCATCTTCTATGGCCTGACTCCCACATGCCAGAGCATCACGCCTGGTTTGCTGTATTAGTTCTCAATAGTTCATGGTGTGGGTAAAACATTATTTGAGTCCATGTGGATGGTCGCACAAGAAGGTGCCTCCTAATGTCATTCCTCTTCTCTTTCCAGTGTCCAAATTTAACTACAACCCATCTGAGAGCTTATTCGTGCTGGCCCCGGTCCAGTCTCTCTCCATCGGGTCAGTGATGAGCGCCATGGGGCTGGGATTCCTCCTGTCAATGCTCTTCTTTATAGAGCAGAACATCGTGGCATCACTCACGAACGCCCCAGAGAACAGGTAATACTTCTGGTGGTACTCTTCCTCTGTGGAGGTATGTCCTCGAGTCTCTTCCCAGTACTGCTTGTCTGAATATTAGAAAAGGTTTCAGGACTTGTTCTTAACAACTTCTGTTGTCACAGATAAAAGTAACTCTACTGATTAACTCCTCACCATCTCCAAAACCCAACATTGTGGCAGAGAGTAAAAAACAGAGCATCGGTGAGCTCATCACCTCAGCCTGTTTCTTCTTTGCTCATGTGTGAATGTTATGTAGGTGCTCTGTATGGTTTGAGGTCTGCGGATGTACCTCAGGATATCTAGGGAGTGTCTGACACGTGGACACTTGCACTGCTCTTGCAGTACAGAGAATTTTTTGAAAATGAGAAGAAGTCAGTGACCTGCGTAAATGTCATAACGTGATACGCTGCAACTGAGCATCAGAAAAGAAGTGTTTGGAGCTGTTAGTCTCCAACTGAAAAGGTGGAACTGAAGTAAAACAGTATGTCTAATAGGTCTGATTTATGTGCAAACTTGAGTCGAGGTGTTGTACTGTTAAAGTATTCCCTCTGATGTTTTTATGCCAACTGCAATCAGATATGATATCAAGACTGAACGTGTATGACTTTTCTTAGGGAAACTACCATGTCTCGGAGGATTATTTTGCTAATGTAATGCGTGGGAGGGTTCTCTCCTTGCATAACGTATATTAGCATTTTCCATGTTGTAGCTGGAGTGACACTGAATTAGGGGAGAGAAGACAAGCTCAAATTCAGTTCACGCAGTTATACTAATTTGGTTTTCTTTGACCACTTGATTTTTTTTTTTTCCTTTTATCTTTATTATATCCCTTCAAAGTTTTGCATAAATCTGTAATGTAAGTGGGTCATCTCTTTCCTAATATGAGTTTCTTCTAAACTTTTGTTATTTTCCACTAGAGTGTCTTTAAGGAATGTAAAATATTCTTTAGAGTTCTTCATAATGTTTTTCATAATGCCTTGTTATAGGGCTGAGCTTATGCTGATCAGGTGTCAGGGCATGGGGTTTTTAGAGATGGAAAAACCAGGACTTGACACCTTCCGCTTGTGGTACTATCACAGGATAAAAATACCATCGTCTGTACCAGCCAAATGGAGAATGTGCGGTTTGGTGTCTTACCAAATGTAGTGATTTCCTCCTGTAGAAAAAAATACAGGGAAAAGATGACACTTGCCTGAAAGTACACTGATGTGTTTTGCTGAGGAATAATCACAGCAAGCATATAGGACAGTCCAGGGAATACTGGGCTGGTTGGGCAGTGTGACAATGACCTAGGATAAGGCATCTAGATCTCTGTATGCATGTTGAGCTAGGCAGCCTCAGTGGAGCCTAATCTGTTGGTCAAAGCAGGTGTATACCACACACAGCACTTGGAGATTGCTGAGACCGGTGTCCCAGGGAGACTAAAACGATGCTGCTGTTAGATGTATGGCCTTTGTACGCAAAAAGCCCTTGGAAAAGGGCAAACAGGACAATCAAATGGTAACCCCAGGGGTGCAGGAGAAGCCTTTGCTTCGAGAAGGCAGCATGTGAGCAGGGGTTGTGCTTTCAAAGCATGAGCCAACACAGGAAGCATGTTTACAATCCCACCCTTCCTGCCAGCACCTTCCAGCTTCAGAGGCATTGCAATGTAGATGTCTACCTGACCTAATCACCCCATGGCCTCCTCAGTCAATGGAGGTGAGCACTTTCAGTGACACTAGTCATTTTGACCCAAACCCAAACCCCACCCAAGATTTCTGCTGCCCAAACAATGGCATCTGCTGCTCCTTGAGATAGACATTAGGCATAGATCTTCATGTGCTGGGTCATGTCTGCTAGCTCCATGCATGGCATGTCCTAGAGCGTCTTGGATAGCTCCAGGTCTCTGCTTAGGTATTGAACAGAGCTTGCTTGGGTGGCATTAAGATCCTAAATGGTGCTCCCTTGCCAGCTGATGGTGGCCAGAGAGCAATTCAGCTGATCCCTGCTGTTGTGTGAGGTTGCCAACTGCTATCTGCTCTGATGGCCAGGCAGAAACCCAGCTATAGACCTGTAATTTAAGTATCAAAATTCTGAGAGTTGAATCCTTCCCCAGCCTTTTTCTAACCTTTATTCATAGTATCTGAGTACCAGGTGGGTGTATTCAGGAAAGGGGCAGACCTTGCAAAAAAATGGCAAGGTTAAACTAGGTGCGAGTTGAGTGTTAGCAGCTGCTCTCTGCGTAGTCCTTGCAAGTTGAATGTGGTCAGCTTCCTTGATGAAGGCTGCCAGTCTCCCTCTCCTCTGACAAACAAAATGAGGAGGCTGCCCAGCATTCACCAAAGTTAGAAGTGTATGTCCTTGGTTGATTACCGAGGAGGAGCCAAAGTTTAATGAATTCATGTCCCATTTTCTTATCGTGCAGTAGCAATTACATAATTAGGGGATTACTGCAGCATCCTGAGCATGTGTTCTGCTTGTGGGGAAGGAGGGAGATCGGGGTTAAAAACAAAATGGGTGGGAAACTTCAGTGTCAGTAGTTTGGCAACCTGCACCCAGGTTTCTAACCACTCCTGCATGGGCTCTGGAGCAGGTATACGTGTCTATTTTGAGTGGACTCTTCAATAAGTGTAGGAGCAAAACGCTGATGAAATTTTCATGGGCTGTTGTTTTAGTGGGTTGCCTTTCTGCTCAGCGTTGTTCTTTACAGGAGATGACTGCTTTGGGAGCAAGCTATCAAGTTTCATTACCTTTCACGTTCATGTAGCGCACGCTGTAAAGCAGGAGGTGTGAGATCGCTCTGTGCATGGCAGTGCACTTCGCTGTTTAGCGTTTGAGCTCGGGTTCAGCAAGGGCAGCCTGTTACAGTTTGCGCCGGGTGTAACTGCTGTCAACCAAAACCTCATTTCAGGTTGGTGAAGGGAACAGCTTATCACTGGGACCTCCTGCTTGTTGCGCTGATCAATACGGGGCTGTCCATCTTCGGCCTCCCGTGGATCCATGCTGCCTTCCCTCACTCCCCAATGCATGTCCGTGCCCTGGCCTATGTGGAGGAGAGGGTTGAAAATGGACACATCTATGAGACGTAAGTAGGAACCGCAGAGCTGTCTTGGATCTCCTTGGTTTCATAATCCTTTGGGTACGGTGGGTTACGTGGTTGGGAAGTTAACTGTCGTCTTGAAGGTCTGCAATATACAGAGGTGGAGGGGAGATGCACAAAATGAAGCCACCTCAGTCAGTATGGCCGGTGGCCTGGCTTCATCCCCCTTCACCAACGTGCTTGTCTTAGGACAGGCACAAATTTATGCTCTTGTCAGTGGCTGGCGGCAGCCTGCAGGGATTCCACCCGCTCTGGTGCAACTTGTCCTCTGGAAGAGTTGGCCAAGGCCTTTTTCAGGTTCATCCTTGTGGAAAGCTGAGAAGATGTCTTGGCCAGATCTTTCAAGATGTCTTTACCAGAAAAAAATCCAGTCTGATTCATTGCCGGAAACCTGTCTGGTGGTTATTACGAAGGGTGGGAAAAATGCAGCATTATTTCAGAGCTCCCATAGCATCTTCCACCACGTTTTGGGAAGGGAGCGAGATGCTTATTAAATTCTCCTGTTCTTAAGCAAAAGCAACTGAAGCTATGCCTGGGTCACGGCTTTTTATTTCAGGCCAGCTTTTTTGCTGTTCTGAGTTGTCCAACACACTCTTATCAGAGACCTATTAAAAAAAAAAAATAATAATTTAAAACCTAATTTCTCATGAAACCCGCTACAGAATAGAGATTATCTCATCTGTTTGATCTCAGCATGTTACAGTTGAGTGCTTTTACCTCAGAAGTGGTAATTTCCACTCGCATGCCATTAGTTTTAATTATGCTGTCTTGGTTTCCATTTTCAGAGTTGCCACTTATCAAAAGTGAGGCTAAGTGGTCATTTACTTTGGGGGATGGAGTGGCTCTATCTTTTAATTTCAATCTTGCCTTCACGCTGTTCTTGGTGCCAGCTGACTCAGCCCAACTTGATAAAGCTACTTTTTGCATCGGTAACAGACAGATTTCACCTTCCACATCTGGAAATTGCAGACTCCTGCTGCTCCCTGCAATGCTTTTACAGACTCTTCCTGGGAGATCAGTCCCTTGGGCTTGTATTCCCATTAGTATGTGTTGGTATTTGTTGTTCCCATAACTATATCTGTCTTGAATATATGCTAAACCATATTTAGAAAAAAAAGGTGGTTTTGTTATCTGAGTTCTGTAGGGTTTTAATCTGTGCCTTTGCTCCTTGTGCCCATGATCTGTTCTGGGATAGCTCTACTCTCCATTTCTTTGTGAGGTGCAGAACTTACACTTTGAAACCCATGTGCCAAGCCTCCCTCCTGTGTCTTCTGTTGTCAATTTTAATACCTGGTGGCTTTTTTTTCCTCTTCTGCTACCCACTGCCTTGATTATGCATTCTGGCTTCTCCTTAGAAAGTCAAGTCCCCTGCCCAAATTAAGGACTGCCTTCTGTCTCTTCATCCAGCTGCCCAAAAAGAGTGTTGGAGAACCCTCTTTGGCCAGGCTAACCTGGATAAGGCTCCAGTGGTTATCATGAAAGGGCTGAGGAATGCCCTACTCTCACCAAGCATATTCCCTTGCAGCACAGCTCTTCCTCTGCTGGAGGCAAATTGATGCAGAAATGAGTGCTGCAAACTGGGTATTGGGAGGGAAGAAGGGGACGAGGATTTCCTAGTTATTTTTACTCCCTTTGTGACTGAAGCAATTTATTCTCTGCAAAGCACTGAGCTATAAACAGGAGGCTCCAAGCAATGTTGTTATCTTTTTTCTTTTTTTTCCTCTTAGCCAGCTTCACTGAAAACGAAACATACTGAAGCTCAATTAGAAAATCAGGAGTTCTTTCAGTGCGGGCTCCTTTCCTGCACTCAAATCAAAGCTCTCAGTGAGCATGGTGATATAAACAAGAATAAAGATCTGTCACAATGAAAGCAAAGATTTCTTCTCCCCTGTGGAATAACTAGTTGAGTTTCATGTGGCAATCTTCAAATAGGCTCTCGTTACTCATGTGGAGGAGGTTGGGAATGGCTAATCCTGTGCTAACCATGTTTAAAGGATTCTGGGGAAATGAGCCTGGATTACACTTTTTAATCTCCATTAATTACTACATTTCCATTGCAGCACAGATTTCTGGAGCTGTTTCCCCAAGGGCCAAATCAGATTCTGAATACATGCAAATTAAAGGGTTTCATCTGTTGATTTAGTGACTGTTCATGATGTCCTTACCCTGGAAATAAGATGCTAGATTTGGCAGAAGACCAATTTGAGGCTGGGAACTTCAGCTTTAAAAATCTCATGTTTGGTCAATTATGGGCAATTTTAACGATGTTCTGATAAGAAATTCCAAACTAATAAGTGGCATTAGCATGAGCTGACAGTAATAGTTGCAGTACATCTTGTATGCGATCAAACACTCTTCAGTGCAGTGATAGCTGCATCCCCAAGAGATGACAGCAGAAAATTTCATAAACTTCAAAAATCCATTACCGAAGGGCTGCTAGTCTGAGCTGTTCTGTACTTGCAGACTTGCATCTGATTGAAAAGTGGTGGCTTCGTAATCTAATTTTGATCCTGAGCTCTTTGGCTTGCATGACTTGACTTGCAAGGAACCTAGCAGACTTGTGCGTGCTCAGACTGATGCTTGCAGATCACGAGCATCGCCAGCAGTGGGTTAGATCTTTGCCTGAAATAGCAGAAATGCTTCCTCTGTAGCTTGCCCAATGGCAAGGTCAGGGGAACTCGTGCTCTACCTGGATGAGGCTAAATCAGTGCACCCTTTCACTCCCAATTTACTGGGCCACTGGAGAGGCTCGTAGTGCTTCTGTGGTAGCTCTGAAGAAGTCTGACCAGTGTTTATCAGACTAGCAAATTACTCTGAATTAGCATTTGCAATTGTACTTTAAGCTGCTTGGCTCTGTTCATCTCCGAGACTTCTGTTCTGTAGCGATCCAGACCTGGAGGCTGTGGAAAGGGTGCCAAACTCTGTCCACCTAGGTGATGTCCCAGTTCTTCTAGAGCTGGCAAGAGCAGTCTGCTGACAGAGCAAAGGACTCTACTCTCCCCTGGCTTCTCTAGGCATTGGCAGGGACCCCTTGACATAGGAGACTTGCAAGAGGATTGGAACAAAATCTGTTTGGAAGGAGGAAGGCTGTGGTTTCTGCTGTTTAAACCTAGCCAGGGGAAGGGGGGAGGTTACTTAGAGCTTAACACCTCCTGTGACTCTTCTGTGCATCCTCTCTTGGTAATCCAAGATATGTGTAATCTGCCCCATTACTTGCCAAGGAATTCAAGTGTTGTCCTCAGGACTTTGTTTTGTGATACCTGTTGTTCCTTAACTCTCATGACTGCTTGTGTTTTAATTCTGCCATGTTATCCAAATCCTAAGAGCAAGCCTTAGGCTGTTACCCTTTCTTCTCTCTCTAAATACAGGTATGGAAGGCTCCTTCATCACCACAGCTTCATTATGCTCTGGAATGTGTAAACAGATTTGAAGTTCAACCTGAGCCTATAAGCAAGATTCTCAAAAATTTAATATTGAAAGGATTGCTTCCCAGTGAATTTTCTTTAGGACAGAAGGAATTGTGAAGTCCAGCAGTGCACATGTAAAAGAGGGAAATGTGTTTTGATAGGTCTCATGGCTGGCTCTTGGGTTCAACTCCAGTATTTTTTGTATAGGGTTAATTTGGAATATTAAGTCTTGCATCCAGGGAGTGAGGCTGCTAGATGACACCAAAACAGCCTTTGGGCAAGAATTTCTCCTGATAATAGGGGGATTTACTCACTAGCTTATCCACTGAATCAGTGGATTTATCTTCTCAAAAAAAGTTAAGAATCCTCCTTTTCTGTATTTACAAGTAGTCTTGAAAGATGAGGGTTTTCTTTCCTCCTATTGTTTCTGGCAATTTTCTTTTCAAACTAGGAGATGCTTACAGGTTTATTTGAAGTGAGAAAAAAAAAAATAAAGGAACATCCCCTCACCCTCCAAGTAGGCTCTGAAAGTTGCTGCATGCTTTCCTGTCAGTCTTTTTTTTTTTTCCCCCCCATTAAAAAAAATAAATCAATCTGTGGTCTGTCAGCTCTGGAAAATTTGCATTAATTAATTACATGTTTTGCATGGTAATAGGCAATTTGCAGCTCAACTGCTATTATCCACAGCAGAATTAAATCTCTAGCTCCCTACATAGTGCTCTCAGCATTCCCTTCCATATAAACAAGGAGATCCTCATATACATCAAAAATGCTGACTCGCAGTCAAGAGAGTGCAGACTCTTCTTTTTTACAAGAGGTTCATTAGTTTCCATGGAAGTCAATGCGTTTTCTTTTGGATAGAAGCCAATTGCATATGATATCACTGGGTAAATCGAGGAAAGGATTACTGCCCAGAAGGAGGATTCTTGCCTGATGTTTTTGCAAAGTGCTAAACAGAATTAGTTTAGAGGGCAGTTTAGTTCAGGATGGGATCTGTGGAGCTTTGCAGAAGGGGAATTTGGCGTTTTTCCAGCTGCTCTGTTTGAGCTGTGGATTAAGTACCTGGCCTGGATCCAGCAGAGCTCTGCCTTCTCGGTGTCAGCATGGGGCCAGAAGTGCTGATCTCAGTGCAGTGGAGATGAGTTTCCCTTTCCCGAGCAGCACGTGTCCTGCACCTACACAGAGTAGTGAGCCCCAGCAATAAGCTTACATGGATACTGCGATATTATCGTGCTCCCCTAATCCCTGTTTTCTTGCTTGCAGGATTGTGAGTGTGAAGGAGACCCGACTGACGAGTGTAGTGGCAAACTTCTTGGTTGGCCTCTCGCTCCTGCTCCTTCCTTTCCCTCTCCAGTGGATCCCGAAGCCGGTACTCTATGGCCTGTTCCTCTACATAGCGTTGACCTCCATTGATGGGAACCAGCTCTTTGAAAGGGTGGCTCTCCTGCTCAAAGAACAGGTACGCGGACTGGGGCACCAGCCTGGTGGGGCAGAGAAGGAAATAGTACTGAACTGTGCCAGGAGCTAACACGGAAAGCTGCCAGTGTTGGGAACGGCATTACCCCAAAGCTCATGTTCTCAGGAAGCTGATTTCCAGCTCCAACCTGCACTTTGCATATCCCTTTCACCTTTCTCTGCAAAGTGGGAGTGAGACTTGATGTCTCTAGTTTAGCCTGGCAGCCACTAAGATGTGAGCAAGAGGAGCTTTGTCCTTTAAAGTAGACGAATGAGTGGGAGAACAATGCAGTGTCAGACAAGAAAAGCAGTGTGATTATTGTTGGGTTAAAAAAAGGCAGTAGCTGAATTGTTCATCGAATGGCACTGCATCTTGTCAGTCTTTCAAACTCTGGATAAATTGCTTTCTGTGTTTCCCTGCCACAAAAGCGTTTGAGCCTTCTTTTTCAGAGTGATGTCTTCGATATAATCCTTCTCTCTTCAGTCTGCTAAGAATTGCTCTGGAGCCTCTATCTCCAGAAGGCAAAAATGAGTGCATGAATGGAGCCAGGATAGTTGCTACCAGTGAAGACACCCCTAAACTGTGTAGAGTGCAAACCAACAATACATTCAAACAATGCCTTTTTACAAAAAACAAACACCTGTACAAACTGTTGCTCACTGAATGTAGGGTTTTTACATTTTAAAAACACACTGTGATGTCATGTCAGCCGCAGAGTATGTGCGTTTTAAAAATAATAATAAATATTAAAAAGCACATGCATAACATCAGTAAATTGTGACCTTTGATTTCCCCAGCAAAGCTTCAGAACAGGTAATTTTTGCTGTATTTTACACTTTCATTTTGACTTGTGTAAAATGCCACGAGACAGGATTTTAAACTCAGAATGAAATTACTTGCATGACTGAAACCCTTCTGATGTGGGATGAAAACAAACCTGGAAGATGTGTTTTGAAGCAATCTCTATTACATATGTTAAGAAAGTGTTAGTTTGCAGTGTAGGCGGTACCTGGGAGCAGTAACGAGTTTTCAGCTCACCCTCTCTTATGTAACCAGGGTCAAGGGCTTAATAAGCCCAACATTTGGCTCTGCATTTCTGCTAATCTACCTTGATCATTAATATTACATCCCTGAAGTTAAAACTGTGAAATCCAAGTAAAGATTACATTTGTCATGTCAATTTTTGAATGAGGATTGAATAGTTACTGATGTATGTGGAATATTATTTCTGGGTTTAGTACAAATTATGTGTGGAATTTTCCAAGCTTCGGTTTGGAAAATTAAAAAGTATTCTCAAGTATGGAGATCTCCCTTTTCTGGAAACCTTTTAATGAGTCATGGCACAATCTGAAATCCATTGAGCCTGTATCGGTGCCAGCAGACAGTCGCTCATACTCTTCATTGATGTATAGACAGTGAGTCAAAGCCTGTGCTCAGACATGAGCAAGTAACTGTCAAAAGAAACCACGAGTGATATTTAGCCTATTAATGTCACTTTTCCCTCTTTCTCAAAAATGAATAGCTTATGTGAGTTGAGAAAATCACTGCAGTCTGAGTACAGCCTCTTCTCGCACCTTCCCAATCTCATCTCCTGGTCTTCCCTTGCTGGGAAGAAATGGGACCACCAGGGGCAAGCAGTCTGATCAGCAGAAGACAGAAGGCTATAAAATAACGAGGAGCTGGGTTTCAGGTGGAGAAACCACCCAGCAGTAACAACACCCAAATGTATCTGCTTACCATCACCCCCTGCACACCCCCACAGGCACTTCACAAATTGCTGCAAAGCCCTGATAATCCTACTCAGGGGAATCTCATTACTGTACTTACCAAGATATTTTATTGCACTCCAGATGCTCCCAAAGGCAATCTTAGCTGTGTGCTGTGTCTTTTCTTCTTCAGGTTTCTAGTGCCCAGTCATCTTCTGTGTGTTGCTGCCAATGCTGTGGTTTAAGGCGCTTGCTTTAACCCTGCAAATCCCACATTCAGCTGTTGAACCTGTTAAGGACTCTGTTGATGCACTCTGTGTGTGTAAACTGATGACTTCCTTAAAACCCTGGTGTTCAAAAGCCTGAGCCACATTCTGCAGTCACAAGTCGAGGTCACTGCATGTCTAACATGTAATTCTTCTCTTCCCAGACTGCTTATCCGCCGACACATTACATCCGCAGAGTGCCCCAGAGGAAGATCCACTATTTCACAGGCTTGCAGGTCCTGCAGCTCCTCATTCTCTGTGGTTTCGGCATGTCACCATTGCCCTACATGAAGATGATCTTCCCGCTCATCATGATAGGGATGATCCCAATCAGGTACGAAGCTTGGCTGCCTTTTTTTTCTGCCTTCTGTGCCTTTTGTCTTCAGGCTTTTGGATTACAGGAAGCCTGAGTGGTCTAGAAGGGCGGTCACTACTTTCCTGAGTAGCCAGATCCTGGAAGCAGATGATGGTGACCTCTTTTTTTTTTTTTTTTTTACCAGCTGCTCAGGCTTGAGAAGGAATAGTGCAGAAAGCCTGTGATTTTACTGATGCTGGGTGTTGTGCAAAGGGTTCTGGGCTGGCAGGTACTCTTCTTTCAGCTGGCAGAGAGTAAAATAAGTTTCCTTTTGCAGTGCCTGTGAGGTGCCCGAGCCTTCCCTCTAGGTGGTATGTGAAACGTTCCTTATTGCTTTGCAATTTGATTTCATAAGACCTGTGCTCAGAGCAAAGCTAAAAACTTTTCCTAAGAGGATTCCTTATCTCTTATCTAGTGCTGTGGTGACCTAACAGACCGCCTGCACTGCTGAATGCCGGTTGATCAGTTAGGTCAAACTGGTCACATTTAGTCCTAAAATATATCTTGCAGGCTTGAGAGAATCATTGAGAAATTTAACTAATTTCTTCCTTAATGCTCATTAACAGTGACTGCCCATCATTTTCCAGTTAAATCATTCATGCCCTCCATCCTTTGGATATAATGAGAAGTCATAATAAAGTCTTGGAAGGAACAGATCTGTTTCCAATCCACTTGATTATTTTTAGGCCACCATGGTATCCAGCAATATCTGGTTGACTTTGAGCTTGCAGTCTCGGAGATTTTCTGTCTGATCTCAAAGTTTAGAGCTACCAATGCAATGATCTGCAAAGACGGCTCTTGTGGTGTTTTTCCTTGGGTGATGAAGATAGGTCCAGTTCTTTCTAAAACAAAAGCAAATGTCAAAACTACCATGGCTTTCAACTGGATCAGGTTAGAGCTATTTGGGCTGGATTTTTAAAGATAAACAATCTTGGAAAACACTGAAATTATTGTTCCTATGGGAAGAGTCTCTTGCCCACCTTTCACATAGGTATTACTTTGACTAGTTAAGTGTCTGGTAAATACTTCAACTGTGTGTAGTGCTGGATGATTGACTCTTGTGGGAATTGCAAGTCTCAGCACAGAGCAGCTCAGTACAGAAAAGAAAACATGGGACAGTTTGCCAAACATTCGAGTATCGGACATAGTGTAATAAGCTAAATTAGCATGGAAAGCATGCTGTCAAAGAACCTGATTTTGTAATAAGAGCTGGATAATTTAGTGGTGCGAATATAACTTCTTTTCAGTGAATAAGATAGTGTCATCTTAATCTATCTCTGTTGTTAACTTGTTTTTCTTTCCAGAGCAGATTTCTTTTTTTTTCAGTAGCTGGATAATCAGCCCTGCTGCTAAGGGGAAGGTGGTGCTACCTGGCACAACACAGAAACTTGCCCTTGGCTTTCCTTTCTCAGATTTCTTTTGCCTTCGTGTAGTTTCTGTGGACTCCAGCTGACAAGGCAGCACTGTGATGCATGAACTCTGTAGTTAACAATGACTTTTTCACCAAGATTTGGCACTCTAAATAGGTGAGACAGAGTAGAAGAAATGAAATATCTTTTCTCTTTTTTTTTTTTTTTTTTTTTATTAAGTGAAGGGAGGAAGAGGAGATGGGACAGTAGCCAGGGGTCAAAGTCAAGAATCAAACCCAGATGAGTGAGTCATGGCTCTGTCCTATCCAGAAAACCAGCCGTGTTACTTGTCTGTCTCAAAGCCACGTGTTCATCTGCCCAGCACGTGATTTGCATTGTTGGTGGTAAGGGTCCACTGGTGTAGTGCTAATAGGAAAGCTAATGGATTTCAATGGCTTCTCATTATTGCAGTGGAGAACAGCCTGTTGGGAGAAAATGGGATCTCTTTGGGCATCCTCAGTTCCTGGCTTTGACTCAAAACTTTCGAATGAGTAGCTTTTGGTTGCACAGAGAGGAATAATCTATCCAGGTTCTCTGTGATGCTTATCTGTGCTCCCGTGGCTCTCCAGCATTTTATTTCATCACAGGTCTCTTTAAGCAGATCCTGGTACTTCTCAGCAGTAAGTGCTGCTTGGGATCTCTTGCAGAGCTATTGAAAAGGCTCTTCCAAGTCATAAACTGGCTTTCTAGTACTTTGTACCTTATTTTAGCAGCTGAAGAATAGCTTCCTTGTTAAGCAACGGAAAATGTCAAACTAAATATGCAGTAGGATTTAATGAGAGCAACTTCATAGCGTATTGTTATGGTGTCATACCTTTCTTGCCCAAATATGTTAATTCATGAGGATGTTTTTGCAAACAGATAAAAAAACCCAAACCCCTAAAGTAAGGGAATCACTGCCTCCATGATCCAATGGAGAATCCAGACACTGGGTAGGGATAGTGTCTTACCAGCAGCTGGAGGAATAAATGTCACAGCCCTTCTTAGCCTTTTGCCATGGTCTGAAGTTTTGCTGATATATTTGGTGCTTCTCTAAAGACCGAAGCTCCTGGGTTGTCTATTAAACCTTCTTTGTGATGAGAGCTGAAAGGAGTGACCTGGTGTACTTGGAGAACTGAGGAGTGCAAGACCAATAACTCTTGTAGGCAGGTCTTTGAGCCACCATTCCCACTACAGTGAAGGTAGTGAGAAAATAGAAATTAGAAATAAATGGTGATTCTTGGCAAAGTAACCCATCTGTTAGCAAACTGGAGGCAGCAAGAAGCTGCTACCTTCCTCCCCAGCACAAGCCAGGAGCATAGCTGCGGGTCGGGTAAGAGGCTAGATTTTTGGCACCTAGAAGACTTCATGGTGACAGTGTGCTTTAAGAAAGTGACTTTTCTCCCGCAAGGATGAGGCTGTTCTCTTTCCTCTTCAACTGAAACGAGGAGGCTTCTTCCAGGAGGAGCTCTGCACTGTTATTCCTATAAATGTTGTATTTGCTGGCAGGATTGGTTGTTTTTACTTTCCCCTACTTCATCTACCCTTCAGCTGGGCGAATCTGTTGTACACATAACCATGGCAAACTCAACTATGGGTCTTGGGACAGACAAACAAAATGTTACATGACTATAAACAAGCACTAATGCTACCTCTCTGGTTCAATCTTAGGTATAACCTGCTCCCTAGGATCATCGAAGCCAAGTACTTAGATGCTATGGATGCAGAGCATTAAACGGGGTCCTCCACACATGGAGCAGCGAGGATGGCTCTTTTGGAGTTGGAAGGCAGCTTTGCCAAGGCATAGAACAATCTATCTGCAGTTCTTTCTTTCACCACTTTCTTTCTGCTCTAATATGGCGTTGGTAATGCACACATATCAAAGATCAATTGAGCGTTGAAGTGTCAGACCAAAACAGCCTTGAACTTGGGAGGCAGATGCTCTTTGGAGCTGAGAGGCAAGCAAACTTTATGGAAAATGCTACTTTCCGCATCCCAAAACTGGAAACCCCAAAGATCAGCATGTCTGTATGGTTGGAGCATGTGTTCTCAGAGCTGTCATGTGTTCCCTGGTTTGGGGCAGGGGTAGGGGGGTTGGAAATGTCTCTTTTATGCACCATGTCCCTCTCTTCCAAAACACTATAAGGACAGACACTGACCCTTCTTTTACAGAAGGAGTCCTGTCCTGGCCTTTGAATTCAATTTCCCGTGCATACAGTATTCCCAATCTGGTGTTCTGGGTGGGATGGCCTTATGCTAAACCACTGATGTCAGGAGAGATGTCTGGTCATCGCTTGAGATTAGCAGGGTTGGAAACAGACATAATTTGTACTGATACAATCCACAGCTTTGGGTGAATGTTTAATTCCTACAAATGAGCTGGAAATGTTCAGAGGTTGGGTTTGCGTGGCGATGTCAATGAAACTGCGTCTGGGTCTAAGCTACTTGGAAATTATTTTGGATCTTTCTGCCGTTACTTCTCAGTAATCAAACACAGAAGTGTAGTTTTGCACAACTGCAACAGTCTTGCTTGCACCCGGAGTCAGATGTTGAAACTTGTCAAAGGGCAGTTGTGTTAACGATTGCATATACATATGTACAGTAGTGCCTATGTGTACATATATACATATGGATTTGTGTATATATTTTGCATAGATATACAAATAGGCCTGATTCTTTCAAAATATCAAGTGTTTTGTGCAGTCAGTGTTACCTGTGATGTCTTGACCATATACTTGTTCCCTGCTTCAATGCTGCTTTTCCTCGTTTGAGATATGGTCACTTTTTTTCCTTTTGAAGCTGCTCAGTTACTGGTTTTGTTCATGTGTTGCTTTATTCAAGTTGTTCCTTTGCTTTCTTCTTCCCGTGGCTTGAGACCTTCATCATTCTGTCTTGATGCTCCAACATGTGAATTTTGCATTTAATTTTGATTTCCAGCATGCAATGAAAGTTTTCCTCTTCTGCCTAATCAATATTTGTTGGTCATTTCATTGTTTTTGTTTTGTAGCTAGTCTCCAGTTTTCCCCACTCCCAGACATTATATTATATTTCTGGATGAATCTAACTTCTGCTGTCTTTTATATTTCAGTTTATTTAATTTTGCTTGTACTATGGTCAGTTTTCTTATTTGGAGTACTGTGAAACAAGCTGCCCTTCAGTTCAGTGCTTGCCCTCTGCTGCACACTACAGATCACAGGTAAAGCGTTAAGAAAAATGTGGACCTCTGAAGATAATGAACTTTCAAAACAGTAGATATGAGAGAAGAGTAATACAAAACGAAATACAAATATATTATTAGCACAGAGAGGTGTTTCTTACCAGTTGCTTGCCCAGTAAATGGTGCAGAGTTTTTATCAGCCCATGCCCCATTGATTGGGTGTTCCTCTGCGTGATGAGGAAGACCAACTCTGTAATGAGGGAGGAAGATATAAAAGATCCTATGCTGAAACTAAGCCAGGCACAAGCCGCTGAAGATTTGGTGTATTTGCACTAAATATCAGATGGCATTTCATCTTAATGTAGCTGCCTATGGCTTTAAAACATGTATGGAAAACCTAGATTTTTATTTTCTTATGAAACCCTTCATCTTTGTATTCATACTTGATGGAGGAGAGCAGTAAGAATGTTCCCAGGAAGGTGGCCATGGTTTACATATCCCTGAGGAATTGCAGGGGAAAGCCCTCAGCTTAGCAAGCAAAACAACATTGTGACCTTGACAGCATGACCTTCACATTGCACCAACCAACTCTTGGGACTGCTGAGAAGTCTCAAGGTCAGGGTGACCACCCCAGTACACCAAAGCAGGTAACACCACGCATTTGGCTTTGTCAGTCTTGGAGGCAGCAGGGGGTAACTGATGCCATATCTGATAAGTGATGTGACAACAGGGATAAATCTGTACGTGGTTTCTGATCGCCTTTGTCAATATTTCCTGGCTTTTGAGTCATTTCTGTGGTGAAATCACTAATAGCTGTTACTAAGGTCTACGTGCAGAAACAGGGGGCAAACAGGATTTCAGGGCAGTGCAAAGGCGGAGGTGGTAAAAGTGTGTCTGATCTTCAGTCAACAGAAAAAGAGCAGGCGACAGCAAACAGTTCAGTACCTGTTGTACAACAGGGAGTGCAGAGGTCTGACGATGCTTAAATAACATGCTTTTCCCACGGATGTCAAAAGATTTAACCAAAACTAGAATCAGAAGTGTCATCCTCTGGTTGAGTAAGCTGTTACACGTGTCCTGGGGTTGCACTTCTGGTGTCCCAGCTCTTGGTGGGAAGTCACCCTGTGGGTGGTTTAAGTCATATTGTGGATGCTGTGGCTGGAGGAAGGAGAAGACATGCCCAAAGGGATGTGGCTCTGGGCCTCTCTGGGGAAGAACAGAGGCACTGGGTGAGGTTTCCGACAGCACAGAGCGTAGTGGGGTGAACTGGCATGCTGGTCCTGCCAGAGGAAATGGTTTTGAGATGTACCCTCCATCCCCCCACTTAGAAGGACCAAAACCATCCCCATTTAAAGCCTCTTTGAAAGCACTGATTTCAGATAGCAACCAAATGTTGCTAACTGAGAGATAATGTAAAATCCAGATAGCTTGGGGAGGGGGGGGATGTTACATATCCATCACAACTCTTGTTTGTATCTTTTATTGCTCTTGCTTTAGCAGTATGACGTCAGTGTTCATGTTTTCTTTGTAGCATCAACAGGATTATGTTTTGCAGGGTTTTCTTTCTACAGAAGTCAGGGGTCAAAGAATCAACTGATGGGAAATCAGCACAACTTGGGAAAAGAAGTTGTGCTGGCTTAGACTGGTTGAACATTTGGACCCATGTTTTAATATATGGGTAGATGTGAGACTCAAGGCCTCTTGTCTCATAAAGGGTTGTAATGATCCTGCAGAGGATTTTTTTTTTTTTTTTTTTTCATACAAATACCTTTTCTCTTCTTGTTTGCTTCTGGTTTTGCTGACTTAAGTGCAGGCGTTTCCAGGAAGTAGGCTAACTAGGGAAGGAGAGTTTGTTCAGAGTTGATTGAGCACTTTAATACTTCTGTGAAGGTTAAGACAATTAGAATGTAAAAGAAGTTTTATTATAAGCTCTTTATATACGCACAATGTTATGTATAACTGTTGCCAAAGAACTGAGTTTGAAAGATGTTGGTAGCTATTAAGAGAGTTCATGATGTTCACCTGGAACCGCAAGGTAGTAAAAAGCTTCTGAAATGAGTGGATTTTGGAAGTTACCCTTTGACAGCTGCCAAAACAATGAGAAACTGAGGATAGAATAAACTTCTGCTCTCAAACTTGTAGTTTTTGATCCTTGCATTGAATGTAGGAGCTAGAAGTTAGCTTGACAATTAAAATTGGATTTATACCTGAATAGTTTTGTTGGTCTGAGACTTATTTTGTTGCCTTCAAAAATACTCTTGACACGCTATGTGTGGAAATAGATGTGTTTCTCCATGTAAATTAAGGAAAGTTGGTGAAAACACGGACTGCTGAACTGGCAGCATAGCACTTTCTAGATTGCTTAGGAAGCGAATCTGACAACTTCACTAGCAACAATCCCCAAATTCTCTGGCGTCAACATTTAAAGCTATTAATAAATGTCAAGGTCTACTTGGATATGCATCAGCGCATTGCTGTGAAAGGATGGGGACGGAGTAAATGAATTCAGCTGGTTTGATTCAGAGCGGCCATCTGGTGAAATGCTTCAAGATGAGTCCAGGGACTGTGGGACACAATACACACCTCCTGATGACCTGTGTGAACTGGGATGCTCCGAAAAGAAATATGGTAGCCAGTCACGTTTCCATATACCGTAGGTCAAACAATTCTCCAAAGGTCCACATCCCCAGCTCCACCAGACTGAAACTGTTTGTCAACTTTTGCATATCATATTTGGCTGCTTTAGAAACTGCTGCTGGACTGTGTTCTGTGGACACTCTTTGAAGAAACACGAAGTTGGCCAAAGCTGGATATAGCTGGAGAGTGCTTGGGGGGTGGGAGGGAAGGGTGAATTGTTTTTTTTCAGTGGAGATCTCAGCAACTAAAAAGGGACCCGAGACATGCCATGTCACCAAAAGCACCTACCATTTTCCCATCTGTCCCGCATGTATCTACGCTACATGTAGCTACACGTGTATCTACACTACCTGTTGACACATGTTCGTGTTACTCCATGATCAAGCTTTTTTTCTTGTCCATTGTGTTCTGTATCTGCCCTTTGTAGTGTTTCTACCTGCCTGGAAGGTAAATGGGCAGAACTAGGGTTGGCTCAAGCTCAACCAAAAGCTTGAGCTCGGTTGTCTGTCTTTGTTCCTGTCCCATGTGTCATCCCCACCCCCTTCCAAACTTCAGTGCAGGCTGTTTTCTGTCATGTCCTGACCGAGCTCTCATCTTCCTTGGCCCTCCTCTGGAAGCTGGCTCTGGCATCTCTACTGTGGAAACGCTGCCGAAGTTCTTGAGTTCTCCGTGTCTGAGCAGCAGCGTGGCAGCAGCTGCTCCCTTGGGGCTCGCTTTGCCATAATAAGCAATTCTGAAGGATTCAGAATTGTCCTACAGTTTCACTGTCTTCTGCATCTCGTTAGACGATTACTTTAAGGTGCAGTGTTCCAGTTCGGCTGTCCGCCTTCCATCTGTCCAGCTTCCAAAACAACTTAAACGTAATGGGATGGGGTTTGCCCCATTTTCTATCTGTGCTGAGGCCTGTGGATTTTAGAAGAGAATAGTCTTCTCTAATTGTTTTCATATCTAATTAAGGCATTTAAGTACCAAACCCTGTCCATTACACTACTGGCTGCAGATCTGGTTGCAAAGAGCAAACCATCAATATTGTGTAAAGAGCAGACAGACAAGGGAGTTGCTGGAGTACATGCTTTAGAAATACAAATTAGCACTTTTCTCTTCAGCTTTTGTATGTTTTTCCTTTCAAACTGAGACAATCCCTGGCTGTGTCTCTTTCCCTTGTAGAAAACTGCATGAGCTTGGATCACTTGGCGCTGTTCTGATGTCACGTTAAATATTAAGAGCCTGTCCTGGGGGAGCTGCTGCCTTCTGCTCCCCATCTGCATTTCTGCTGCAATGAGCTGCTTGCTTGGAGAGCTGAAGTCTGCTCTTGGGCAGGCTTGGAGCAGAAGAGGGAATGCATGTGGCATCTCAGTTGGTCATCTGTGTGACAAATTCTTGCTGCTGCAAAAGCCATCAGTATCTCTTACTGAGCCACAGGTCGGGGTCCAAAAGGCAAACAAAATGGCAAAGTTGGAAAAAGCAGTTTGTAATTACATTCTCTCCCTCTTGACCTGAGTTTTGCTGGCTTTTTGCTCTTAGCATGCAAATAAAATAAAAAAAAAAAAATAGCTCTCTAGCAGTGAAGTCTGTTACGTGATCAGGGTTTTGCAGAAAATCGGCATATCAAATTCAACAGCTGGAGTATCAGTTTCGGTGCTTGTGAGGCTTGCTGAAGGGCTGTGGTCAGTTCTCATTCTGCCTATCAGCGGCAATCGGTGGCTCAGCACGCTTTTTCCAGATGTCACATTTCGATAAGTCCCACATGATGGGATGACTTAGATGGTTATGCAAGTGTCCATAAGAGCAATGGCAGAGTGGCATGGCCAGGCTGGTCTCTGCCAGAGGTGGCTGGAGCAGAAGGTGCAGCCCTCAGTGCCGTGGGCAGCGGCATCTCCAGTTCTGCAGGTGATCTCTTTTCAGGAGGTGGTTGGTTGACATCCAGGTGACACGACTGAGCTCATGCAGTGTACCCTCCTCCCCAAGAACTGCTTACCGTGGGAGCTGCCTTAGCCACCTTTCTGTTACCTGAACCATCACCTCTTTCTGAACTTCTCAAATTTGGAACCGGTGCCACTGAGTTCAAACTGCATCCCCAGCAGTGTCCCAGCCTATGTAAACAGGCTTTTAAGTGATTCATGTCTTTGTTGCAGAGCTTCCTTTGCCCAGGTGTTAGCCGCTACCTCCCATCTCCAAGACTTCTGATGCCAAAGTGTGATTAGGACCCTGGGTTTAAGTGCCCGTGTCTGGAAGGTGTGGCCACTTGGGGTGCGTGTTGGATGTGTCCATCCCCAGCAGGTGCTGGGCTGTGGTTGGAAATGCCTGGCAGGTCTAAGTGGATCTATTCCCATGGGAGAAAGCATGATTCAGCTGCAAACCACGACAGCTGCTGGAAAGTGAGAAGCTTACTGCGCTGTTGACCCTCTGAGGATTTGGCCTCATGTTTGGCAGAGCTGCTCTGATTTAATAAGCAAGGTGGCTTAGTGCTCTGTTATTTTCAGAAGTGTTTAACCCCTCTGTTCTCACTGTCATCTTTACTGATGTGAAGCTGTACCTTGCTCCCACACAGGTGTTGTTACCCCAGAAAGCAGGAATTCTTTTATTAAAGCACTGCAGTTCAGCTGCTAAAAAACCCCACCTTCTCCAAAGTACGTGCTCTTAAACATCAGTGCAAACCAAACGCTCTTCCCCTTGGTCTGACCCAAGAAAGGGGCTGTATCTTAAATACTCCCTCATTTCCCCCTCCTGCTTTCCTTGGAGAGAGTGTAAATGCAGGATAAGCTTTGAGGAGGTGATTTAAGAGGAGGAACCCTCCTGAGGCAGAGCCTGCTCCTTTCAGATCCTGTGTCCCCTTTCCAGGCTGGGGCAACCTGCAGCATACCAGAAGGTGACCAACGGTGGGTTTATTTTCCAGCAAGTCACATGGCATGTAACTGGTTAAATGTTTCTGTATTCGGTGACCAAGAGGCTTGTGTCACTGATTGCCGGGGAACTGTTTTAAGTGAGGGAAAGCACATGTTCCTATTTAGGGAGATAGGGCCTATAGATATTGCACTTGCTAAATATGCTCCTAAAGCGCATGCCTCTATCTAGTGTTGATTTTACAGTGAATGATTTCTTTTGATAAGAGTTGCTTGGGGCGGGGGGGAGGGAGAGGGAATTCCTTTATTGTATAAGGAAACTCTGTATTTAAAAACAAAATAAAAAGAAATATACTGTTTATATATTTCTACTTTGTGCCTAATCAGTGTCCTTTATTTAACCTTGAGCTCCCAGCATAGTTTGGATTTCTCTCCTAGTGGCGATGTACCGTATTTAGTGGCTGAAGGGGATCCCTGTAGCTGAGATACTTCTGTAATCCCCCACGGCGGTAACGTTTGAGCATCTCAGCTGTGAATGTAAGGACACATGTCTTGCCCATGGGAGTCTGGGGAGCCAAAAATGGGATTCCGTCATCCTTTAATGGGGAAGCATAAGAAATAACTGCATCTTTTACCTGATATGGAGCACTGAGAGCATCTGGACCTGGCTAGCGTTGCCCTTCTGGCTCTGACTTCCTTGGCACCATCCAAACCAGAGATGAGTCCAAAACCTAGTGAGATATTGTGATCCCAACACAAGTATGGGAGCCTGAGAATGATCCACTTCTCCAAGGAGTAAATTCACTAGTTGGTTACTATGGGATCCAGGCTTGGTGGCCCTCCAACTCCCTGTAGCTCATCAGGAGCCTTGAGGAGCTCGCTTTGCAGAAAAAAGGGCTTTTTGCATGTGAAAGCAAGCTGAGGTTGAGGTAATGGTGAGACGGAAAGGCTGTGTGGGTCTGGTAGTACCATCTGCGAGGAGCCAGAGTCTGCAGACTTGTTCCTTGCCCTCCAGCCACTGCATCTCTCCAGGTCGTGTGGGATTCCTCCTCCATGCAGAGGACCAGCTCTGGCTTTCATCAGCATGAGCTGCCCTCAAAGCAGTGTTGGTGACCCTCACTATATATAAAATATATACAGACAGGCTATCAAGAAAAAGGGGAAACGGTCTTTGCAGTGTTAACTTTGGTGGGCTGTTGAGCAGGTGAGTGCCTCAAATTCTGGGGACCTGAGCTGCTCTGTGCTCTGGTATGGGGACCTTTGAGAGGTGCCAGTCCCTGGGGCCGTGAAGGATGCTCAGACTGTGTTTGCTGCACGAGCCTTCTACCATCCTCTTCTGCAGAAGGGTGAAGCAGGAGCAGGCTCTGTGTTGTCTTCAGGCAGGTAGATTGCATCCCCCTTCACAGCAAGGTCCAAAAAGGGGTCTCCAAAAGGAGCCAAATCGATCCTCAAACTGGCATGAGGACTAAGGCTTTGGCAGCAAGCAGCATCTTGAGGTGGGAGGGGAGTGGGGCATATGGCAAATATCTTTCCCTTTGGAGGTCTCAGACTGTGATGAAGGATTGCATAGGTGGGGGAACTGTCCTGAACACCTGGGAGACCTCTTGCAAGATGACTGGAGAGCCGAGAGTGTGTTCCTACCTAAGACTGCTCCCTCCTGGACAAGATGGAGGCCCTGAGAACAGGACCAAAGAATGGGTAAGAAGCAGCGGTGCACCCATCAGGTAAAGCCTCCTGGGAGCCATGGGGTCCCCTGGGCCTGTGGTCCCTCTGTGGCAGCTGTCCTTCCCCAGTCCGTGAGGGTCTCCCCCCAGCACAGCCCCCAGCTCCCTGCTTGATGCCCAGGAGCAGCCTGGGGAGGTTGTGCAACACCTTTGGTCTGGGTGCTACACCAGGACACTAAACACACAGGGGTGCAGCAAGCCCCTTAGGATGGGTGCTGAGGAGGTGGGCAGGGCACGTTTGTCACCTTCTGGGTGTCACTGCATGGTGTTTGAGCAGAAGGTCATCTGCTTGTGACCGTGGGCAGCCTGGCGAGGCTGTACCCTGCGAGGTGCATGGTGCCCCCGTTCGAAGCAGGTGTCTAATAATAGTTGGTTTAAATGTCGGTGGCGCTTGGTGCGGATCCGAGCTGGGGAAGGAAGGGGTCAGATGGGGACGTGGTTCCCTCCTCCCACCAGGACACACATGTGATGCACTGCCAGGAGCTTGGCAGGAAGGGTTTAAATACGCGTTAGCCAAAAATTACATGGATAAACTGTTCAAAGAGGAGCCAGGCCCCAGGGATGAGATCTGCAGTTTTGCCCTGTACCATGCCTTGGCACGGAGGACAGAGGAAAAGGGATTATTTAGGGTGGTTGCAGCTGGGCTTTCCTCGAACTGACGGGAGTGTGTCAGTACATTTCCCTTCTCAATGTCCTGCTTTGATTTAAACTGGAAAGGGAGTTGGCACGTTCTTCCCTGCACTTCCCAGCCCTAAAAAGAACTGAAATATCTTCCCGGAGCAATCCAGGTGTGCTGGGGTCCCTCGCTGCCCCCAGATGTGCACATGCTGCTGAGCCAGAACCCGCTGGCCCCTGCCCGCTGCATTCTGCGGGGGTCGAGGACCCAGAAAAAAAGCAGCCGAAATGTCACAGCCAGTGAAGGGTCATGTATCTCGAGTTCTTGGTATAAGAGCCAAAAAAGCCATTAATTGTAGCTTTTTTCTTATTATTATTATATTTGGGGTGGGATTTTTGTTTGTTTGTTTTCTGGCAAGCGGTTTACAGCCCTGAGCTTTCCCAGGCACCAAAATGTGCTGGTTTTCATCAGAGATCTAATCTGCTGAGAGCAGGTGCCATCTAGGGGACAGACAAAAGAAGACAAGGAAAGGTTTCATTTCCAAACCTGTATTATTATTTTTTTTTTCCACCACCCCAACCCACCTGCAACCTCCAGAGAGCCTCAGCCCACCTCCCACTAGTCGCTTTGGCACCGAGCACGGAGAATCCCGGCTGGAAAACGGGGAGCCAGTGGGTGCATGGCTTGATGCACGCTTAGCCAGCCCCCAATCCCGAGCAGAAAGCATCTGCCTTCACGTAGCACACACACCCAGAGCCACGGACCACAGCAGCCTGCACCAAGGTGGGGGTTTTGATGATGGTTTGCTCTCAACTAAGTGCAAGCGAGACAGGGGTCTGCGCACTCGCCGCTCTGTAGGCACAGCTCGCGTTTCCAGCCCTAGGTTTGCCATCATGTCCTGAAACAACTTTCCCTGCTGCTCTCCAGAGGGCCGTATCCTGCTGGCTTTTAAAAAAGGTTTGGCCAGGAGCGCTTGCTCTGCATCACCCGCTTCTCTCCTCAAATTCGGATGGTCCAGGGGTGTAACACCAGGACTGTGCACCGAAGGGGGCTGGTTCGGTGCTGGGTGACTCTTTATCTGAGCCCAAAAAACCAAAATTGGCACCTACCTCGCTGTATATACTTAAAATCAGGCTCTACCCAAACCCTTGGAGGTGGTAGATGGGAGGGCAGTAGGTGGAAATGCTGCATGTCCTTCACTTTGAATAAATAATGAGCACTAATGAGACTGGCTCGCTAATAAAAGTCTGGGGAAGGAGTGACTACAGTTGTGAGCAGCGCTGCAAGCTGAAGGTTTGTGTTGGAATCTTCAGCTACATCACTCATTCTTCACCCTCTCCTACTTCAGGCATTTTGATTTTTCCCCGCTAGCTTCATCAGCCCCCCTGGAAATCCTTTTAGCACCCACCATAGGCAGCTTCAGGGGGGGACAGGAGGGTCTGCAGGCCAAAAGTTTGCGGTTTGGGGGTTCCTCTCCCTCCGCTTCATCCCCATCCTGTGGCAAATATCCCTCCAGCTCATCCCCGTGGCCTTTGCAGGAGATAGGGATGAGGCACTGGTGCTGCCAGCGCCTGGCTTGCCCTGGCTTTAGCTGCGATGGGGCACAGAGGTAATTCTTTGGGAACTCTCCCAGATAATTTAAAGTTTGCAAATCATGAGCGACTTAAACCCTAAAAGCTGCCTGTCTGTGCAGGCTCCAGCAGAGGGAGCGTGGCTGTGGCTGGCAGCGTTGGTACCCGCTTCCCTCACGCAAACACCTTATTTTATCAAACACCTTATTTTATTTGTGGTGTTTGTTATTTGGATGTCTCCTTTGGGTGGCGTTTTCCCACGATGTTCCCCGTTGCTCCCCATCTGCTCGAACAGCAAAACGCATGGGGTGCCTTTATAAGTAGATGAAAAGTTTAATTTTTATTTTTTTCTATTTTAGGGAGGTCCAGTAAGAAAAAAAAACCCCAAGCTGAAGACCCAGCCTTGAGAGTTTTAAGTCACAGGTAGGTCGTTAACTTACCAATGCTGTATTGGTTTTTCTTTTCATGGAGAAAGGATTTTGGGTGGCAAGCCCTTTGCTGGTGGGATCCCCTTGCTGAAATCCTTTGGATACCCATGTCACCACCACGGGACCAGTCCCCTGGTCCCCACAGGGCACTTTGAGCATCTTCCCCCCCTGCTATTTGCCTCTGTCCCGGAGGATGAGCTCTGCGAAGAGGTGAATCTGTTGCTGCTGTGGTGCAGAGGGAAGCCAAGGAGGTGGGAGGCTGCAGGAATGCTCAGCTGGGTCAAGGGCTTCACCCATGGCAGAGGGACAGGGAGGAGATCTTGTCCTGGTCCAACCAAAACCGTGCCACTTCAACCGTACCGTGTCTTATTTAGGGACTCCAAGGTGGGGGTTTTTTGTCCTTTTTAAGGTTGTGAGTTGATTTTTAAAGGACATGTGTGGTTTGAAAGTTTACATGCAGGGCTTTGCTGCCTTCTTGAGCCTTTCAAGTGCCTCAGTTTCCCTCTAGGCTCCGGCTCATTTGCCGCAGAGCTCTGCCAGCCCCGTTCCCAGCCCATGCCCCGAGGGGCTGAGATGGCACCTTGGGCTGGACCCAGGTCAGGGAGTCCGTGTAGGAGAGACCCAACAATCTCTTGGGTGCTACCTTCCCACCACACTGAGGTGGTGTTTACTGGGTGAACACCTCTGGGCTTCAATGCCCACCAGGAGGAGATGGGGCTGCCTTTGGGAGGGGGGAGCCTCAGAGGGAAGGCAGGGCTCATGCCCGTGGAGAGGAGGTGATGCTCGGAGCAATCTGGATCTCTGAAGCACCTCAGTCATCATTATTCCTGATCACATACCATGTGGAGAAGCACCATGGTGTCTGCTCATGGCTGGGTTATTGGCCACCTTGCTGTGGAAGTGGGTTAAGCCCCTCTGTTCCCAAATCAGACAGGTAAGAGATCCCAGTCCAGTTCATCGTGAACTTCTCTGCACACAGGCGCAGTCCCTAGTGATGTTCCTTGAAAGCTGATAGTGTCAAGTGATTAATTTTATCCATCTGGGCAGGCTCCGCCTGCTCGGAGGGAGAAATGTCAACACCTGCAATACAAGGAAGATTGGGATGCTGGTCCTGAAAACACTGAGAGATTGAGGACCCTGGAGTTAATGAGATTTCTCAGAATTTGCATATTAATAACTGTGCCTATTACCTTGCCATTAGAGTTAATAGGGCATAATGTTAACAATTAATAGTTAATAAAAGAGCCACTTTAACGGTCATTTGTACATGAAGATAGAAGAATGTATCTGGGCGCTGCCTTCATGAAATGGTGGGAGAACTTCGCTCACCTCTTGCCTGCTGCACATGGAGGGAGAAAACTTTGGCTAGTTTGCGTTGCAAGGGCAACTTTCTTTGGGATTCATCCATCTCGCTCCAGCAGCATCCCTGCTCCTCCAAATCTGTGCTTTCTTCTCAGCCACAGTGAGAAAGCCACAGTTAGCTGCTCAGCTGAGGCCATTTCCTCACCTGATTGCCATTAGATGCAATTAGTGGTTCCTAGCCTGCCCCCAGGAGCAAGTGTCTTAACAAGGTCATTATGGTCTGCAGCTGGATGAATGCTGCACTAAGAGGTTTAGGGAGAAGAATTATTATTATTTTTAATCCTTCAGCCACTCGGTGCACATCTCATGAGATGGCCAGTGGCTTTCTGCCCTTGTTTTTCCAGGGATTTTGTTGCTCCTAAAATTATCAGAGCATCTCATTCCCCTGGAAAGGTGAGGAAAACCCCCTTCTCTGGAGTCCCCAGACCTGCAAGGGTTTGGGAAGGGAGAAGATACAGGTTGTATCCTGCAGAAATGGAGCTGGGATGGGACAGAGGGAGGTTCATTTTTTGCTCCCTGAAGCCATTGCAGGGTTTCAGGCTGGGCCAGAAGTAGTGTAAGGAGTTGGCCAGAGCCAAGGGCCCATGAAGTTTAGCACCTTCATAAGCACCTTCTCTCTTTCCTGCCTTCCTCTGCCAGGACATGAACTTGACCGCTGTCCGTAAGCCAGCTGCTTCCCAGAAAAAATATCCCTCCCTGCTGCTCCTTGCTGATGCACAGGAGCTGCTCACTGTGTTTCTCTCCCAAAGGCAACATCCAGGGAAGCTGGAAAACCCCCTCCTGCCCATCCCCACCCTGCATGCTTCCTGCCAAACCCCGGTCCCAGAGGTGGAAAGCAGGGCAGGAGTTTGCAGCTCGTGCACAGATGTTTTTCCTGAAACTCTCCGGGCATCTGGCAACAGGCTGCCTCAGCATCTAACAGCTGGTCCTTGGGGGATGGCTTTCTTCTTGGGTGGATCTGTCTGGGTTTTGGGACTGCAGAATCCTTTGGCCCTGCAGCAGGGAGTTCTGCAGATCCCCCTTGCTCCTTGGAAATACCGGGTGTATTTTTCTGCCAAAAACTGGTGAGTTGAGACTGGCCACTGAGGCAGCCCCCGCTCCCCAGGTCGCACAGGCATTGCAGGGTGTTTGTGTGTTGTCAGCCCCATCCCATCTCAGCCTGCCACCACTCTTGAGGGGCTGAAAAAAAACACCCATAATGCAGAGGTGAAAAAAACCAGAGTTTCAGCACACTCTACCCCTGCAAAGAAGCTATTTTAGCCAGCCTCCCATGCACTCAGCGATGCTTGAGCAGCAAAGGAGAAACCCTAGTGTTAAGCACAACCTTAAAATCCCTGTGTTAGCTCACCGGTGCTTTCCTTGCAGGTGTATGTTTGTAGGAAACATCTGCCCCCAAATCTCTTGGGGTTAGTGCTGACCCTGACCCAAGGCAATCCTGTGTCCTGCGTCTCAGAGATTTAAAGGTGTTTTTCCCATAATTAGCCTTTTTGCGCTGTCCCTGGGATGGCTGGAGGGTGCCAGGGTGGTTGCAGAGCCCCAGTGTGGGCGAGGGAGCTGGTGGCACCAGGGATGGAGGTGCCCATCTCGCTCCCCAAGTGCTTGGCATGGGGCAGGGCAGTGGGAAACACTTTCCAAGCCTGCAAACAGCTCCAGAGCCGCCTGCCTGCATCTCTCCAGGCCGAACACCCATTGCTCCGAGGGGTGCAGGATCAGGCCTGTGCAAGGGGAGAAGCCCCACGCTGTCAGCCCCCCCAGGAAGCAGCAGACGGGCTGAGCTCCCAAGGGAATTGCCTTTAGGAGTAACCAATGCAGGAGATGACTCTGCTCTGCTTCTTTCGCCCCAGGAGGAGCAAACGGCAGCTGTCTTGATGCCCTGGGTTGGAAAGCCAGAGCAATCCCAGCACCAAAGCACCCATGAAACATTTGGCAGAGAGGGAAATGGATGTGGATCCCCGCATGCTCTTGCCTGGTTTGTTTATTCTCTCTGTTTTGATTTTACTAGGAGAAGGGGAAGGCTCATCTGTAGGGATGCTTTTCGGTGTGGAGCTGAATGTATATGGGACCTCCTACAAGCAGGGGTGTGGAAAAATACACGGAGCAGGGAAAGAAACCCTCTCCTGTGAAATATATGTTAAAAATACATATGTAATGGGGAGGGGTGCTCTGGAAATAGCCTTTCTCTGTGCCCCTGGTGTGCACCCTGCTTGCTGGGCTTCAGGCTGCTCCTCCTGTGCCCGCCTCGCTGCGTGGCGCGACTGCGTTCAAAGGCATCTTCTCAACTTCCAGCCTTTCCCTCCAGGTCCTGGCGTGCTCCCCCCCTACCCATGGCTGCAGGGCTGGGGTGGCTGCAGGACCTGGACCCCCTCTGCCCGGTCCCTGCTGCTCCCCGGGGATCAGAGGGAGCTGGGGACCATCTGGGTCCCTGCCCGGGAAGAGGCGAGGGGAGGGCGGTAGGAGGGACCGGCGAGGCGGGGAGGGGAGAAGGATGCTCCGGGGGTGGCTCTTTGCCTTCTCTGCCTGCCCGGAGCTCGCAGGTGCTCGCTTGGAGGATGTCTCACCCCCCCGGCACAGGTAACTCTGGGACCCCCATCAGCCCAGCCCGGGGGCGGGGGGAGCTGCAAAGGGGAGGAGGAGAGGGTTGCAATCCTGCTTTGATTTCAGCAAAACCCCCTTCAAGGGGAAAAGGGGCTTTGAAACAAAAAGCAGAGGATGCAGGTTGTGCATGATGCTGGGAGCCCTGCACAGGGGTGAGCCCTGCCTTAAAGTTTCCCTGTTAATGGTTGGGAAATACTTAACAGGGGTGAATACCCGGGGGTGGGAGCGCAGTGGCTGCTCTCTGTGTGTCTCTGCTGTGTGTGTGGTGGTGATGCTCACAGCTCCGGGCATGGGCTGAGATGCCCTGACAGTCTGTGGTACCCTGGGGGTGCTGCATGTGATGGATATGCTCCCACTGCTATCTGCAGCTCCTCACCGTGCTCTTGTGGGTATGTACAGTCGCATGCCGCCTTTACATGCCATGTGCATGGATTTACAGTCACAGCTCTGAACTTTATGTGTTAATGCATGCAAGAGATACAGCTGGTGGTGATCTGTGTGCACACGTTTGTGGGTGCGACTTGTGTTGTCACGTACTCTTCGATGTGCACGTAGGAGAATATGCATGTCGCTGCATGGGATTTAAATGTATGGATGCACAGAAGCGCAAGACCAGCAGCGCAGCTCGGCAGTAATGCATAATAACATGGGCAGTTATGATCGACTGCCGTTGTCTGTCCTTCTGGAAAAGCACACAGACGATCAGGCAGCCGATGCAGGCAGCCTGGCCAGCTCGTGCTCCTTTAAAAGTGGAGAGGAGCTTTCTCCGAGCATCCTCCAGCAAACTGTACGTCTTTAAGCAGACTTGGGAAGCGGCTTCTTACCGAGCACGTGAGATCCAGCCGCAGCTTTGGGAGGCAAGAGCTGGGGGTGGGGAGGGATATTTTATTTTCTTAGCCTGTTTGTGACAAAATGTTCTGGTTTCTTGCTGGAGGTGTCATTGCTGGGAGAAAACTCGTGCTGTTGCCTGCTGCGGTGAGCTCGGAGCATGTTGCTAAGGGTCAGCCCCAGGCGGTTTCTGGAGCACCATCTTCTCTTTGTGGAGAACGCAGAGCAGCAGCACCCGGCTCAGAAATCGCTCCCGAATCCATTCATGACTGAGGAACCCTCCGTCCCAGCCGAGCCAGACCTGCCGTCCTCCAACCTCACCAACACGACGGACTGCGGCGAGGAGATCCTGCTCTATGGGGACACTGAGAAGTTTGTCATCGGAGCAGTGCTCTCCATCATCATCCTCATGACCATCGCCGGCAACGGTCTGGTCATCATCTCTGTGTGCATCGTCAAGAAGCTCCGGCAGCCCTCCAACTACCTGGTGGTGTCCCTCGCAGCTGCCGACCTGTCGGTGGCCTTCGCTGTCATGCCCTTCGTGACCATCACAGACCTGGTGGGGGGAGAGTGGCTCTTTGGGAAGGTGTTTTGCAACGTGTTTATCGCCATGGACGTTATGTGTTGCACCGCCTCCATCATGACCTTGTGCATCATCAGCGTAGACAGGTAAGGGAGGAGAAGGTACCTGCCATGTGTTCAGGTGGGCTCAAATATAAGGGCATTTCTGGAGGTTGTGGGCCACTAGAAACATGTTCCTGGTTGGATCGATGTTTCTGCGTGTGTTTTCCAGGTGCGCGGGGTTGCTGAGGGCTTTCTGTAGGAATTAGGTGCCTCAGTCCCTTTGGACGAGCTGGGCTTAAGGTGCTTTCTCAAGAAACTTCTCTAAGTTACTTGCTTAGTCCTCCCCATCTAGGCAGCTGCTTCACCTTGTCCTTGCTTGGCTTAAGGAACAGAGCCTAGAGGATAGACCCCATGACCTGACCTCCATGGAAGGAGGCTGGACCATAAAATTATTCAAGAAAACAAAAAGAACCCATCCAGATGCACTTTGAAAATCCATGTTACGGGGCTTCTGGAGCCCTATGGGATGCTCTGCTGTGCCCTGGACTTGTGCCTTGGCTGAGGATGTCAGCAACTCCCCCCACCCCATCCCAAGCCCCCAGAAACCCTGCTGTAGCCACTGTGTGCATTTGTGAGGATTTGCTGGCTTCACCTCCCACACCTGGGGTCAGGAGGGAAAGGCTAAGCCTGTCTGGCCTGGCAAACTAGCAAGACTCGGGCAAGTCAGCACCTCCGTGGGTCTAATTATAGCAGCCTGCGTCATTAGGGACATTGCGCTGATGAGCCGGTGGGCCAGATCCAGGTCTGACGCGCGTGTTGGCTTTCTCGGGGGGTTGGTTTGGGTTTACACTGGCACTGCTGAGCTGGGCGGGTTTGTGATGAACTGCTCGGGGAAGGGAGACAGCCGATGAGATGCGTGCCTTCAGCTATACCACCTCCCTGGTCACCCTCCCACCCTTCCCAGGTGTGAAACGGGGTGACAAAGCAGAAAGGAGGGGAAAATCCTCCTGCCGCTGACTGATGTTACCTCCCGGCAAGCAAACAGCAAGTCCTGCCTGAAGCCCTCGCCCCCCCGCCAGCCGCTGCTCCCCGACCAGCTGCCCTTTGCTCCGCGCCCCGATCAGCTCAGCGCTGCTGGTTGGAAAGCAAAATCACTCCCAGGCCACACGGCAAGGTCCAGCTCTGCTGCTGAACTTGCCCGGTTTTAATAAAAAGCCTGCTTGTAAAAAGGCAGGTGCATTCAGAGCTGGCAGAAACCTGTCTCTGTCAAGGGGAAGAGATTAAATGCAGTAAAGAAATACGCCAGTGCTTCCTCTTGAGGAGTGAGGAGCAAGGAAGCAGCTACACACTAATCAGATTGGCTTGGCTTTAAAAATGTCCTTTTCCATTTTCCCCTTCTTTCCGCTTCCCCCTTCCTTCCCCCTTCCTTCCCCCTTCCTTCCCCCTTCTTTTCTTCCCAATCCCATCCCATCCCATCTCATCCCATCCCCTGGAGAATCTTCCAAACATGCAAGCAAATAGGTGAGACCTTGCACGAAACCCACTGCCATCGATTCCACTGCTCCATCCCGTCTCTCTCGCCCAGCGTCGCCGCTCCTGTGAGCAACCACGGCGGTGGGCGGCTGCGGGGGTTCTCCTCACTTTGCCGTTCCCTGTTGGAATGGGACCGGGCAGGAGGTTTCTGGACACCAGCCTGGGGGGGTCTGCATGTGCTGAGGCTGAATCCTGGACTGAGGGCCATAGGGAAGGCAGCAGGGAGGAAACTGCTCCATGCAGGGTGGACAGGAGTTGCATCCGCAAAACTGGAATCTCTGGCTTCAATGGGAGCAGCCCTGTGGCTGCTCTGTTGCACCCGCTGGTCATACAGCCAAGGAGGATCTCTTAAGTGAGTGATGCTGGAAGCAGTGGTGGGAACATATTTTCTGTCTCCAGCAACTCCCGTGCCCTCTGGGGGAGCATCTCTGCCCAGCTCACCCAGAGGAGCTCGGCAGGGCTCGTAGGAGCCCGGCAATGGGACAGTTTCAGGTCCCTAGTGCAAAACTCACCCTGCCGGCACTGAGCTGCAGGGCTGGAAAACCATCCCACCCGATAGGGATATGGTCCTGTGCGCCATCTCAAGTGGCTTTTGAACACCTACTCATCTCTGCTGCACCTTCTCCACTGCTGGTCATGCAAACCCCACCATCCTTTTTGGATGGCGGAGAGGAAAAGGGAGCTGCAGCAAAGGAAATGATGGAGGGAGCAGGTTGCTTCAGACATCTCAGCAGGGTGATGGAGGAAAAACTTGTGATACAGGAGGCTGCCACAGAGCTTGAGTCTTCTGGCTTGGACTTGTTCTTCAGGTGTGTTTGCACGGGGTCCGCATCATACTGGGGGCCCTTCTGGGCTGCAGCATCACTGTCTGCTCCCAGACCTGCATCCCACCCCCCCAGATGCCTGATGGGGAAGCTGAGCAGTTAGAGGGTAATTGCCTGAGATGCATTTCTAGCCAGGAAAAGAGAGAAAGAGCGAAGGCTGTGATGTGAGCAGCAGGAGGGCTGGCAGGGCAGAGGGGAGGGGTGGGCAGTCCTCCCGGCTCTGCCCACCTCGCTCAGGGTGGGAGGAAGAGCACGCTGCAAGTGCAGGGGGCTGGTGGGCTCAGTCCGTGCCGGAGCTTGATGAGGGAATGGGAATAACTGGGATGTCCTCTGATGCACAAAGGAGGAGTAGGTGACTGGGGCGCTGTCCTGCTGCTTTGTGCCTCAAGGGTCCCCAGGAATGGGCTGTGAGTTGTGTGAATTATCCCAGGGCAGTATCTTGAGCATCCTGTAAGTCATCATCGCTCCACATCAACCCATCATCCTTGCTGCTCCTACAAGGCGGTTGATGGAGGTGGATTGAGGGAGAGCATGGATCCAGGACCACACCTGGATCTCCACCTCCCCCCAGACTAGGGATGGGCAGGATTTTTGGTTTAGAACCTGATGGAAACACCTCCAGAAGCACATTTTCGGTTTTTAAACTGATCCAAAGCAAAGCCGACCATAAAGCTAAAGCAACAGGACAGCTGAGTTTGCAGAGAGCCTGAAACACTTGCTCCAAAGGAGATGAAATGGTTGTTCATCTCGATGAGGCATTAACTTAAATTTCCCCCAGTGACAAAGCAAGCTGTTCCTCCTGCCTTGCAAGAATGAAGAGGAACAACACTGGTACTTTTCGGAAATATAAATGTCTCCTCTAGTTCTGTCCTGAATGCCAGCTTGGTCAGCACAGTTAGGCAGCTCCCTGTTTTTGCTGAAGAGGACGTTGTGTTTTTATTGATGGCTGAAGTGTCATTATGTTTTGGTTAGCTTAGATATAAAAAATACTTGGTTTGCCCAAGATGATGAGTACTATCAAAATGTAGGTTGCTGTTATTGATTATTAATGCAGAGCGCTTTCTAAAAGCCTCTTGATTGAACCTGGTAGGACTAATCTTGTCTGAAGGGAGATTTGATTGATTTTCTTTTAAATCAAAACAGAAAAATGCTGGAAACATCCGTCTTTCTCTTATATTTTTCTTATATAAAAGCCTGCCAATGTTATAGATTCTTTAATGACACAAACCAAAAACAAATCAAAAAACCCTTTTGCGGTTCAGCTTTTGATGAAGGTCTTCATAAAAATGCCAAGCAGCTGACAAAAGAAGCTCCCCAAACTCCACATATCACTTCAGGCTTTCCCAGTGGAGAAGGCAGCTCCACTGGGGCTCTCCCTTCTCCCTGGGAAGTATTTTCAACCTGAAATGAGATGATATGCTCCAAATTGGCATCATCCTCAGTAAAAAAAGGATGTCTCCTGAAAGAGCCGGTGGGATGAAACCTGCAGAGCGTTTTGCTAGATTTGCTAGATTGCCTTTCCTACGTCCTTCACCCAAACGTGTCCCAGGCCAGGTAGATCCCTGCACTGTATCTCCAGCGATCTGGGATGCATCCCTGGCTTAGGGCATGGGCAGACGAAGCCACAGGTAGCTGCAGCCTCCAGCTGCCTCTTGCACCCTCCACCTGGAGGTTCCCTCTGTTCAGCAGGATGGAGCAGGCATAGCATCAGCTTGGAAGTCAGGTATGGAGCTTAAATTTGACCCAGGGGAGGTATGGGATTGGGGTAAAAGTGTCTGGGAAACCCCAATTCTGGGCTCATTTGGGCTCAGCCAACCTGTGTGAGCGGAGGTTCTTCCTTTCCCAGTTCACCAGCTGTACAACAGAGATGGGGGCACCTTGGAGAGCTTTTGTTTTTCTTTTGTATTTAATCCCCCAGGTAAGGATTCAAGAATTGCCGTTGAGCGTAGAATAAATGTGCTGAATTGGCTCGTCCATGGGGTTGATCAGGGAGCCCAGCCTGGGGCAGGTCTCCCGCCCTGTAGGCTTGGGCTGCCCAGGCATCCGCAGGCACGAGGATGTGGAAAGAGTTTATTGCGCCAGGAATGAGCGGCAACACAATCAGCTCTGCACGGCAGGAGTCCTGCAAAGCTGCACAAACTGCCAGTAAATCGCTGCTCTGGGAACTGGCTTTTGTTACCTGATTACCACTAAACTTGATTAACAACAAGACACACACACCAGAAAAGAAAAAAAAAAAAAAGAAAGAAAAAAAAAGAAAAAATCAAAGCAAGAGAATTTGATTTGAATTTCATTGCATGTCTGTGCAATCTCGCCTCCCACACTGCTGTAAACGCTGGCCTATTTTGAGGTCTTCCTGCTCTCATCAAAATTATAAGCAAAGACCTCAAAACGGCCCCATTTCCTCCAGCAGCGACTGCACAAGGCACCCACAGATGAAACGTGTCAGCTTTGCCAGCTTTTTAAATCTTGTCACTGTGCATTTTGCTTGGCTAGCGTGTAAATTCCTTGAAGTTTCAGCAAATCCCAAGTGGATTGGCTTCTGAAGAAAACCCAGTAATAGCATAATAAAGGATATCACACAGCACAGCATATATTAGTTTGCAAAGTTCTCAGCTTGGTTATACAGAGGAGTGATTTTGGGGATGTTGAATTTGGAGATGCAACAGCAGGGCATGGTTTTCTCCCAGCTTAGAAGACATCTAGTCTGCTCTCCCTCCATAGCCCCTTCCTACAGCAGGAGGGATATTTGGCAGCATCCCTCTGACCTGCTCCCACCCATCTCCCTGAGTCCCAACCTTCCAGCCAGGGTCATCGCTTCTTGCTGTGCTCAGCCCAGGTAGGAAGGAGGGGATAGTATGTTTTGGAAGAACATCACCCAAGCCAACCCTGCTTTCCACCTCCCTCTCACCAGGTCTTCTCCTCCACAGACACTATCGGGCACTCAAGAGATGTAGGTGGTCACAGAGAGTTTTGCTTGGGTTTTGTGACTCAGGCCAGCTGAAGAAATTCCAGAGAAAAACAGCAAAAGAATAACTCAGTGAATGAATTCAAATTCATTTTATCAGGGAGTCAGGGGAGAATACTCTGGGCTTTGAATTTCTTTAGCAGTCAGGAGGGGAGGAGGAACTGGATTTCTTTTTATTGTATTTCCATCTTCTTTCAATCTTGGAGGAGGATCTGGAAAAGGGAAATAATCAGGGAAGGAAAAAAAATCTTCTAACACCTGCAATGAGACTGATTGTCAGAGTAAAAAAAAAAAAAAAGAATGATACAACAGAGGTAAAATTCTCTGCAGAAATTTTCCTTTTTTTTTTTTTTTTTGGCAGAAAAGCCTGTTCTTCCCTTGAACAGCTTTCAGCAAAAAGTATCCGTACAGCTGCTGTTCTTAGTGCCCCTCTGGACTGACACAGTTTTTCCAAGAACAATTAAGAGGTGGTGTGATCCTGCCTAAAAATGCCTACAAATTGCTGACAGCAGGCAGGTTTGAATCAAAAAGGCCGTAACAAAAGAAATCCATAGGACTAGTTAGAGGCTTTTGCTGGATTGCTTGAGACTGGATAGCAGGCAGATGTTTTTCAGTGGGAGCATTGGCTGACGGTGGCCAGCTCCCTACTGATTTATTAATTTACAACTGTAATGTAACAACTAACAGTTGATTTGGTTTTGTAGCCACACAAACCTTCTCAGTCAAGGCTGGAGATGGTTCAAAATCCCACCCCGTAGCCTAAGCAGGAGCTGATGGTTGATGCAATCTCCAGCTCCCTTCAGGCAAGCTGGCAAGGTCACTCCTAACTCCAAGCATCAGGATTTGTGAACCTGTGGGTCACCACCTGGTTTTGGGATCTCGGAGCTCCTGTCATTTTGCTCTCAAGGGAGAGCTGGACACCATCGCTTCAGGAGCTATGGGCCGTGCAAAGGAGCAGGCTGCTCCAGCCGTTTGTCTCGCTCCTGTCCTGGTTTCCAGACGTCACCTCCAGTAGGTGTTGCAGGAACCCGTAGGTTTGTCCCAACGTGGCAGGTGGGATGGAGAGGGAGCGATGGGATGTGTTGCTGCCAGCGGTGTCTCCCATGGGTGCTGCGAGATGCAAAGGTGCAGTCCGTCGGCTCAAAGGAGGCGTGAACCGACAGCTGTCCGTCTTGCACTGCACTCCATCACCCCATCACTAGCTTTGCTTTCCATACCCTTCCAGACACAGCCTTAAACCTTCCCAAAGATTTCTTCCTTCCCAGATTTTTTTCTTCCCAGAATTCCCAAACTTCCCCAAATTGCTCCTTGCTCACCCACTGCCGCAGGGGCACCTCAGCTGCAGGTTGTACTTCTTCCCTGAGTTCCCAAGTTGCCTGGACAAATAAGAGAAGGGTGTTGTCCTTCCTGCTTCCCATTAAACACTGCCAGGAGTCTATTCATTTCATCTGGAGTCAGTTCTGATGTATCATGGATAGCCCACCCGGCTCCTAGGTGTTTCCCAGGGAGGGCAACAGTCTGGGGTGGGTTACATGCCCTGGCTGGACGTGGTTGTGAGTTGTCTGTACAAACTAGTTCTGGTGGAGAAAAATGAAGCTTTTTTTTCAAGTGTTTAAGTGTTTTTAAGGTTTTTATTTCCCAGGAAGCCATGTGGAGCTCGGACTGCACTCAGCAGTTAGATGACATCTCATGTCATGCACGGGGAACAGTCGAAACGGGGTGTTTCGGCAAGAGAGCTGAAGGGGTGTGAAATGCGTTTCACAGAAGATGCTGCAGCTGCACATCCCTGGGAACGTTTTCATTTGGCAAATTCATTTCTTGCATCCCCCAGCACCAAAATTCGCCTGTGATGGAGCATTAACAGCTGATTAGGAATGAAAAACCACCCAACAGCACTCACACCTCGCAACCCTCCTAACCCTTTGCAACTCTTCTGTTTTTTCCAGGTATCTGGGGATCACTCGGCCGCTGACGTACCCCGTGAGACAAAATGGGAAGCTGATGGCCAAGATGGTCTTCATCGTTTGGCTCCTATCTGCCTCCATCACTCTTCCTCCTCTTTTTGGCTGGGCCAAGAACGTCACCGTGGAAAGAGTCTGTCTCATCAGCCAGGACTTTGGGTACACCGTCTACTCCACGGGGGTTGCCTTCTACATCCCCATGGCAGTCATGCTCGTCATGTACAGCCAGATCTACAAAGCCGCCAAGGTCAGTGCCGAGAAGCACCGCTTCATGAACTTCCCCAAGCACTACGAAGAGGAAGGTGTCTACTGCCTGGAGGCTTCCAGCCGGGGCCACCACAGCTCGAAGCGTACCAAAGCGGTGGAGGAATGTGCCACGCTCTCCAAACTGCTCCGGCAAGACCGAAAGAATATTTCCATCTTCAAACGGGAGCAGAAAGCAGCCAGGACCCTCGGCATTATCGTGGGGGCGTTCACGTTTTGCTGGCTTCCCTTCTTCTTGATGTCAACGGCTCGGCCTTTCATCTGCGGCATCCGCTGCAGCTGCATGCCCCTGCGGCTGGAGAGGACTCTGCTGTGGCTGGGGTACACCAACTCCCTCATCAACCCTTTGATTTATGCTTTCTTTAACCGAGACTTGAGGACTACTTTCTGGAACCTCCTGAGGTGCAGGTACAGGAACATCAACAGGAGGCTCTCCGCCGCCAGCATGCACGAAGCCCTGAAAGCCACAGAGAGGCACGAATGCATCCTGTAGACCCACATCTTCTCTCTCAGTGCCTGACCAACAAACTCCTGCCTCTCCATTTCAGGTTCCTTGCTTCTCTTGCCTCTCGGGGCTGGCAGAAACCATGCGTGCCGTTGTCCCCCCCGCCAGACATCACCACTGAGAGTGACACCCCTTCCCCTCGCCCTGGGAGGAGCTGCGGTTCTCCTCGCCTCGGGAACAAGCAGGCAGCCCTTCCTTCTCACCATGTCCCAGGTGGGAGCTGAAAAGCTGTGAGCAAGACCAGGGGATTCAAGGTCTACCACTGACTGTGGGCAAGTCACACCACCTTTTTGTGCCTCAGTTTCTTCATCTATTTAAAAAAAAAAAAAAAAAAAAAAAAAAAAAGCAAGGAAAAGAAACCATCCCAATCAGAGAAACAAAAAATAACCTAAAAACTCTTCAAGGCTGTGGCTCTCTGCCTTCGAAAAGGGCTCTAAGGTCTGTGGAGGGCATACAATACACTATGTAAAGAGGACATTGGCTGCACTTCTCTATTGAATATGACAGCAGCTATAGGCTCCGTTGTAGATTCGAGCACTCATGCCATTCCAGCTTATACGAACTCTTTCCACTGATGTAATTGCATTTTACCCACTGAGCTCATGTCCAGGTTTGCACGTCAGAGCAGTAATACCAATGACCCCGTTTCCCCTCACACTGTAGCACTGCAGCACTTGAAAAAGGCACGTTTCCAGAATGAAACACAAACAAACATAAAGTTTCCTTTATGGTTGGATAAGAAAGTCCGACATCCTCCTCATCAGGGCAATGACCAGTGAGCAAAGACAGCTATGTTTATTGGGTTGTACTGTAATTCATTCTCGGACAAGTGATGTGTGTTCATAATTTGTGGCTAATTGACTCCATAAAAGCACGCTTTGGTTGACAACAGAAAAAAGTGTACAATTCCCCTGACAGCTTTACAGTGTTTCAGTATGATGTCCAGCAAGCTTGAAAAAAACACACTAAATGATGTATCCTTTTTTTTTAAAAAAAAAAAAAAAAAAAAAAAAAGTCTGGTGTCCTTATTTTGGTGTAGACTCTTAGGTCACTGACTTTAAAGCGTCACTTTACTTTTACGTGGTGGTGGGACTTGTCTTCCTCTCAGCTCCTGACCAACCTTGTTGTGTCAACCTTGCTTTGCAGCCCCCCAGACCCTTGCCTGTTTGTAGGTGATGTCTGCTCCATGGGATCAGCTGTTTGAATATCTCTTATCTGGGTCTTCTTGTCAAAGCTAGACTGTTCAGAGGCTCAGGGAAAGATGTTTCTGGACCTCCCTCCACTACAGATATTTTTATCAAGCATGTACGAGTGGTGGTAGCCCCATCTCTTGCAATATCATGCAGCATGATGCCTCCATGCATAGCTAAGTTGGCTGTTGGATGTGTCAGATGACTACTGGCATGGTTTGGCTTAGTAATCAAGATTTCTCCTGTGAAATCTTTTGTACTCTTACTTTTTAATAGGCAGTTCTATCTTGTTTCTTTTTTTATACTTATTTTTTCTACAGCCACCTAACAAGGTCTCCAGTTTAGACTGGTGATTCACAGCAGGGAAATTGTCTCAAGCCCACTGGGAACATCCCCAAGGGACCGAGAGGGTGGGCACAGGAACAGCAATGTGTCCAGACGTTCTCCAAGCTCGTGTCCTCACAGCTACAGACAGAATTGCACATAGGAGCAGGGCAGGTCATTGTAGCTGTTGTAAGGGTCTCCAGTGGGAAAGGCTAAATGATCAGACAGCAAAGAGATTTGAAGGAGGACCTAGTCAGGAGGGATCTTCAAGGTTTAGCAGGAGCCCTGCTTCACCTGCTATCCCATGCTAGACCTCTTTGAAGAGTAGCGAGTGATTCTGCTAAGATGGCTGACAGCTTTCTGTCTCCCACAGTTTGGGTTTGTGCAAGGCTGCCTGGACCAGGCTCTGCTGAAGGCAGAGCATTGCATGCCTTGCAGCCACATCCAGCCCCTAGCCCCTACTGCTCAGAGGCTGCTATTCCCGGCCAGGACTGACACAAAATCTAGCCTTCCTGAACTGTCTAGAATGCATGCCAGCAGTAAGGACCTGTCCTCTGCCAGTCTGCCAGAAATGGATGCTGTAGCCCAGGGAAACTGAGTGGTGCCCCTGGGATGCCCTGTGGTCTTGCATCCTGCAAACCAGAGACCCCACCAACACAATGAGGCAGGAGAAGGCATGCACATGCCCTCACTCTCTTGCTTTCACACTGCCGCCACATGAACCAGTGCTAAACCTTGCCACAACCTCTCTACTTTCCCTTGACAGCGTATGTTCACCTTGGTGCACTCGTTACTCATCCCCTTCCCCAGCTTGGTTGCAACTTCTCACGACGCTTCTGCTTCCAAGCCTGCACAGTAAGTCCCCACGCACCATGTCTCTAGGGCATGGTCTGACCGCCCATCTCAGGGTCTGCTTCATAAAAACAACGCTTTTCCTCCCAGAAAACACTCCGGGCCATCGTTCCCTCTGTCACAATGTTTTAGTAGCAGCTGGTCGCTGGATCTGGGCTGCCTTCAGGGTCCCAGATCCTCCCTAGGCTCCCCCAGCTCCTGCCCTGCCATGGAGCTAACGGTGCCCTTCTGACAGAGCTGCCTGGATTAAAACGAACCAGCTGCTAATTCAGACTCTCTTGTCAGGATGTGAAAGCCCCAAGACAGCCCGTTTCACATTCAGCACGTAACAAAGGAGCCTGGTTTGTTCTGCTGCAGTGTATCTGCCTGCCTAAGGTCACAGTGGCATGGTTTTACTTATTTTCTGTATTAGGTGTTCTTAAACTGCCTTCAACATTCATAATCTTACTTAATTCCACTCAGCATCCCTATTCTGGTGGTATTTCTAGCACTGCTTAAAAGTATTCTGCAGAAGAGCAATGAAACAGCGTTTGAGCCTTTTAAATGAAGTCATAGAAATACTGGGTTTTTTTCTCGTTTGATGGTTCTTCCAGAATAAAAACAGTAGGGGAAAGAATATGATTCTGGATGAGTCAAACCCCAGATTTCTTGTAAGCAAGCAATCAAGCAAAATGGTTCATTTGCCTTTAAAAAAAAAAAATAAAAAAAATCAATCTTTCCTTTGACTCAGAATTGAATATCTTGTTTCTCTCAAGGCTTATCTGATCATCTCTTATTTTCCCCTTATATTTTCATTTTAAGCTGTAGTTGTGTTTAAAAGAAAAGCTTTGTTCCCAGAAACAATCCCAAAAGCTTCCATCCAAAAATATTTAAACGATAGCTTCACTAAACCAAAACATTTTGCTGAAAAACTAATGAGATAGCTTGCATGATTTTTCCAGTAGTTATTGTCTCAAGCTGTGAGACATCATCTTAAACTCTTGCTTTTTAACTCTCCGAGATTAAATTGTGTTTAGGTTAAATAAAAAAGTGCATCCAAAAACACCAAGGCCTTTTCCACACACGAGTGAGCACCAACCATTTAGTTAAGCCAGTCAAGATCCCTGTAGATGAGCTGCTAAACCATGCTGAAAATACTCCATGGTTTTTTGTTGTTGTTGGGTTTTTTTGTGGGTTTGTTTTTTTTTTTTAATCAGACCAGAATCAATGCATTCTGCATCTGAAAAATAAAAATAATAATAAAAAAACCCAAACCAAAACAAGAAAACCTTAAAATAAATCTGAGCCATTCTGAAACCGATTTTAGTGCACATGCGTATGCCTAACCAAACTATGTGGAATTTAAGAGCAATTAGCTCTGTAAGAATCCATGTTTAGGCAAAAATTTGATTTTGGGGAGAAAAGTATCCATTTATGAGGACAAGAGAAACTTTTGCGGGCAGTGAAGGAGTCCCAGCAGGCTATCAGCCACACGGTGGAAAGGAATGAGGAGCCTCAGGCAGAGAAAATTGGAGTAATTCAGGCATAAAATGAGTAGGTCTCAAGTCAGCTCTTTATTCCACTTTGTGTGCAGGGGAAATACATACAGAAACACAGGCAGAAGCGATCCGGGGAGAAAAGACAGCTTTGACAAACCCCTACGGCTGCCCCAGCTGAGGTTTGGAAGTTTTTGATAACGATGCTGAGCAAAGCCAGGCGCGATCAGCCAGAGATGTAACGAAAAGCCCAAGGCGGTAAAAGCCTGTGTCTCTTCCCAGAGAGCATGAACCCACCCCGCTCTCTGAAGTCAGCACTTTGTGGATGAGTTTGGCTGACAGAGACGAGTGCTGGAGATGGGCATGGCCAGCTCAGCAAACCCACCGCGTTCTGCATCTCCGCCCGCGTCCTGCCGTCTCTGCCATCTCCCCATGACAGTGTAATGCTAGGACAGCTGCACCACGTCAGACGGGAAGCTGATCTAGCCCAGCATCCTGCCTGGAGCACAGACCAGCAGCGGTTTCGTACAGAGACAAACCAGCAAACCTGTTGTGGTATCCCTCCTTGTCCCAGCAATTAAAGGTTCAGCAACCTGCTGAGCCAGAAGGGCTCTTGTAATGTTTAATCACCTCCCACGGGTGTTTCTCTTTGAACCTATTTATGTTTGTCCCACTCTGCCATCCTGAGACAATGAGTTCCACAATTTAATTGGTTTTCAGGTAAAGAACTCTCTCCCTTCACTCGTTTCGAACCTGCCGTCTGCTGAGCCCATCGGGCGCTGGCTAATCCTGGCACCTGGAAGGAGAAGGAGCGATGATCCCTGTTCAGCCTCTCCAGGACAGTTATGGTTTTGTAGACCTCTGCCCTATTCTTCTCTTTGAAATAAAAAGTCTCTCCAGCCCATAAATCCTTCTCCAACAGCAGACAGAAGGAGATGCCTTGGGAAGAACATTAGGACAAGGACAGTCTAGGTCAGCCTTCCCACTCTCTGCTATTTTCAAAACATCCAACCATTTCTAGTTCAGGAAATTCCCTGCTTAGACACAGTTTCTGTGCAAGCCTCAGTGTAACCCGTGCTTTTCACCAGGCAAATGCCAAATCTTGCGTCTGGGATGGGATGACCCCATGTACCAGCCCAGGCTGGGGTACCTGGCAGAGCAGGACCTGGTACCCAGGGTACCGCTGAGCTTGACAAGGAGAAGGCCAAGGGGAGAGCTAATGGAGGCCAACCAGTGCCTTGAGGGGGATTACAGGGAAGAGAGAGGCAGACTCCCCCAGAAAGGTGGGGAATCTCCTTCCCTGGAGATACTAAAAGCTCAGCTGGACCAGGTCTTGAGTGACCCAACATACCACTGAAACTGTCTTTGCTTTGAGCATGACATTGGTTCAGAAACCTCTAGGTTTCTCTTCCACCTTCAATATTCTATGATTTTGATGACTCAAACTCATGTAAATATTTATCATTGTATTTTTGGCAAGGCAATCTACAGATCTCCTACCTGCCATGTGAAAAAGCTCCTTCTATTTTGAACCTTCCAGTAGCATTTAAGTTGCATGTCTCATAAAACTGAAAGACACCACACAACAACTTCCACCTGTGTTCTTATGCAATAAATAGTTTTCTTTGCTGCTTGTTTTTTTTTTCCATTTTAATCTGGGCACATTTCATATTCACCATGCAAGATCCTCCATTGCTTGTCTCTATTCCTTTTCTTCATCTTGTGTATCACTCTGAGACAGAGCTTAAGCACAACCCCAGTAACACCAAACGAATGGGCAAGCCCTGCTGGAAAGTCAATTTGTGTCACATAATTAAGGCAACAGGTGGCTATTTCCAGCCTTTCTGGCACACAGGGAAGGAAGAAGGCTCTGCTCTGCTCAGAGGGTTCCACTTTCTTTCAATGACTACAAGGTCCTTCACATAGAATATACAAATTCAGAAGAAACAGAGAAGAAGGAGGTGGGAGTTGGAAGATGATATTGTACAAATGCCTTACTCTGTGAAGAGCTGAACGTATCTCGCAGACAGTTTTCTTTAGCTCTCTGGTTGCATCAATACTTCTCCCTGGGTGAACCTTCCACTTGGCCCCTTGGTCATCCAGGTGCACACTTTATAACACACAAAAACTCCCACCCAGGTTCTTTCTATGTGTTTCCTACTTCAGATATCTGCCTCCCTGTGACGAAAGTATCACAGTGTTCTTACCAAAAAAAAAACCAAACCCAAACCCCAAAAAAACATCAAACAAACAAACAAACAAATCCCAAGAAAAACAAGGGAAAAGGCAGCATCTCCTGTGGAAGAACAACCCCAGGAAAAGTCTGGTGGCTCTGTGATGGAGCATGTGAACCCAAGAGGTGTCATGAAAGCAGCTGACTCCAGGGTGTAAGGAGCAGCTCATAGGTGGTGGCAATTGGATCAGGGTAGGACTTGCTAGTGATGGACATGAACAGGGTCTCTGGGCAGGGGATGTGGAGGAGGAGGTGCAGCATGGCATGGTGTCCCAGACTAGGTGGAAGAGGAGCTCCCTCTACAGAATACCTGAGGGTCTGACATCCAACCTGATGGAGGACGATATTCATAAGCTTCATTGAGCCCCACATCCTTTGGCTACTGGAGGAAAGCATGGCTTGGGCAGGCAGGCAGCAAGAAGAGCCACCCTGGAGACATGGTCACTGACAGGTTCAGGATATATTCATACCAGTTAACCCCCCAGGACTTACACATGAACCATGCCGTGCTTCAGCATCAAAGTACTGAGCCTAAGCCTTGAACCTGCTCCCACCCCCAAGGCAGCCACATCCCAGGCTATTTCAGATACACTCAGGCTCAGATCCGGGCAGCCTGGACACACTGTACGTCTTCCTGCTCCCCCTGCCAAGCACATGGACCTTGGACAGCAGCAGCAGGACTCGTCTGCTGCTGCATGACTTGCCAAATCGCTGCTCTAGCAATTAAAAAAAAAAAAAAGCAAAATTTTTTATAGGCTGCAATGAGTGTGTGCGCAGTGCTAGTAGAGAGCTGGAAACTTGGAATACTTGCTCCAGCCCATGCAAAAGACTATGAAAATTAACTCTTCCCAGGCGATGAGAAAGGCTGTACAATAACTGCATTATCTGCATCCACTTTTTCAGCCTCTCTGCCACACTTAGCTTCACATTTCCAGCCCTTCGAACATGGCTGGCGGTCTGTTAGCGCAGCAATTAGGAAAAGAGGGAGGAAGAGGGTGGCCAAATGCCAGACACTTGGTGACAGTATGTGACAACACAGCCATGCGCTTGTAAATCATTAGCACAGCTCACAAGTACACTGCTCGAAGAAGCCGGTGATTTTTTCTGTTTAAATGCAGACGATCCGAACGCCAAATGTACATTTTTAGATTGTGAAATGCCTTGGTCACTTAACTCACAGGCTAAAGCTTTAGGCAGCCTGTGACCACACACAGACGAACTGCAGCCACATCTCCAGAAGATGCTCTCCCTAAACGAGAGGCAATAACAAGCTGTGAGTATGGTCCTGCAACGCCCTAGCAAAGCTGTGTGTGGGTTACGTGTGGTTTTCACCAGACTTTAACTTCACATTGCCATGCTCCTCCCCGTCTCAGGACTGTCAGACCTCCTGGCTGAGGACCTGAAGCCTCAGGTATGGGTTGCGTGGGAGTGTGTGGGACAGTCACCTCCTAATTACTATGGAAATTCATATTCCGGGATCTTTAAACAGAGGTTCAGGAGGGGTTTTTTTCATCTCTTCTTAAAGGCTGAAGGAGGAATATTCCTCATAACAAACCATACCCTTTCCAAGCACCACATTTGTACTGCATCGTCAAAGTCTGAGCTACATACAGAAATTGATGCAGCTTAAAGAAAATGGTTCTGGTTGACTATCCAGCTCCTTGGAGACATTAATCAGAGTTTAGTGCTGTCACTTCTCAGGACTCACTTCTCTGTTATATCTTCAAAAGACATCAAAATGCCAACAGCCTTTAGCAAGAACAAATCCAGCGTGCAAACAGCCTGATGTGTTCCAAGGTGCCTGCAGGCACATTGCTCCTGGGGTGCAGCCCCAATACCCAGCACCCAGGGGACCACCGATGGCTCACCCAGCCCTCCCCCCAACCCTGTGCACGGCCTCTGTGGCCCTGCCATCACAACAGTCCGTGGGAAAACAACTCAAACAGCACTTTGGACCAGATTTGGGGCTGTCTTAGCCCTCGGAGCCAGGCCAGGACACAATGTCTTCCTGGTATCGTGGAAAACTGTTGGGATAAGGATGCAGAGACTCTGCATCTTCAAGGCTGCCAAACCTTGCCGTCATAAAGTCAGTAGCATCTGTGCAGCAGCAATATAACTCACTCATTTAAATTATGAGCAATTAGCATGGGGTTTGGGACTGCAGGATCAAACCAAGGGATGAAACTGCCTTCAGCGTAGCTAGGAAGTAAATAGTTACAGGCAATGCCTGTCTCTGTAAGGAGTTGTTCATGCCGCTCTGGGAGAAAGAAAAGTGTTTCTGGTACAGTCACCAAAAAGGCATCTGTCCCCAGTAAGTATGGGCTGTGTTGTCCACCACCAATGTACGTGTCTGGATGCCAAAATAACAGCTTGCTTCCAAATCCTATTGGGAGACAGATTTCCTAAAGTCTGTCTCGCTCTTCTTCCTCACTTACATCTTTATGGTTTTCCACTGGCAATTAAGCAAAAACTGACCAGAAGTGTCTAACGATGATAAATCCTGAGTTTAACAACAGGAAAAGTAAAAAGCATTAAAGAGAGCTGGGGAGGGGAAAAGAAGGGGGGAAAAAAAAAAAAAAAAAAGAGGCAAAAAAGTGCTTTTCTCTCTCAGGCATTAATACAGTTCTGAAAACTGGTCCTAAGCAGAAAATCCCTGGGCACTATCAGATTTGAGCCCAAAGACCCTCCGAAAATTAATTCAGACTTTTCCTGCCCTGCTACTTTATAACCTAAGGTTGTTTTTTAACAAGCAACACCCTACAAAGACCATTTTCAGAAAGAATCTACGGTTGCATCCATGGTTGGAAAAATGCTAGCAGGAGTAATAGAGATGTAACAGAGAAAGCAAAAATATTGCTGTGAAAAAACGCTGCAAGATCCAAAGATCAGGGAAAGAAAATCAAGCGAATAACAATTCAGGATGTATGTTGTTGTTTTCTAAATCAGTGTGATGTAGCGCCTTTCCACCTCTGTTTCTCATATAGCACGTACATTTTATGAAACCCACTAATACATTTTTTAAAAAAAGCTTTAAGGAAAGACATATTAACAAAGATGAACTACTAGTAATACCACTGAGCCCAGAGAAGAATAAAGCAGCGCAACCATCGGACAGAGAGTAAATCAATACATCAACACGGTCCCATTATTAGGTTTGAATTCTATTACCCAGTCTCCTAAATCACCAAAGAGAGCTGCAAGGGGAGGGAAACTGCGCCTCCCCCTACTCCAACAGTACTTTGCAATAAGTGACAAGAAAAGGTTGCTCTCAAATCTGAAGGCTAGGAACTCTTGGGCATGGCCACTGCCGTACGCGGGTTGCTACCCAAAACCGCCCGTGCTCCGGTAGACAATTTTGCAAGACGTTATTTAGGGCATGTCAAGCCTAGGGAGATGTTCTTCTGGCAACCTCCCTGTGCAAGAATTGGCATGCACGTGTCACGCATCAGTGAGCTCCTCTCGTACCGTGATCTGCCCAGGTATCAGCCACAACCTCCTCCTCAGCTCACAGCTCTCACGACTGAGTTCACTCCCATACCGCAGAATTTAGGTACTCTGTTCAGGCAACCCAAATGGGCTTTGTTAGCATAGCAGCAATAATTCAGCAGAGTAAAAAGGAGCTAAAGGGCACGAACTGCAGTTCTTTGAAGAAGCCCTTTCTTCTTCTGGGTCACAGCACAGCATGACGGAGCCATCTCTCCCTACAGCCTATTGCCAGGAGAGCATTTCAGGATCTGAACTTTATAGGGGACAATGTCTAGACATGAAAGGCTAGATGTCTCATTGAACTTATTTCAGGAAATACTTCAAAAGAATACAAACCTGACTGGCTAGAAAACTAGTTTCTTTTACCTTCCACAGGCCCTACAAGCGATGGATTCCCAGACCCTTGCAACATCAAAACACGCAGCTTATCTCCACCTGCTTCTCTGGTATCCAGGGTCACCAAAGCACCTCTCTTCAGCCAGGGTCAAGTTAAAATTCTCCATGGACCACAGAAACAGGTGGAAACAACTAGTGTTGGATCCCTGCTTATGCTTGAGGTAATCACACAATGCTCCAGTTGCCATTACTGGGGAGAAACAGGCAGTTAGGAAGTTATTTTCTTGACCAAATACAGATAGCTGCTGTGGATGAGATGAATTTCATCCTCAACTTTCTTTCCAGGCACTACCAAAGAGCCCACAGTGACTTGCTCAGAGTGGATGTCTACACTGGAGGTATCTGCGTTTGAAAGGATGAATCCCGTCATGCCTGCGTGTAACTGCCATAGCTAAAGCCTTAACTACGTCTTGGAAAGCTGGGGCAAAACACTGGGCGTAATTAGCTGGTGATGACTCAGAAATCCCACGTATACAGGGACTGCCATGGTCTGTGTCAGCGATGCCATTAAAATCAGACCATGAAATGGGTTGGAAATCTTGCAGATTCTAGCACAGAAAAGCAGAGAGAAATAAGATGGGTCTTTAAATCGATGGGAAAATTGCAAGTCCTGCAGCACTTGCTGGAAACTCTCGAAGGGTCAGACCTGGGATGAAGCTAATGCACTGGATCACAGTGTCCATCCTGCAGCAGCTGGGTCTCCTATGGGTGCACCTCCACCTACTCCTATACTGGGAGATACCCAGAGAGAGTCTTGGCCCAACACATGGGCTCTCCCCTCCTCCGCCCAGCTCAAGATCTTGGGCTGAAGTGGCCATTTAGAGCAGTCTCATGGTTTAATTTGAACATGATGGATGCACAAGTACTTAGCTGGCCATGTAAAAGTACCCAGAGGGACGGTGGGACATCAGCTTTCCCACTGACAACACACTGACCCAAAAGACATGGCTCCTTTGATTTTAATTCTCACTGCTGGAAAATTTAGCTTACTCAGCCTCACTAACCTGACAAATTAGGGTGAAAGCTGACTCAGGAGGGTCCAACCACATTCAAACGAGGTCATCCTAAACGAAGGGCAAACTTCGTTTTAAGTCAGTAATTAAAAATACGCACACACAAACAATATTTTGCATGCCACAAGGACTAAGTTGGTGACACTTCAAAAATATCACAGCTTTCAGAAAGCTGAGAAGACATTATTTGGGATTTAACAACAAAAAAATTCTGACTGACACAACACCACCAGCTGATGGGAAGTTCAGTTCTCTCCCACCCCACCGATGTCCTATAAATATAAGTGATAGACAAAAAGAGATCATAGCAAGAAGTCTTTTGGCTGTCAAAACATCCACCGGCAAAATGAAAAACAACATGGACATCTTACGCTTTGTACTTTTGTTCTTATTGCCAACACTAAGACAAGAAATGTTCCAGTTTAGGATCTGGACAATAAATCAAACAGCCAGCCTCGGAAAATTTCTTCTTAGTAAGAAGAAAAGTTACCTTGATACCTACAGAGATGAGACCCACTTACATTTCTCCAAAGTTTTTCTGAAGGCTCTCTTTGCACATGTGCTATTTTTTCCCCTCACAATATCTCACGGCAGGTGGGAAGAGGAAAAAATAGTCTGCAGCCCAGTAATTAAATAGGCTTGTTTTAATACCGCAAATTACAGCTAGATGCAACTGTCTCAGGTATATATAATGCTCCAGTCACTGTTGCACCTCAGTGCTCTTCCCTCTGCATTGTGCTCGGTCTCTCATCCCCCCGCGAGGCATCAAGTGCTGTTATCTTCCTTACGGAGGCAGGGGTGGAGGACTGGAGGGACCTCCCGGGTCCCTCACAGACACCTTGTCGTACAGCCCCTCTCTTAGGCATGCTGAGGCTAAGCTGAAGAATAAACTCCCCTGAGCTTCCCCCAGTTTTTTCCCCCTTTCAGGAGCTTTTCAGACCCTCACAACGTCGTTGCCCAAGATCTCCCCTCTCCATCCCAGCCTGGATCCTTCACCATGAGGTCTGGGCAGTTTCCAGTTTCGCAGCAAGACCTTTCCATGAAATGGCTCTTTGTTTTTAGTGCTCACTTCTTGCACTCCCTGCTCAGGATATTTATAGAGAGCAATCATATGATGTCCTAGCTTTCATTGTCTAGGTGGGATGAGCCAAAAATCTTTTTGTGTCCTCTCATAGGAGAAATTCTTTGTTCCTCTCCCCTTCTCCTGTTCCAGTTTGGATCCTTTTGCTGGACACAGGTGACCAGAAGAGCGCAGACACTAGAATACGTGCCCTTCGCAAGATCTCAAGCAAGGCACCAGGAGGAAAAAGAGAGGTGTGGGCTTGCATCTATGTCTTCAAGTGAGCTTCCAGCCAATGCTCACCCCCAAAGCTTGATGGTCCGGGTTGTCCCTGATGGCTCACTGTGGCTGGGCAAGGCAAGGGGACTGCCCAGGTGGGAAAACTCACGCTACATCTATCCTGCTAAAGGCTGCTCCTGGGAGGCATCTCAAGCCACCCAGCCAGGCAGCACAGAGGGGCTCATCCACAGGGCTCAAGGTTTATCTCTTCTGGGTCAGGGTGGCTGTGGCCACCCTACACAACTGTTGGCCTTTATTTTCTCTGGGCCTCATATATGTGGCTGTAACAAACACATAAACAAATACATATGGATATATATTTATACTTAAAGATTCTTAAATGTACATACTTTTTTTTTTTTTTCTTTTTTTCTTCAATCTTCAGAGGATCCAGAACAATGTGAGGACTGCTCCATAGAGAGAGTGGTGTTTTCAGAGCATGACCTTGAGTCTCCTTGTGTGCCTATGAGCATTGTGTGCGTTGCAGTGTGGCATCGGGCCATGCAGGGTGCCTGCGTTGCAAGGCTTGCTGGGGCAGCCCTGGGAGCCAACCCAACACAACCTCACCTGTAGTGCCTACAAAGCCTGGTCCCTGGGGTGGACCATCCCTAGACCCATGCTTGAGCTGTTTCTTAATGGGAAAGAACCAATTCCCAAAGAAAAAGATGATCAGAGGAAACACAAAGCGGGCAACTGGTGTCCAGGGCCCTGGAACAAACTGGAAAGAGAGGTTATCTCTCTCTGCACCCAGCAGAGCAGGTAGACTGGTGCACCCACATGTCCTGCTCCTACAGCAGATATTGAAACAACTGCCTTGACCTCCTTGGCCCCAGGAATTTGAATTTCAAGTCAAGCTACGTAAATTTACTGCAAAGGTAGTCCTAAATACTACTGCCATTGGTGCTACCTTACCAGCTGGGCTCTGTGCATTCCCAGCACGGGAGAGTTCCCAAGAAGAAAGCTCAGCAGAACCCATAGGACATCCAAAAATATCCCCCTTCCTTCCTGCACAAGGCATGGCTGCAGATTCAGAGACATACAAGAGAGGTGTGTGTTGACCATGGGCAATCCAAGGAGGCATCTGGTTGAGAGAGAAGTGTTTGCCACCTCCAGAAAAGGTCTAAACGTATGCTACGAAGTGAAGCTTGTCCTAAAGTGTCCTCTGGCCCCAAGGCCAGTGGGTGCAGAACAGCCTGTCCAGCTGTCCTCCACTGCAGTGGGACCAAACCCAGACGCCCAGTGTTAAATGTCCCTGGCTCATGCCCATTCCCGAATCTCCCAGATGTGAAGTGACAGCTCTTTAATCTATCTGGTAGTTGCTTATACAGGTGTGCTGGCCTCATGCTAAACATAAGCCAACCCATCCTGCGGTGAGCAACCTCACGGTAAGGGCGCACCCAGGGCTTCCACCATGGGAAGCTGTGCTGGGGCAGGGATAACTGCAAAGCCTGTGTGATCCACCACAGTCAGAGAAACTCCTTTACCATGAGGGAGGCAGAGCTCTGGCACAGGCTGCCCAGAGAGGCTGTGGAGGCTCCTTCCCTGGAGACATTCAAACCCAAATGGACACGACTGTGCAGCCGGCTCGAGGGGAAACTGCTCTGGCAGGGGCTGGACTGGGTGATCTCCAGAGATCCCTTCCAACCCTGACCACTCC
>JAVJGI010000001.1:40861033-40891840 GCA_035590275.1 Ibycter americanus
CCGGCTCGAGGGGAAACTGCTCTGGCAGGGGCTGGACTGGGTGATCTCCAGAGATCCCTTCCAACCCTGACCACTCCATGATTCTGTGAGACAGGTCTGGAGCTGCCTCACAACCTAAGTTTTGTTCCTAAATCACCCAAAGCTTTCCCTTGGCTCACATCACAGCCAGGATTGCTTCTGCATGAGCCATTCTGCAGGAAGGGGAATGGGAGTGAAGAGGCAGGTGAGCCAGCACGTCCCCCTCTGACCAGCCTTGCTGACTCTCACAGCACTGCTTCGCTGTTGGAAAGCACACCTAAAGCCATCCCCACCTCCAAAACACCTCCAGCCCAGGTGAAATACATGCTGCTAGTCGTCAATGGGAATGAAGCGTACTAATGAGTTGGAAGGTCACCTGGGCCCTCTACCAAGCTCTGCCTATGACTTACAGTGCAAGCCTGGCCAAGTCATTGGACTCCCATTTCTCATTCAACCCCAAGTCTGTTTTGTCTCTGTTTGATGAGCTTTGGTGGACAAGGAATAGAAGATCATATTCAGTGCCTAGGCTTATATTCATCTCCAGGTAAACCACTTTTGGAGACGTTTCTCCTGACTATACATTCCTTATGATCAGGTATGTGACTTACTCTGTATAGCTGTGCTATACCTAGGGCCAAAGGACAGTCATTTGTTAAAAACATATTGCTAATGCAATCAGCATTCTGAGATTTCGGCCCAGAGAGAAAAAAAAGGCTTTAAAAGCAAATAAAACAAACACATGTTGCATGAAGTGACAAGCAGAATAATCTAATTGTTGAGTTTTAAAAACAAAAGAAAAATCCATTATATGCTTAAAAGCAAAAGATGTCCCAGAACTCTGATATTTGCCAGTTTAAATGTCTCTTTGATCAGTTCTCTTGTTTGTTTGCTGTGTAGCCCACTAGTTACTCCAACCCCAGCTCAAATTGCATCTGTGTCTCTACGCGAGCATCTACAAGTCAACTTGGAAGGAGCACAGCAGAAAATAATAAACAAAACAAACAAACAAACAAACAACAAAAAAACTCACCCACCCCCCAAAAAGAAAAACCAAACAGTGGAAAAATCTTTGAACAGTAACTGAGGAACAGCTATTTCAATAAAACCAACTTCAAGTCAATGTGCTCTCTCACTAGGCCAAAAAAATGTTCCTTTCTTGGGATTAAAGCAGCTCTCCTAAATGAGGCTGGCTATGATTGACGCTTTAATTGACTGGCACAATTTCATGCTTTAATAACTCTGGGCTTCTCAGTTTAGCCATGAATAAATTTAACTGTTAAGTCCTTGCGTATAAATCCTCTTGCCTAGAAGTTCCTATTCTCTCTTTAAAATGTAAACTTGGATTAACAAGACTCACCGACACATCAGGAGCTGGAGGCAGTAATCTGCAGCATTCTCTGGTCAAAAGGTTCACCGGTTCCCCCAGCTCCTTCCCTGCTGGACCACCAGGACTGGCCGGCAAAGGGCACCAGGTGGGATGTCTTTAGCCCTCAGCTAGAGAAGCCCTCATACATTTTGATAGCTCAGCACTTAGTGGGATGGGTCAGCAATTAGTGGGATAATCAGCTTGTGCTGAGGCTGATGACCAACAGAAGAGCAAGAAAACATCTCCTTTCTCAGCAGCATCTTCTATGCCTCTCGTACTTGCCCTAGGGAAAAACAACATTTTATTGGGGTGCCTCAGGCAGCCCCTTTTAGTTTGGCCCTGGGCAGCACTGAGAGGCTGTGCTCAGCCCCTCTCGCCTTTTCTAATCACACACCGTCCCAGATATGGCTTGCTCATGCTGGTAATTTTGCAGAAGCTCGGGGGTGATACCTAAGGGGGGAGCTTTGGGATGGCTTATCTCCTGCTCTCTTACATCTTTTGCGTAGGTATTAACACTGCGGGTCTGGCCTGTGGTTGCAGTGCCCTTCTTCCTTGGTTTAGAGGAGCCCATACTAAAGAAGGGCAAAAATGCAGCTCCTAGGCAGGCTCCACGAGTCGGGCTGTATTTTTAGCTTTTCAGTCATTTTGCTTTTTCCCCATGTGTCTAAATCTCCTAATTTAGCAATCACAGCTGGTTCCTGGACTGAACACTTTTTTTCCCCTGAAATGTCCTCCTCCTCCAGCACCTTAAGTTAGGGATATTTAGATTCATTTCAGGTTAAAGAAAAAGGGAGCTGCAGCTGAAAATTCAAGCAAGATTCAGCCTTTAGACAAAATCCTGTGAATCCATCAGCCCTCAGAGGCTTTTGGTTTTCCATCCCTGTGTCACCACATGCAACGGGATCACTCAGGTGCCTGAGACTGCATTTGAGTGCCAGTGGTCTGGAAAAGCCCATTTCTTCCGAAGATACTTTTGATTAAGTGAGGACCATCCCCATTTCCAAAATCTCCCCTCCAGATACCTGCCCAGCTCCACCTGACTCCTTTGGGCTGCCCCTTCCTCCCCAGGGAAACACTGGTCAGAAACTGGCATACCTGCAGGGTCCATGTCTGTGGCAAGGAAGATGCCCTGAGGATGCTCATGGGGATTTCTGAATGTCAGATTGCCGCATCAGTGACTGATCCACCTGAACTACTGGTTGTTCGCAGATGAGCTGAAGGAAAACAGGCAGAAAGGAGGTGACCAGGTAAAAAACATTAATGGGCCACTTCTGCAGCACTGAACTGGGTCTTTGAAGTCCTCCCCGGGAAGAGATGCCCCCAACAGCTATGGCATGACCCAAAGCCCTGACAGAACCAAAACTCCCTGATCAGCATGCCTGCCTAATTTAATGGATCTCGGTGGATCACATTTCCTTGCTCCTCATGTCAGAGCCTTGCAGCCAAAAAAGAAAAAACCAGCGGGGATACTGTGTTCAGTTTTGGTCCCCGCAACACAAAAAAGATGTATTGAAGACTAAAAGGCTGGAGGGGGTTCAGAGAAGGGCCATACAGGTGATGGAAGGACTGGGAAGCCTGCCCTGTGAGGAAAGGCTGAGAGCTGGGTGTGTTCAGCCTTGAGAAAAGAAGGTTCAGGGGAGACCTTAGCGCCGCGTTCCGGTTAGAGGGTGGCTACAAAGAAGATGGAGACTCCCTTTTCACCAAGAGTCACACGGGAAAGATGGGGGTAACAAGTACAAAGTTACTCCTGGGAAGATTCCGACTGGACACAAGAGGAAAATTTTTTGCAATGAGAACAACCAGCCACTGAAATAGTCTCCCCAGGGAAGTGGTGGATTCCCCAACATTGGGCACGTTTAAGATTCAGCTGGACAGGGTGCTGGCCCATCTTGCCTAGACCGTGCTTCTGCCGAGAAAGGTTGGACCAGATGATCCTTGAGGTCCCTTCCAACCTGGTATTCCATGATTCTATGAAAACCTGGGTACGATACTTAGCTCAGCAGCACTGATTTATTAACAACTTCTGCAAGCTTTCTCCCTGGTGTGCATTAAAGCATTGGTGAATGCTGGTAAAACAGATGGTTGGTTCCTGTAAAAAAAATTAAATATCACGAGTGCTTGCTAATATATGGGGTTTTTTCATGTTTTCCAGGACTCTCTTTGTGTCGTAGGAATGGGATCCCTGAGGAAAACTTGAGACCCAGACTGAGACGAAGGCAAGTGGCTGTGGGTTTCTCATGCAGTGTGTCTGCCGCCCACTAAATCATGGAGACAAGGAGTGAGACCCCCATCTGTTGGCTATCTATCTGTCTGGCAGGAATTTGGCCTTGCAATCATGTGAGAGGCGGACAGGGAGCAATGTGGGGGTTGCTGGTTTGTTATCGCCACCTGAACAGCATAGCTTTGTTTTGTTGAGGGGGGCAGTGGGGCTGCGGGGAAACCCCATCTCAAACCTAAGCTTTGACCATGCCAGTCCTAAATTGAGACCCTATCCCTTTTGTTGATGAAATGTGACGCATGAAGGTGGCATGAATAGGAAAATTTCCAGGTATTTCTGTAGCACTTTTTGGATAGTAGCTTGTAATAATTTGCATTACCTTCCATTTCATGTTGACCTTTGATGAATCTACATATCTCTGGTATCAAAGACTGCTCTTCACCAAACAGAGCAGTTTTGTGGTCACAGTGAGGGACCTCAGGGGCAGGGAGGGAACCAACAGGGCCAGATAAATGGCTCAGATAAGCTGGAGGCAGCCCAGAGAGCATCAGTCACCCAGTGATACAGGCATGAGCTTGTAAATCTCATTGGGCTCGTGTGTGCGACTGGCAGCTGTGTTCAATGTGAACTCCCCTGCTTGTGCAAAGGACTTCTGCTTTTTTGTGATAAGGACAGGTTGGCTCAAAATCCCTTCCCTTCTTGGGAACCCCATCCCGGGTGGAGTCTGCTGAGGTGGGGCTCAGTAGGGAGCATGCTGAGCTGACACTGCTGGGTTGCATTGGAGGTTACTGCCACAGCAATGCATAATGCTGACAAGTCCCAAATCTGGCTTATGGCTTAATATAAACACTCCCAGGGTGAGCAGAAAATATTTTCAAGAAGTTGTGGCAGGGTGTCAGGAGAGGTGAGGCTCCCAAGCATCTTCTTCCAAGGACTTGCCCAGTCACTTGTCTCTGCTCCTTGGCTTTCCCCATCTGTAAGGGGATGTCCAGGTAGACCCAGGTGTGGCTGTGGAGGCCTTGGCTGGCTGAGATAAGAGGCAGGATAAAACCCACCATCCCTGCAATGTCCCTCCGACTCCCTCAGCGGTGTTACTGGGATGCAGAACAGCTCTGGCTTGGGTCATTGTAGGTTGTGGGGTCTCACTTCATTCCTCTTATCCCTCCCCTTCCAAGCACACTCGCTTTGCAAAACCAAAGTACTTGTCAGCACCGTGCAGCTGGGTCAGAGCGCTGTGCAGATGGGTAGGAGGCAATGCACCACATCTCTGCTGTTAGGTTAATAGTCATGGTTAATTAGCCAGCCTTTCCACGCAACGGATGAAGACCTGGAGACCCACCACAATTCTTGTCCTCACTTGGCACCCATGAATTTTCCCGCTTCTCTATGTCTTATTCCACCATGGTCTTCGAAGACAGACCTGCTGGTTTTGGAGGGGACAGGCAGTGCATTAAAGGGATAATGGTCACAGGTCTCTGTTGGCGGCCCTTGCTCTTCTCCTTGTAGCCACAAGCACAGGATCAGTCACCACCTGTCACTGGGCACTGCCAGCTCTGCCTCCCCCACCCACATCCCCAGGGCTGAGGCTCCTCTTGCATCCTCAGCATCCACGGTGCAGATCTCTGCCTCCGAGCCCAGCACACCTGCTCCAACCCTCATCTTTCTTCCAAAGGGAAGGCTGCTTCAGCTTCAGTCTGACTATAAATAACAAAAAGCCTGGCTTTGCTTTGGCCTGCCTCAGTGCTCCCATGTTAGTGAACAAAGATCAGTCAGCAGAGTTGGGAAATTTTAATTTGCTTTAAGGAAAAGCAAATGTGGGCTGAATTGCCCCCGGCTGCTCACAGAAGAAAGGCAATGCGGCGCAACTGAACTGCTGCTTGGTAAGATGCTTCAGCAGCACTAAGAGATAAACAGGTTTTCCAAAGCACTTGTTTTGAAGGGAAAATGGAAACAAGAAACAGGCTCTTTTCATTGGGAATGGTGGGAGGGAGGTAAAAAATAACAGTGGTGGAAAACTTCACCAGCTCTTTTCTACGCCTCATCTGCTGCTTTATTAGTACTCCTAAATCTGTTTTACTAAATATAAACATCACCAAATTTACATAAACTTCATTAAAAGCTTGTGTCTCAACTCTGCTGCTCCTGTAACACACCCAGGAAATGGAGAACTTCAAAATCCCCTGCAGTAAAATAAGCAAGAGAAACAAAAAAAATGTTTTAGGGGCATTTTTGGTTTTTCCCCTGGTTTGTTTCTGCATGTACCTGCCTGTGTCTCCGAGGCTTGCGGGCAACTTTTCTTTCCGTTTGGGGTCTTTTCTGCCCAAACCTTGAGCAACGCTTCCCACCTCCTCATAGTACATTAAAAAAGAGAAGTGGAAGCCTGAAAAAATAACAAATGTGATGGGTATTGCTCCTTCTAAGTGCTTTTGTTTCCCTGCTGGTCCTACTGCTGACCGGAGACACCCAGGCGATATGCCTTCAGCAAGGATACAGGATGTCTCCTCTGAGAGATGCTGTGGGAACTGGGCATGGGGCATGTGTCGGTGAGGGAGAAGGAGTCTCCTTCTCTGGAGACATTCAAAACCCACCTGGACGTGACTCTGTGCAGCCGGCTGGAGGGGAACCTGCTCTGGCAGGGTTTGGACTGGGTGATCTCCAGCAGTCCCTTCCCACCCTGACCATGCTGTGATTCTCTGATTCTGTGATATTTCTGATTGGTTAGCACTTAACTAAAACCTAAAAGAGGGTGTCCAGCTGGCAGTGCTTGTTGGAGCCACAAGTGTTGGTTTCCCTTTGGGACCTCTTAAGGGTTTTCTGGGATTTGGGGTCATGTCCTTAGTGCAGCCAGTGCCTCAGTTTTCCCAGGGACCGTGACTTTTGAGAGATGTCAGATTTGGGCAGTAATATTGCACACCCTCTGATGATGTATATATATATGAGTATTTCCTTTCCATATCATTAATAATCTACCCATGAGGAGCAGAGGGGAGGAAGGGCTCTGGAGGCAGGAGCGAGGCATGCACAGTTGTATCAGGTTATCACAGACTCACCAAGCACTCTCCATGCCCTTGGATCTGGCCAAGGCATGTCACCTCCATTCTTCAGCGCAGACAGTGTTTTGAAGGGAGGCAACCAGGAGGCCGGGAGTTCAGACCAGCCTTTAATTTCCACCCAGCATCCATCTATCACACAGACCCAGGAGAGCTGCTTTCCCTCTCATTGCCCCTGGATCAGTGCTGGAGTAAAACAAGGGAGGGAACCCGGAGCATTGTTTAGACGGGATCAAGTTCACCATCGCAATGTCAAGGAGAGCATCTGGCCAGACAAATGAAAACGCATCCTCCACTTGCTTCCCTCTCCGCTGTTTTGGGGGTACTCTGGTGGGAAGAAACCTGAGAGCACCTAAATTGCATGCCAGATTTGCTAAAAACCAGGTGGACAAGATGCTTTTTTGTTCAGTAGTGAGAAGCAGGGAAAGAGGTGAGGGCAGCGGATGTGGCTATGTGCTATTCTATCAGCAAAGCGTTTTCACCTTCCTCTTGCCCTTCCCAGGTGTCTCAAACACTGCCAGGAACAAAGTTGCTTCCTCCAAGGTTAGCCCTACCAGTGCCCACCAGCAATGACTGTTCCCACTGGACCTTCACTGGATATTCCAGCTTGTGCCTGCTCTTCTCCCACCAATTTTAAGCACTCATGACAGCTTGAAGGAGAAGGTGGGTTGCTGTTGCTGCAGCTCCACTGTATGTTCTCAGCCACGCTCCTTCCCCAGCTGCCTCTCTGCATTTGGGCACTTGTCCCAGGCAACCTCTCGGTAAGAAAACGCTGAGCTGTGCAACCCTGAACCTCTTGTGTAAACCTCAGACCTGGTTTCTGGCCAGAAAGCCTCTCCTGGACAATGGGAAAAAGACTCTCATGCATGCAAATACTCCCGGAATAACTCTGAGTCCTGTACTTGGGACGTGTCCAGGAGCTACATCTACAGTGAGGAGGGCCCCGATCCCCCCTTGTCTCTGCCTTCACCTCTCGGACCATCAGGCGTTTAAATGAGATGGATTTATTTAATGAGATGAATTTAGTAGATGGGTTTCAGAGATGATCCAGTCCCTATGATGGAGATAACTTTTTCTGTGATGCTGAGGTGGGGACCATGACCAGGATGCAGCTCCTTGCACCAGGAGTGGTTTGGGTGGGAGGCACACTGCAAGCACCTGGCCTTTGGGAAAACGGATCCTCCACTAGGGCATTAGCACTGTGACTATTTTCCGCCTGGAGAGCTGAAATGGGAGGAAACACCAACCCAGCGAATGGAGTCCTCTAGGGACCAAACCAGACCCCGCTGACGAGAGGACGGGTACCTGGGGAGCTTGGTGCTCCCCAAAGAAATGCCAAGCAAGAGGCAGGCTGTTTTTTACCAAGAGTGCAGTTTCTTTCTTTCTTTCCCGAGGGCTGTATTAATGCTCTTTGGAAAAATTTGTCAGCAAAACATCCTTGCTGCGATCGCCCATGCACCGGGGGTAGTCTGGACAGGGTCTTCAGTGCTTTGTACTCCCACAATCAGAACACTCGCTCTCCAGCATCGTTCCCCGTGCGGTAGCAGGGGAAAACAAAACCCCTCCCCAGAACTGGCATGTGCATCAAAGAGCCCTCCGGATTCAAAGTATTTCCTTTCACTGGAGTGAATTATATTTTATGACTATAATTAACTGGGAGCCAGTACACACTGCGCTGGTTTTAAGCTGACTCAATGCTGTCTGCGAAGCACAGTGTGATAAAACAATATTCAAATCAGCTTCTTAACTAAGCTGGCGAGTGACACAATCTGGAGACGGATGCCAAAAGTAAGTGGAGGTTTGCAAAGCCCTGGGCGCAAGGAGGGATTTCAAGGACTGTGAGTATTTTTTTTTTTTGAAGAGCTGGTTTCCAATCCTCAGCCTGTGGGTGGGTCACGGTTTCTGAAACATGGGAAGTGCCCCGCAACGAGTTCCCAGAGCCTCACCGTTATGTTACTTGCAAAAAAAGGGTATCTAAAAGCATTGGAGACATTTGAGGCTGGGAGCCACAGCTGCTAGGCAAGGGGATTTAATGAAGGTAGATGAAATCATAGAATCATAGAACCACAGAATCATTTAGGTTGGAAAAGACTTTTAAGATCATCAAGTCCAAGTGTTAACCCAGCACTGCCAAGGCCACCACTAAACCACATCCCTAAGCACCTAAACACTACACGTTTTCTAAACAAACTGCAATAACCAGCAGTTATGGCTAAAAGGATCAAGTCTCCCTGTCCACCGCTGTCTCTAGGTGGAAATGTTCTATGCACAGTTAAACCTGCCGAGTGAGACCCACGCATGGAAGCCACATGCGTGGGGCTTGGCTTTGCGCGACTCCGTTGTGCAGGGTTTTGACACAGTGCAAATGGAACCTGTGGACTCACCACCTCATCCTCCTGCAGCAAAGGCGTAACCAGAGCTAACTCCTGGGTTGGGCGAGTCTTTTTGATTGCTGTGCCTCCCAGCTAGAGAGAAGCAGCTCTTTCCTTATTCTACTTTGATTTTCAGAGCTGTTTGACAGTTTTTAGCCTGCAGGCTCCACTCCTAAATGTTTTGCCCAGTTCCCTAAATAAAAGCATCAGGAAGGGCAAGGCTCCAGAAATGCCCCTTCTTCCAAACCAGCGTGTGGGTGAATGCTTACCTCAGGTTTTGTCAGTGGTCTAAGCACGTGGGAAGGCAACTAGAGGTGTGAATAAGTATAATGTGGGAAACGGTTCGTTGCCCTCAAAAAGCCAGTTTCAAAGAAATTGAGGCATTTCTTCATTAGGTGGTGTTTAATAAATGAACAGTGTCATGAAGCTGACCCAGTCCATCTCCATCTCCATGTGCTGGGCAGCGCCAAGCAAACAGCCAAATGGGGATGGTACTGATAGGCAAACACAATGCACTTTTCCCCCCTGTTGTTTAACATACAGGACGAGGATTGTTCCCAGGGATGGTGGAGTTGGGCAAGAGGACAGCTGGGTTACCCCAGGCAGCCCTCAGCTGATGCCAGGTATGCTGCTTTCCAGGTAAAACAACCTCATGGCTCTCTGGGTGCAAATTCCCTCCTGGAGTCCCAGTGCGTGCCATCCTTGAGCACAGCCTGATGAAACTGGTCTCCAGGGAACTGCTCCACAGGGCTGCAGGACATCCCTTTCTCAGGCTTGCCAAGACATGAATGAGTGGGAGATACCTCAAGCTGAAAAAAACTCCATTTAGAAGGGTCTACATATTGATGCCTACTTGTGAGCTGGCTGCTGAGGTGACTCTGCTGGTCACCGGAGGTCAGGGCTGTGCCACCAGTGGAGCTGCAGAGTGGGGCAGGGCATCCCACCAGCACCTCGGTACTCCAGGGCCACATGGTGAGAGTTTTTCATGGTGACAAAGTGACTCAACTTCAAGCATTTGCAGCTCCAACGCCTCAGGATGATCTGCTGAAAGTCCTTAGGAGACCTTTCAAATGCTGGTGGATGGCATACTGAACCTGAAGGCTACCCAGAGGGTGCTTGTGCCTGCACCAGCCCTAAAACTCGCACACTCTTGCCTACCTTCTCCCCCTGTATGGTATGGCCATACCCTTCAGTGCTGCTTATAATAGCTATTAGTCACCTCTTCTTGGAAAACAAGGTGGTTCTGAAGATTTCTGAACTTTATGGTGTCAATAGACATTTTAATGCCTATAACTACGCCTTTCCTTTAATAGGATGCCTTTCCTTTAATAGGCTATTTTCTTATTGCTGAATATTATTATGTTCAACCCTACAGAACTGCAAATGAGCGCTTTTATCATGTTTTCTTTCTATATGATAAAGAGTAAATTATAAAAATACTGAAATAGAAATGAAACCTTTCATTGGAGCGAAGCGGAGAAATTTTTCATTGGTCTGATGGAAAATTTGCATTTTTGTTCATGGGTAAGCTTGGAAAGTTGATCCTATCTGGAAAAAAGTCCTTGCTGGAACTGCAGATTCCTGCACAGCTGAAGGCAACAATCCTCCCCTTAGTTCTTGGTGTGGTGACGAGTTACCTCCATGCACAGCCACCCTTGTTGACTCCTCAGGAGTGGTGGGTTTTGTTTGCTTGCGACTGCTAGTAAATATTTCATAAGTAGTTTAAGTTTCATGTCCTAGACCGATATAATAGTAAATACAATGTACGTCTACAGAAATTGCGGTTACATCTGGTGAGTTTCCAGCGCAAGGAGAGGTGATTTCAGCACTGCACTGAGGCAGGGCAGAGGAGATGAGAAGTTTCTGTGGAAACTGATGTGGTGGTGTTGTGCTTGTGACCTATTCCTGATTTTGGGGAATTTGGGCCAGCTTCGAGTCTCTGAGCTGCCAGAAGATGTGAGAGGGAGGTGGCATGCAGGTAGAGGAGGAATTTACCTGTATGGGTTGGCAGTCCACCCTACTTCTAAAACCCAACTCCCAGTATGGCTTTTTGGAGGAAATGCAAAGGCAGTGGGTCAGCACGGACGATGTGCTGTGCTGGCCTGGCAGGAGACCAGTGACAGGAGATGTGGGTACACATGCTCGCAGGCTGAGCAGCCGGCCCTGAGGCCTGGGGCGGTGCAAATGTGCAGGAAGACAAAGCATTTGAGATGTTCTAGGGTAACTCTCTTGTTTTCCCTTTGCCACCCTCGCAGAAGTGGTGTCACATCTGCAAGCCCATTGCAGAAGTGGTGGTACCCTACACACCTGTGTGGGCAAACAGCTCAAGCTCTCTCGGGATGTGCTCAGTCCCTTACTGGATGGCTGTATTCTCATCTATGGGATGAATCTTGTTCATCAAGGATGAAATCTCTTACCTCTGTGGAACAGGGCTCAGCTGCCAGGTCTGTTTGCACCTTGCCATCTGAGGAGGCTCTCAGGAGGCTCTGGGAACAGATACGGATGCCTTCAGCACAGCTCCTAAGGAGCAGATCGTTGCTGCACCGTGGTCCCCAGCAACCCCACACTTGTCACTTTTTTTTCTTTAATGAAACTGGCCAGAAGAGAAGAACGGCTTTACTGTGCCTGCCCCTCTGGCTGGGATAAGACACATTTCCAGGAGAACACGGGGGACATTAGCCTGTCTCCTGCCCTGTTGAGCCCATCTGGGGGTTTCAAGGAAGCCTGGGCACAGCAGCTATCTATCCTATTTCCTTCTTCCCCTGCTGTGGAGACCCTGAAGCTTCCACTGTCCCATTACTGTCCAGTGAGGGTTCTGGTTTCCCACACTCCAGATGGGTATTAGCAGTGGCAGAAGCTGTCTGGATGAGCAGCAAAGAAGAGATATAGCTGGAGGGCGGCTATTACATCCAAAAAGATGAAGAAGAAAAAAAAAAAAGGAAAAAAAAAAAAGACAAAACCTAATAAAGCACTATCAAACTTCCTGGGGGAATGGAAAGAAGGGAAATAGACTTTCAATGAGCAGATGTGACTTGCAAGGCAAGTGCTTGCAAAGATACACTTCCATTTAGCAAGTAGTTGCAGCCATTTATGATATTCCTGTCCTCTGACTGTTTGTGACCATGCCGTGGCTGGACAAAGGGCCAGCAGGACGGAGCATGCTGGACACCCCATCATCCTCTTCAGTATGAAGTCTGACTGCTCTGTTCAAGCAGCCTCCTGCGGCAGCTCAAACCTACCCCCAGACCTTGCCCTGAGGCACCTCAGGATGGCCACTTTGTTCCTCTGATGCAGTCCTGGGAGCCACAACATCCCCCAGAAAGGCCCAAGAGAAGAGCTGGAGGGAGCTGGTCCTAACTTCTCCCACTGCTTTCCAAGGACACACTTGACGAGTTTGTAGCACCCTGGGCTCTGACGGCAGGACCCTCTGCACCGCCTGCGGCACAGCGATGCTACCTTTGCCTGAGCTTTGACATCGGTTGTGATCTACCGCATCCCACCTGGCCTCTGGGATGGCACCAAGCATTGGTTTCTGAACTTCAGAGCTGTCCAGATGGTTGGAGATAATGTGCGGGCAATAATGGATCGCTTTGTGTCACCCATCAGTATTTATTTCCCTTACTTCTTCCCTAAACTGTGAGTTCTTGAAAGTGTTGTCATGACTACTGAGGAGTGAACTTGACTCACTTCAGCAGCCTTTGTTCCCTCCAAGTGAGCTGATCTAAAATTTGTCAAAGCTGTCTTGTCACTGGCTGCAAAAATATTGTATCTATTTCTTGAGCGGAGCTTCTTTTGCAAGTCTCTCTCAGCTGTATATAAAGGGAACAGCAACAGTCCAAGCCTGCCGTAATGCAGTGATTTTAATGCCCTTGGGTGCTCTCAGCAAATAACTGTTGAATTGTTCCCTTATTTCCAGCAATCTTTCTGCCACATATCAAAAGGTCAATCTTCTATGAGGTCTTCCATAATCTCTCTGCTCAGACGTGTTACAATATATTCTGATCAATGGTTAAAATTGGCGTCTTTTTATTTTAATGGAACCTCCACTAGAGAATAAATTCGAAACGGGTTTTCAGGAGCACTGAAATATATATCGTGTTTTTGGCTCAAATTAATGCATGACATAATTCCACTAAAATCAATGAAATTGTACTCTGGGATGCTTCTCGACTGCTGATGTTAAAGCTGTAAGGCTATAGTTTATTGCTACTTATTGCTTACCCTTCATCTGTTTTAATATGATCTGAGTCCTAGGTCCATCACGAGGAATCCCCAAGGGTTTCAAGGGGGTTTGAGCAATTCATGTTGAAATCGATGGACAGACGTGAAGAGAGCAGAGTCACCCCACGGCCGGGTGAGTATTTAAGTTCCTGATCTCTCCGTGATATCAGGACACGTGGGAAACAAGCAGGTGCTCTCCTGAGGGGTGTGGAGTCAAAACAGATGATGCAGAGCTATGACAGATATTGATTTCTGTAGCTATCAATATTAACGAAAATATTCTGTTTTGCTCTTAGGAAAGCTACTCGGACTACAGGTTTCTCATGATTCAGTAGACCACCCTTTCACCATTCTTAAAATAATAGTTAGTAAATTTAAACGTGCAGGAAAAAAAAAAAAAAGAAAAAAGAAAAAAAAAAAGAAAAGATGTGCAAAGACGGAATTGAGGAGGAACAAGGCAAGATAGGGGTCAGAACAGCTTGCAAGGCTGAATTGCTCTCGGTCACTCTGCTCAGATCCCCACTCTCCAAGAAGGTGCATCGTTCCTGCTGCAGAAAGGCTTTGGGAAATGTTATACCTTGAAAAGGTAGTTTAGATCTCTGCAGAACAGATGAAACCCCCTTGGCAAATTCTCTTGAATTTGATGGGGATAATATAAGTTAAATCTCATTCTATAAAAAGATAAGTAGAAAGAGGAAGAACATGCCTTTACCTCTGTGTTTTCTTGTAGTGTTTTAGCTGCTTGGACACATATATCATAGTAACCTCCTTTAGCTTATTGTCCCCAAAGATTTGTTTTCCTTTGGCCTTCACAGCTTTCAAATGTGTGTTAACATTAGTACCCCTCACCCAGCTATTGACTTCAGTATATTTGCAGATGAAAACATTTTCTTCATAGCTTACTTTCTACAGTTGCTTATTCATTTTGTTGTGATTACTCTTTTTCTTCACTAAGCTTCTTTTCATTGAAGGATTTCTTATTCTTCCAAAACTGGCCACACATGGGCTCATAAAGCTGATGTGTTAAAGGAGCGTCCTGCCTCACTGAAGGTCTTGAGTCTTTTTACAGTGCATTAATCCTGTCAGGATCTGAGTTGCATGATATATATCAGAAAAGCAAGCATCGCTTACTATTAACTGCGTGAGGATTGGAAATGGCAGTTCAGTAATGCCCTGAATGGCCTTGGAAGCTGGTGCTGCAGCACCTAACACACGAGTGAAAACTTCACCTGGCTGTCCAGTTGAGACACTGTTCAGAAACACCCCCCAGCACCAGCCATTGCATCAGGTCCAGCAGAGAAGCTGCAAACACTTCTGCCTTCTCACTGACTCATCTTGCAAGCTGGAGCGATCTATTGCTCTTCATCACCCATGGCATCCGCCTTCACCTGTTCTTCAGTCTTGGGACGGGTCTTGAATTCAAGTAAGAAGAAAATGCTTTCCGATCCCAGGAGAAGTCATGATTCCAAAAATATCCCCCATCTTTTTGAAGACAAAATGGATTCTCTGATGTTTCATGCAAACTCGCACCTCTCCCAGGTGATGAATGAGATGGAGGAATGGGGACATGGTGGCGGGACTGAAAATGAGGTCTCCAAGTCTAATTGCACTCAAACTTTGCTCATCTTCCTTGCCTCAAGTTTGGAGGAATCCATAGTCTATGATCCCACCGCAAACCCATCTCTTTTTTGGAGAGAGTACAACATTGCCAAGTGTGTCCTACTCTGAAAAGCCCAGCTTTGACAGCATCCCCTTTGCATGCGTACCAACTGGTGATTCCTTGGAGACAAAAAAGAAAAGTTCAGACTATATGTTGGAGGAGAAACATTTCTCACTTGAGGAGAGTTGAGAAGTAGAATATGTTGCCCAGAGAAATTGTGCCACCTTCAACCTTGCGCGTTTTCAAGACCAGACTAGATAAAACCCTGAGCACCCTGGTCCAGCCACACAGGTAACGCTACTTTGAGCAGGAGGGTGGACTAGAGACCTCCTGCAGTCCCTTCCAACCTGAACTACCACACGATTACTATGATACTATGACCTTGTGGTCTTGACAGGGAGTAGCCCAGCAGTTCCAGGAGCTTCCAAGGCTGTAAAGAAGAATCCTCCTGTGAGGAAGTTGAAGGTACAGCCACGGGTCCTCTGTCCCATTGTCCACCAGGATGACCTCTTTGCAGCCCTTGGGCTTCTTCAAACCTTGCAGCCTGCAATGCTTCCTTTGTCTTGAGGAGCCTTTGCCTTTTCTCCTAAAATGCACTGCTAATGGGACCGCTGGTGAGGATGGTAATGGCCAGGAAGAGATTTCTATTCTCAGCACTGACCTATTGCATAAAACTGGGGAAAAGTGTTCGCACTCGCTTTCCTTCTCTGCTCTCCTCTTGTTAAAGTAGAGACAATTTAGAATGGCAATATTTGTAAATGATTTAGCTCTGTGCTGTGCTGAGTTACTAAAATAATCATTGCTTCTCCCCCAGATGAGGACTTCATGCCAAAGGGGATTTGGACATGGGGGAGGCTGGTCTTCCGAATTGCCTGTTGTAGGTCTGGTCCTCCCCCCTCTCCTTCCCTCTGCGGGAAAATGCCATAATTCACCTGCCCCCATTTCTGGATATATTCTAAGGCACTGAAGAGCTTGACCACTCACTGTTAATCAATAGAGCTGGAGTGTAGCCATCAGCCTATTACTGTTTCAAGCTTTTTCAAAGCAAAAAGTGTCTGGAAAATGAAAGGCAGAGATGAAATACATACATTTCTCTGGTAATATTTCAGAGGCAAGGGCACAGCGGTAGCTTTCTTTTTTAAGCCTGTACCCTATATATAAAATATATTTGAGGGATTTGGAGAATGGAGAAAAATTAAAATAATTAAGGGGCTGACAGAATTGATTTAGAGTCTGAGGGAAGAGGCAGAGAATTCAACATGTTCAGTGTGGTGGAGCACGTCTGGCAGGGATGTGAGCGCTGTCTGGAAGTGACCCGAGCATGGCAGCGTGAATCCCCATCTAACCAGCCCCTGGCTTTGCTCCAGGGAGGTGCTGGGCCAACACGCTTGCTCCTGCACCTGGGGCTGCTCTGAACTGGTGGCAAACCAGGCTTGGCTGCAGTGGTCTCCTAAGGGTGCCAAGATCCATCAGAAGGAGTGCTGTGGTCCAGGAGTTCGAGCTTTCCAAAATTAAAGTCAGTCCAGGACTCAGGCTTGGGCTCTGGTCCCTCAGGGAGGCTTTCAGTTGGCACATATAGACACTCCCCACACAGGCGAGGTCTCTTGGGGCAGTCAAAGCAAAGGATGTAAAATTTCTAACACTGGGTTGAAAGAGGGAGCAGTTTTCCTTGGCATGAGGGCATCTCGGCCTGCCTGGCCGGTGCCCAGAGCTGGCCAAACCTGTGCTGCTCACTTTGTTTCAGGTGACATCCAACCTTCACCTGCAGGGACATCGTTAAGAGATAGAAGCTGAAAGAGCTTGGACTGGGCATGTCAGGGATGTGCAAAACCTCTCCGCTGCAGCAGGGCTGTTATTTTAAGAGGTGCGGCACTTACCGTAAGCACATCTGCGCTCGAGTCAGCAGATGGAGGATGCATAATTTAAAACAGAAGTGGCCAGGCTAAGGTTTTTCCATCTCCCTTTCAAGTGCAGCAGTAGGACGAATCTGCTCACATCAGGTGAGATTCAGCCAGTAGCTTCGCTGGCAATGGGCAAGCCAGGCAAGCCTGGACCTTCGGAGGTTCTTCCCTCCTCTCTGAAAAAGGAGTGTAAAAATCTTCTCCATTTCATGCACCTCTTCACTTGTTTCAGTAGTAAGAATCCTAACTCACCATTGGTAGCCTTGTCCTTGTTTGCATTAGGAGCCCGGCAAAAAAGCATTTGATGTTTCCCAGGCAGCAACTTTACTCTGTACCTCCACCCTGATAATCAAGAGTCCTCCACAGAAGCTCGCCTAGTTTCGGTGTAGTTAGTTAACCAGTCCTTTCTCTTCTGCAAAAGCTAATTCAGTTACATGCATTTCGCTGCAGATGAGCGTACGCTTTATTGCACATCAACCATTCAAATGAGATTCAACACAGGAGATGGCTCAACATCTCTCACTGAAATGCTTGGATTTTTCCCATGGAAAACGCTGGTTTACATCAAAGGAAGCTTGTATTCAAAAGCTTCCAGAGCAAATAACTTGAAACTGTTTTTTAACGAGGAATATTTGAGGTGGAAAACATTTAAACACACAACTTAGGAGATCCCAAAGCTCTGTTTATCTGTATTTATTAAATGCCTTTTGGATTATTACGTGACACAACATAGCGCTGAATCACACCCTCCAAACGCGCTGACAGCACCCACCCCGTGCCGCGCTGCGCACTAGCACCGGACCCCTAAGCTAAGACCAGACCTCCCCTGCAGCACTGCTGCAGTGGCAGAAAAGCTCCAGCCTCCAAGGACTTCTCACCTAATGGGAGAAACAATCGGACAGAACTATGGATGTAGGGAGGACTTGGAAAACAAAGCGGGTGGGCTCTCCATCCTTGGAGGTTTTTAAGACTGGGACAGACAAAGCCCTTATCAACGTGATCGAGCTTTGGGGACACTCCTGCCTTGAGCAGGAGGTTAGATTCATTCATCACCTCTTTGAATGTCTCCAGACCCTCTTTTTACTCAATCTAATAAGCATTTGGATACCAAAGATGCCATTTCTGTAGCGACAAGTTTCACATGCCTAACTTCAGGTGGGATTTTTGCTCACCTCCCTTAGTGAGATCAGCCCACATTCTCCTTTATTTGTGATGTCTGTCTCTGTCCCAGGGAAGTGCTTTTCCTCTAATGCGATTAGGAGCAGCACCCTGCAGCTGGCTGCCAGGTACCCATTGGCAAGCTGCTTAGAAAGCAAAAAACTGGGGTGGAAAAGTGGATTTTCCAGTGGCAAGAGCTAACTGCAGGCTGGTCTCACTTCAAAATGTTTGCACGGCTGAAATATCTGTGGCATAAGAGATTCAGAGAAAGAGATTCCTCCTCCTCTTCACCCTGCTGCAAGGATGTATTTTTCATTAAGCCCGTTTATGAAGGTCGTTGCTCACTCTAGATCAGTTTGGCCACTTGAAAGCTGCTGTAGGCTATGATCCTTCTTATGCCTTTTGCAGTTAGGCAGCCATCTGGCCAGCCCAAAAGAGGCATCTGTTCACTCTGGTTTCCTGCTGGGATGGAGATGCTCCTCTGTGAGCTGAGAGCCAGTGGAGTTTGTCCTGTAATTTTGACTCCACAGCATGATCGCTCAAAACTAGCACCATGCAAAAGGTTTGGTCACTAACAGGATGCGTCTGTTGAAAGTGCCCTGGAAAAGCTGGAAACCTCCTCCTGAAGTCAAAAGCAGGGGCAGGAGCAGAGACACCAGTAAATGCTTTGCCAGTAAGTGGAAGAGGACTGGGGAGACCAACACCACCCTGAGAGCAGAATTGCTGTCACAGGTCTGAAGGATGTCCCAGCAAGATGATCCATGGGCTTATATGAACTGCATATGGCTGGAACTGAAATGGGGCAGGAGGAACAGCACCAACTTTAGTGAAGACAGGTGACCATATGAGTCATGGGAGTGTTCACCATGAGAGAGATGTAGAGCTGCAGGAAAGGTCTACAGCATCTGCTCAGAAGCAGGACCCATTCTTAGACTCTCTGCTGTAGGTGTTTCACAGCAAGTTCCAAGCATTTTCCCAGCCTTTAGTGTTTCCTATCTACCAAACTAAACCCTTCTTTTTCTTTCCCCCCCTTTTTTTATTGTTCTGTCCTGCCCTTCCTTAGTGGCTATCAAGGGCATTCAGTCAGTCCAACCTGTCACAACGCTTTAGCTACTGGGAAGCTGATCTTTCCCTTACCTCCTAGTCCTGCCCCTTCTAAAATACATTCGCCCAGTTCATTTTACCGTTCCTCATGCTTCGTGCTGTCTAGGTGCACTAGTCTTATTCCCACTTGGACACACTGCCCAACTTCTCAAGGTCCCTTTTGATGGAAGGGACCCAAGTCTGGACACCAAACTGCATCCAAGATCGGTCCAGTGTGAAGCCCATGGTAGCCCTGCATGTCTCACAAGAAAGACTGGATCGTTCACCTTCACCCTGCAGGAGAAGCAGCCAACAGACACCAGTCCAAATGCCACCACCATCTGGCCTGGAGATTGGGAAGGAGGATTTTGTCACAGTCCTTCTGGATCATTTTACCAGTAGATGTCCAGATAACGTGTACATCAGCACTGCCAGTAACAGGAGAGGACTGGTGGAACAGAGGACCACCCTTCAGAATGGCTGGTCCTACCAGCAACCTGATCTAGAGGTCCAGGAATTGCTGAAATGCCCAGTGATCCCATTTTCCCTAGGTCTTGCCTTTGGTTGCTTCTTGGAAATGCTTGAGACAATCTCCTGTCACGGTGGCTGAGTTGCTGGCAGGGTTTGTTTCCACTTTTATCTTTGTCCACCTCTCTTCTTTTCCTGGACCACTGAGCAAGCGTGTGCATCTTCATGTATAAAATAACAGGTCATCTTCTTTCATCTTGCTGAAAAAACGACAACTGCCTCAGCAAGCACTGCCTGCCTCCCGGCCGTAATGCTGGGGAGCAGAAATGTGGAAAAAAGGACTGAGACACAAGAAAAGGGAGTTTTGCCATAAGAGATGTCAATACACTTAAGGAGCGTGTGTTTGCTTTCACTGGGCTTGATTCCAGCCTATGTTCTCCTAATTACCCAGTGCTGGGACCTCGTGGGGTGTTTGAGTGCCGGGGGCTGCGTGTGATGGAGCTGAGTGGGCTCATCAGGCTTCCTAACTAAAGCTGCTTGCAAATGTATTTTTTGAAGTGGTTTCCCTTCAGGAATGGGGATGGAAATCAAAAGAAGATGGCTTTCTCCTGGAAATGTTTGGCCCTATAAAATGAAATGAGGGGTGACCCCTGCTTGGAAGTTACTTGCTTCTGGGTTTTATCATACTTATTTGATGCCGGTATTATTATATTAGGGAATATCAGCTAGTAGTAGCTAGACGCTATCAGAATAAAATAGTTCAAAGACATTTCCAATCTGGCCTCTGCCCCTTACGTTCATTCCACAGGGAATTTTTGACTTTTTGTGCTTCCACAGCAAAACCTGGCTCTGAACTTGCTGCGAAAAATGGCCATCTCCAGCCCGTGCTGCTGCCAGCCCTCAGAAGAGCAGCGAAGGGGAAGGGATGCTCAGCAGTTCCTGAAACTGATGCGTAACAGTCATCTCTCCTTTGCACGCCCAAGGCGCTGCAAGCTCTCTGCAGGTACCACAGCACCCGGCTCCTCCGGCAGATTCCCTGCCCTGCAGCGCTTTGCTCTCTTGCAAGGGCAGAGTTTGTCCTAAAGAAGGATGGTTTTCCTTTCCCTGGGAATATTTACCGCAAAGAGAATGAGCTGACAGCAGAAGAGGCCTGGGGAGGGTTGCATAATGGTGGTGAGACTTCTGTCCTTCCTTCATTGGCAGCTCACGCCCTGGGGATTGCCACATTGCTGGGAGCCTGGGACTGTAGTGGTGAAGCAAGCCGGAGCTTACTGAACTCATTTAAGAAATTAAATCTTTTCCCTTTTCTCAGGAGCGTTGCCTCCTCTGGCAACCTTACACAAGATCTGAACTGTCCTGCTCTGTACCTCTAGCATCCCTCCATGGGACCCAAATGTCTTTCAGGGCTGCATCCCAACTCACCTATCCTTGGTCCAAGGCAGGCAGCCCAGCTCAGCACCAAATGGTCATGTCCCAGTTCTTCTCAGCAGCTTGAGTCCATGCAGTTCTCACAGAGGCATCACAACCCTCTTCCCCCTCCCAGATGTCCGTGCCGGATGGCACTGGCTATTTTGCCAGGTGACCCATGACCTGTCATGGGCATTCCCAGAGCAGTAGAGAAAGGGGCTGGAATGCCTGAAGGCAGGCATGGTGGCTTCTTATCATGGGAGCTGATCCCATCAGCTCCCCCATCGCATTGCAATGCCCAAGTGACGACCGCAGCTCCCTCCTGAAGCCCTCTCACACACACATATACGCACCTTGCTCACCCTTTCAATCCTGCACACCTTCCCCTCGCACCCAAAGCCCCTTAAAGCAACGCTCCTTTCTCCTCAACCTCTTTTCCACCCTATAGCAAACTACAACAGCTGTGCCAAATGCGTTCCCAGCGCTATAATGACTGCGCATACTCCAGTCTTGGGGGCTTTAGTGGGGCTGTTTGATGACAACATCTGCCTTTCATGGCACACTGAAAACACAGGAGTGCCGGCAATCAATCGCGTGTGCAGCAGGATGCCTAACGGGGCATGAATTGCCAAGCAGCGCCTTATAGGCACAGGCACTGATGAATTTGAGGAGAGAAGCTGTTTTATCTCATTGTTGGGTCTGGGGTTGTAGGTGGGTTTCCATCTGTCCTCCCAGGCCACATGTACGCCCCCCCCCCTCCCCGAGTAACATTGTCTGTTGGGATGTGATGGATCTGAGGATACGGTGGGACAGTTGGACTGGGGACTCGAAGGGCTGGAGGTCCCATTTGGCTGCAGACAGCTCATACACGAGCAGGCAGCAGAGCCTTCCCTCGCACACGAGTGTCCCAAACACTTGGGTACAGGGTAGCTCACTCCTGCTTTCATCTTTAAAAGCCACCAGCCCTTAACTCTGGAGGACGTTTAGCCTGGGGAGGCTTTCTCAGTTTTTTCCCTTTCTTTTGGCACTCTGAGGTCAAGTAGGTTGTCTTCCTGGAAAAGAAAAAAAAAACTTTCTCATTTTCTTCCTGGATTTCTATGCCTCCAGGGAAAAGGCTTCTTTGTGACTTGTGCTCAAATTAAAAAGCTCTTCAGCGGGACCCTGGCTTTCCCAAGTACCTACTGTTTCACTGCAGCAGCTCTGTTGAACTTGCTGTCTCCAGATCTTCCCCCGGGGTATGTTCACCACTTGTTTGATTCAAGGATCTCCGTGTGTGCCTTGAACATGATTTGAAAAATTCTGGACTGAAAGACACCTTGGATGGGACTATTGTACTCACGAGATTTCACTCCAAACATATGCTTTTGAAGGCTGGCATGAACTCAACGCGCGGTACGTAGTATCAAAGCATGGCTGAACTCTTGGTAAGAAAGGTCTTCTCCAAGCTAAAGCTTTTTTATGCGGAATAACAAACCCAAAGCAAAGCAAACTGCGGACTCGCAGGCACTGGCTGGTTGTAGCCACAAGCAGCACCCCAGATGTCTGCGCTCAGACCAGTTCGCACCAGTGCGAACACTGACCATGTTTTGTTTCCTTCATCAAAAAGAAACAGAGACACAATGTTTGGGTGAAATAAATCTCTGTTCATTTGCCCGTCCTGCAACCTTTGAAGCTGGGGGACCACCAAGTTTTCAACAAAATATTGCAGACAAGGAAAAGGAGCTTGGAGCTGGCAGCGTCCTGGGACTCGGCAGGCAGGGGGGCAGGTGGAGGAGCGAAACCCACTTTATCCCTCAGCTCGTGTCCGCTCTAACAGGATTAACCACTGATAAAATTTGGTTCTTACTGTTTTGAGTTAGTTACAAGCAGCAGTTGCTGCAGGGAGGGAAGGAACACTGGAGAAGTGGCATTTTGTGAAACGTGCAGGGATTTTAAATGTCTCTTTATCCTCCAAGTGGCAAAGGATGAATCGATTTATGGGGGGTGGGATTTTTTTGCTTTTAAAGGGGAAAGGGGGTGTGGTTCTCCCATGGCAGCAGGGGTCTGGGGAGAGGGAGGCAGGTTCAAATCCCTGAGCAGAATTTAACTTCTTCAGCAAAAAAATATCCAAATTTTGCCTGAATGCAAGCGGGACCAAAGGAGATAGTTCAGACCACTACAAATTCTCCTCGGAAGCCCTTTCTGCAAAGCTGCTTTCATTTCCAAGCGCCTTTGGAGATATGAAAGTACCAGGAGGATATTTTCAGCCCAACATGAAAGCACCATTTTTTTCAAACAGAGAAAAATTATTTGATTGGGATTTTTTTTTCTCCTTTCTTTTCTGTGCACTGCCCTCGGAACTTGCTGTCATTACGTCCCCATGCCAAACCTTCCTTATTTACATGTATCTCCTGGAGGGGATTGACTAAGCTCACCATTACTCAACAGCATCTTGGCTCCTGCACAGAACCACCACAAGGTTGAGAGGACTGAAAATAAGAAAGGTTAGACTGAATGGGGGCAGGGGAGTTGCTGTCAACTGAAGGTGACTTTCTTTTCCACCCTAACCTTGCTAAATAAATTGATGAATAGTAATTTTGCTATTTTGAGTGGATCCCAGGAAGAATTCTCCCTCAATCTGGGAAGTTACTATCTGATCCAGCACTGCTGCAAAGAAATGACCTATACTTCAAACTGTATTGATTTTTGTCACTTGACCCCTTTTCTGCCTGGAAAGCATCCCACCAGGTCCTGAACTCTGCTGCCGCCTGGCAGAAAAACTTCAATATGAGTTGCAATAAACACAATTATTTTTGACTTCATTGTATTTCTAAGAGAGCCACAAACAACATAAACTCAGGTATAAAACCCCAGGATATCTGAGACAGACAAAATAGAAAAGCGCTGCATGTGGCAAATACAGTCTGACAGCTGCAAAATAAATAATTCCTGGCTATCAAGGAATCGGAGCAGAAATCAAGCTATAGCCATAATCTCTGGGTTGTAAAGAAAAGGCCTTAAGAAGCTCGGGAAGGGAGTTTATCACCACATTGCACATTTTCCATCTTTGCTGTCAGAAGAAGCACACTACTGTCCACAGCCATCCCTGCTCCCAGGGTGTCCCGGACTGAGATAACTTTTCTGCAATTTCCCTGCCGCGGCAGTAACAGCTGTTCTGCATCTCCTCTTCTTAATCTGGCTGACACAACGAGAGACAGAGTGCCTTTAATTAACAAGGAAGGAATAGGATAAATTAAACCTTAAGGTCTGAGTCATTAACAATTGAAAGCATTTAGACAAGTCTTTTTCCCTGCAGCGTGGCGTTATTATTAATTATAATGATCAAGCGGGCAGATATTCCTCAGGATCCATAGCAAGGTATTAAATATTGCAGGGGGATAAGCGCACACTTTCAATCCACAAGAAAGGCTTAAATGAGACTGGTCCCTTTAGGTCCTGGCACAAAGCATGGATGTACACGCTCCCAACCTTTGCCAATCCCTCCGGCTGCCGGGGAGGAGAGGTCCTGCTCCCACCGATCCCATGGCCAGCAAAACACACAGACATTGTGCTCCATGATTCATCAGCATGTCAGGGATGGGAAATGCCTTCCTTCAGAGACTGGCTCAGCTTTATAGCTAGATGGCAAGGGGTGTGTGTGCACACAGGTGGGATCAGAGGGATGGGTTGGGTAAGCAAGGGATCAGGCTTTGCTGATGCTCCTAGCGTGCTGGAAAGCACCAGTCTCGGCACTTCTTAACCATCCTTGTCCTGGAGTCTGACACTCATGAAGCCAGGGGCTAAAACCTGTGCGGTTGAGAGATTTTGAGTGTTCGATCTGTGGGTCCCACCAGCAGAGGCTGAAAAGGAACCTAATCACAGCTTATGGGTTGCGTTGGTCACGTTGGATCCGTGCTAATTCTTCACTGCATCACTCGGCTGCAGGAAAAGATGCATTTTTGCCCATTGATTATGGCTTTAACAAAGAGGGAGTTTTGGGCAGAACATGCATAGCAGTTGTGGAAAACCTCATTTACATTCCTGCTTTGTGTATCTTGCTCATGAGCTCCAGAATTAATCAGTCACCATTTTATGATTGGGAATGAGCTTTCCATAGTGATCAGGGGACTCTTATGGCTCCTGGTGCAGCACAGGGGGAGTTGGACGGACTTCCTGGGATATCTGGATGTTGTCTCTAGAAGATGTCCCTTGGGCACTGATTTCTTCTCTTTTCCTATGGCACATGGTATGTCATTGTGGCTTTTCTTCTTCCATGCAGAAGGGGGATGTTTTGTCCAAGTACGATTTTCACTGCGGCACCAGGTTTCTGGAACCACAGACTGCGGATGGAGTACGCACCCAACACTCACTTGCTCCATGCCACCCTGGTGACAGCGCTGTCAGCAATGTGTGATGGAAATCTTCCTCCTCATGTTCAACCCATCTTGTGCTGGACCAAAGCTGGGGCTGAATGGCATCTTCTCCTGAGGTCTCTTCTCCATCCCTCTTCCCAACACCACCACCTCTTTCCATCTGAACACTGCTTCTCCATGAGAGACTAAGGTCAGACTGGCAGGCCTGTTGCGGCATGGATCATTTCTTTCCGTCCCTCAGGCAGGGATGCTACTTGCTGTTCTCCAGTCATACTTCATCCCTGTGTTTGACCTTAATTCAATCTCACATGCTGTCTCAGATTTTGGGTGTTTCAGTACTCAGGAATGGGTTATCAATCTGAAACAGAGCTGGCTCTTCACCCCTAGATTTGTAATTCCCATTTCACTACCCACATTTTCCCCAAGTTTCAAGAAGAGAGACGACACTGAGTGTTCATTTGGGCCATACATCCCTTCTTCATCTCCACTTGGGCTCTGTCACTTATTTTCCCTTTCCCCATATTCCTTATACTCCCAATTACCTTTCCAAAGCTCCAATTTGTACAGTGAGGTCTGGACCTGTCACCCAGCTACCCATTTTCAGAGATTTTCCAACATGCAGTAAATCATTTTGGAAAACCTTTTTATGGTGTCACCAACTGGGATTTCTCAGTGCTGCTCCTTAAGGGTTCTCCATTTGGGGTCCTGCTTTGCCTCCATCACTCAGCTTGATCTGAACTGACATACGTGCATTGGTTCTAAGCTAATTTTTGATCATGGTGTCTAAAACCTCTGCTTTCCAAAAATAAAGTCTGAAACACCTTCACCTCTGTGACTCACTGCGGTATTATGTGCCCTGCCTCGTTACACATTACACCAGTAATCTCGTTCTCAGCTCAAAACACCACTGTTAATGATTTTGTATTGTTGGCTGGGTTATTGGCAAAAATGTCGTGGCCAGAAAGAGCCCTTCAGGAGGACCTACAATGGCCATGGGTTATTTTGGTATCAGCTCTGCACTGATGTTGGCCAGGAAACCCAGGAGCAAATCCGTGACCCACTCCTTCCCGTATAGGGTTGGGCTTGGAGAACGACCCACGCTTTTTGGCCAGGCAGCACCACGCAACGCTCCTGCACCAAGTGACATGCTCAGCTTGGCTGCCCAGCATTGCCTCCTCCTCTCACCCACCCGCCCACTCACACTCTATTTATTCAAGCCCCCAGAGAACAAGCAAGGAGAGAAAAAAAAAAAAAAAAAATCTCTCTGAGGCAGCGTAGAAAAAGCAAAGTGATTCTGGCCAGAAAGTTTGCAAAGCCCACGAAGGGTTGTGGCGAGGACCGCATTGGAGGATGCACACTGCCTCTCCACCACTTATCTCATCGAGGCAGAGCTATCACGCCTCTCCCACACACCAGCCCTCCTGCAGCCCAGCAGGGTCTGAAGCACAAAATGGCCTCAAACTTAAAAGGGAATTATTTATTTATCCTGCTGTGAGATGTTTTTAATTAAGGTTGCAGCCAGAATTCAGCCTGATATTCATCGCCAGCGTTAAGATGTCTAATTATCGATTCAAAAGCCTATGAAATTTGGACAGGCTGTTCTGCAAAGTGCTGCTGTTATTGTAATTAAATTGGGTAGGATAAAATTTCTGAAGTGATGTCCTCACTCAAAGGGACTCTGTGACCCATTGACTCTCCAGCTGACCCTCATATTGCCTATAGAGAGCAAGAAGGTCCTGAAGGTCTTAAGCCTCTGGCTTCTGGAGCCATGGGAACCTTCACTACCACGAAAATAACAAGAGCGAAGTGCTCTGGATTACAGGGAAGGGTGCAACACCATCTCCAGGTCCAATGTGCACAAAGCAAAGTGAAAAACCAGATTATTCCTGTGTCTGGGAGGAACTGCACGTCTTTGGAGCCACCCTCAGCCATTCGGTGTATTTGATTCACGGCTTGAACCTCCATGACTGGTGCTATCCAGCATCTTAAGAGGAGTGTGCTGTAATGTGCTCAGCGCAAAAATGTCACGAGACCTATTCCTGGCTTGAATACGGAGGGAGGGATATAATCCCAGCCCACTCTGAAGCACTTTTCATCAGGCGAGGTTTTCTTTCGCTTGCAAGCCTCTTTTTCCATTTTGATGTGATTTTAAAGAAATATATATAATCTAAACTGCTATAGAAATTTTTCATCTGTTTAAAGACCACAATAAGCAAATATTTTAGGAACAGTTGCTGTAAGGAAAAAAAAGCTGTGAAAAAAAGAAAAAAGCAAGGATTTTCTTCAGGGGAAAAAACGCCTCTTCACCCGAAGCCCATGTGTTTTGGCCTTTTTATTAAGGAAGAGGGGAAAGACATGGTTCAGAAAAAGCTGAACATTCAAAAGGGTGTGAAATGAGATGGCGTGAGCATTAGCCTTGTGCTGACTCTTTTAAAGTCTCACCTTACCTAATAGCTCTGTTTCTTTTCAGCTAGGAGACAGAGGAAACAATTTGTACAAATGATTGCTTGGAGAAAGGCCACAGCAATTTGTATATGCTAATCAGGTTGTACCTGCCAATCATATCTTATTTTCAGTAATATCTGTGGCTTGCAAATGCAGAAAGTCAGAGTAGGGTACCTATTCATAGACACAAGCCAAAATAGATGTATCTTCTGTGGTCAGAGGCATCACAAAAGCATCCTCCTTACAATTATGCAACCCTTTGCTATTAGCAGCGATTCATGGATGCCAGCCGGAATAAACATACAAATAGGTAAAGCTGATCTCTAGGACATTCCTGAGTCATCTGGAAGCCAAGCTTTTCTTTTGGGGGATGATATGACCAGTCTTTTCCCTGTGCCTGTTGTACTACTGTGAAAATAAGATGCATATGTGTCTCTTCCTGCCGCAATCTGTAAAATAGCATTTGTAACGTTGCAAAGATATGCATGGCCAGAATTAATATGAAGGCACAACAGCTCGAATCTTCCAACTCAGCCCTACCTTTCTGGCTAATTTTGTATTTCAGCTGAGTCATGTTAAATGGCCCCAATTTTTGACGGGGCTAAGTGCCAGCAGCTCCCACTGACGCTAATGGGCTCGGCAGATGCTCAGCACCGTAGAAACCTGGGCCCCGAGGTGTGACGCTGTGCAGAAAAGGAAAATTATTGCATCCTTCCGAGGTGTTGATGGCACCGGAGCAGATGCTGCGTAATTCAGCAGAGCATTGCTTTGCTAAAGGGTCCCGCAGCATGGCTGGGCAGGTATGGTCCCCTTCGTCATGGTGGGACAAGGCTGCTGTGGCCTCATGGGCATCTCCATCGCATCGGGCATGAATATCCATCAGCCACAAGAGCTGTCCCACAGCCCTGCCAGCTGGGGGTAGTTGCAGTGCAGGGCAGATGCCTGTGCTTTGGCAGATGAAAAGCAGTGTACATAGGAGTCTGGGTAGCACAGACCCTGTGGGGACACAGAAGAGAAGGTCCTTTCTGCTCTGAGCATAGTGCAGAGCCCTGGGAACCCACACTCAGCTGGCCTGGAGCTCCCAAAGCTGTTAACTTTCTGCATTTCCTTATTCCCTTCCCTTTTTGAAAGAGGAGAGTGCAGAGAGGAGGTTTAGAGAGAGATCAGTAGGATCTGTCTGGGATAACCATGCCTTAGCCTTCACGAGCTTTTGAAGAGCTGCAGATAGAGCCACGTGTAAGGGTCTGCAAAGGCTTTCACACGCAGCTGCAGGCTGATTTGATCCTTTCTGTTGTTGAGGTGAGAAGCTGTGGTGACTCTGGGGCTTAGCCATGGACCAGCATCTGGAAAAATGTGACCTGAGGATCACCCAGCCACTGCATTCCCAACAGGAGACAGAGGCATTGCACGTGGCAGTGATGGACACCAGCATGAAACTGTCCCAGTGGGATTGGTGTGGGAAAGCTGCCAGCGAAGCCTTTCCCTGGAGCAGTTTAACTCCAGCAGAAATGCCAAGGAAAACACCGGCAGCATGGGAAGCCTGGCAAAAAGCCTGGGGAGACCCTTCCCTTTATACTGCTGGTGGTGCTGCTCCCATATGTGTAATCATCCACCGCATGGGCTTTGCAAGTGGTAAAAATTAATTTATTCACTTGTACAAGTTGTTGATTTTCTCTTGAGCTGAAGGAGCAAGAAGCCATGTATTTTTGGAGCTGCTTGAGCAAGATTTCAGCTGCTTATCTGTGCCTAAATGCAGCTATTTATGAAATTTTTAAGCCCAAACTCTTACTTTAAGTTTCTGCTGCTTTACAGAGCGTGGCCGCAAGTTGTGGCCAAAAGTGAACTCTTCTCTTTATTGGACTGCAAAAAGCCCAGCTTTGGGGTTGAAATCTCAGCTAATACAGCAGCCACAACAGCAAGACTTGAGTTCATACTCCACATCAGCAGCCAGCCAGGTACATCTAGCATCTCCCTTAGCCTGGCCTTTTCCATCCAGGGATCTAAAAGTATATTGCAAAGAAAAGTCTTGCAAGCCCCCTAGCAAGCTTGGCCACAGCTGGTAGCCCCTCTCGATCAAGCACTTAGCCAGTATTCAGGATCTTGCTGTCTCTTCTTGAGTGGGATAAATTAGCTATTAGAAGAGGTCTTTCAGAAATTTGCACACAAGCAAAATAGGGATGAAAATGTTTCCCTGGTTGTGAAGGAGCTGGGGCACAGTCAGGCTTTTCTGTCAATGCTTCCAGCCTCTGCTCTTCCCCTCTCTCTCCTCTGACTCCTACTGAAACAGACTTTCTTCCTGGCCTCTGGTTTCCAAACCGGAGCTCTCCCCAGCATGCCAAGTCCCTGCACAGCCATACCCAGCCCACCTCCACCACCCTTCCTGCTCTCTGTCCTCTCCAATAGCTGCTCTCTGCTTGGTGGTCCTTGTTCCTCCAGGTATCCTAACCCAAACGGCACCTGCTTTCTTGGAGAGACACGGTACCTCCTCCCTCTGAGAGATGAGCTTTCACACCACATCCATCACAGCCTCATCTCTGCCACAGACCTGCTTTTCTTTGTATGGACGATATCTGCAGTTCCTCACCCAACTTAACCCATGCCCAAGAAACGTCCCTGCTGCTTGTGGAAATCACAAACACACGAGATGCGTGGTTTGCATTCAAACTTCTGGGTGAAATTCTGTAAACTTGGCATTTGTGGGAGGACAGATGAAGTTGAGGCTAAAAAAGATGTTTGTGATGATATGTGAGATGCTCCTCATGCTAGCATGATTACGGCTCTTTAGTGGCTAGCAATCCTCATCAGGGACCATACGACTTGACTAAAGGGCTACTGTATGAACTCAACATTCATATTTCAGCCACAGCTGGCACCCCGGATCCAAAATGTTTGAACTTATCTGCAGGGAGAGAAGAGGAAGGGGATGAAGCTGGGTATGCAGCTTAATCCTTAGCTGGAAAAACCTATAGAAAGCAGGGTCACTCAGTGTTGCAGCACTACCAAACTACCAAGCTGCAACAAGGCTTTTACCATCCCATACCAGCCCTCTCATGCCTCGGCACCACCATCAGTCCCACACAAGGTTCCA
>JAVJGI010000001.1:40891940-40940539 GCA_035590275.1 Ibycter americanus
AGTGCTATTTAGCTACTCAGCCCAAACAAGCCACAGCTGCACATTATCCACATCAGCCAACCCACCGCCCCAGAAGCCAGCCCACAGCTGTATATAATCAATGTTAATTAACCCTCTACAGTTCCTCTACAGCTCAGCTTTCAGACCCAGACACATAGGCACCCAAAACGTGGACACAAAGGGTGACCCTGATAACCATACACACAATTTTACCACACCGCAGCCTTGCCCCGCTCTGTATTTACGAAGCCGTACGATGTTTTTCCGGAGACCTCATCTCTCCTCCCATCTCATCATTAATCACCAGGCACCCAGACGAATCTCCAGCGGCAGATGCTTCCTGCCACTTCAGACGTCTCCCGGCACTTGGCGGCACTGCCCGTAGAGCTCTGCCCTTTCCCAGCAGCTCTGCGGAGACAGGCTGGGCCCCGCAACGGGAAACGCATCCCTTATCAGCCTGAGTGGCTCTGACAAGACACTTCTGGGGACTATTTTGATCTTGCGGAGTGTGTTTTCTTGCAAGGATGAGATGGGAAAGGAGTAGGGGAGGAGGATTTTTGCCTCTCAAAATGTGAGTCACACGAGCCCGTATGACCCAGCTCACCTCTCCAGGCCTGTCTTTACCTGTCAGCTGGATTTTGCTTGTTACAGTGCAGGGCTGGCCTCTGAGGGTTTAAGTCTGCAAAGAAAAACACAACAAAAACAACACTGCCAACACCACAGCAACCCACATCTCAGACAACTAATGCTACAGGAAGACAAAAAGAGGGGAGGGAACCTTTTTTTGCTTGTCTAGAAAGATTTATGTAGAGCTTGGCCATGGCTGTGCAAGGACAGGGCTATATCTCTGGCCCAGCTAAAATAGCTGAAACCAGTTGGGAATATGTTTCTTCAACTTTTGGTACTAACCGCACCAGCTTTGCCAAATATGCAAAGCCTCTCACCCAACAGTGAGCACTCAAGAACGGTGGCGTGCTCCATAGTCCTTGTCTTCACCCCAGTGGTCAAGCACACCCTTGGACACTGAAAACCAGCCCGCGATCCAGTGAGGAGGGGCATCTTCAAGGCAGCTTCCCACTTCTGGAAGAAGCCTCTTGATGGTCCCCTGTTGCTGCATTTTGGCAATGCTACTTGTCGGGTTTTGCACTGCCACATGCTGGGGACAGGATGAGGATGGGGTGGGAAAGGTGGGATTAATACATGGACAAATGCATTTTTGCTTCCTCTATCCTTCTCTTCTATTTGCCTTATTCATTCTTAGGACACCCTTACCTTAATGTGCCAAAGATTGAAGGAATTTTGAGGAAGGACTCCACTATTCATGCCACACGCTGATGTTCTTCCATCATCTGCTGTTGGTCACTGCCAGATAGTGGACAATTCTGACCGTCAGCATGGCCCATTTTGGCATCAGCATGGTTTTACCTTACGATTTTGTACATCTTCAGAGCATCTGTCACATGAGATCACAAGGTTTTTCCCACAGCGCGCAGCAAGTGATTTTCTTAAGTCCCTAAGGGGCCCGCCCAGAAATGCTGTGATAGATGTTTGTTGGGATGGAACTGAGGGGAAAAAAAAACAACTCTTGAACAATTATGTCTAGGCACAGATTTATGGATTCATGTCTCCCACACCCTGCCAATCACATCATGCTATCTCAAGTTGCTACAAAGCCTTACACTACCTAATCTTAAAAATAATCATGAAAGTTAACAAGTTAACTCCAATAATAAGCAGTCACTGAGAGTGGGTTCAGCTCTTTAAACACAGAGCCATGGGAAATGCTCCAGGTTATCCCAGCCGACCTCCAGCAATATCTCGATAAGGGTGAGAGTTTCCTACAAACCCTCTGTTGTAGCTGCCCATATAGACGGCTCAGGGACCCCATGTCATCCCAAACGGCGTTATAACACCTATATTCAGAGAACCAAATACCACTGTTGCTGTGGTTTCACCCCTCTACTGTTTGTTGTTTTTACAGATTTGGGACCAAACCACAGTCCTTCCTCAGTCTGGATTCAGGGTTCTCCCTTCTTCAACTTTTTTTTCTTTTGGACAAGATCGCACCAGCTGGGCTCTTCAGCCGTGATGCAGCTATGACAGCAAATACTCCACTGGTTCTCAGGTTGAAAATAAATCATTCTGCGTGCACCATGAAAAAAAACCCTCTGTTTTTCCTCTAGATTTCTGTTCATGGATGATTGGGTTTGCTTGTTGAAATAGATGAGCAACCTGGGTGAAGTGTTTGTCTAAGTGTTTATCTATTCCCAACAGGAATTACTGAGCATCCAGGATGGCTGAGCTCAGCCCGCACCAGTGGAAGCGCAACCAAGGTTTCTCTTTGGTCATTTTATTTAATGAAACGTGCAAAGTTTTACTGTGTGCAGCTCTGGGGCCTCCAACATAAGAAGGACATGGACCTGTTGGAGCAAGTCCAGAGGAGGCCACGGAGATGGTCAGAGGCTGGAGCAGCTCTGCTGTGGGGACAGGCCGAGGGAGTTGGGGGGGTTCAGCCTGGCAAGGAGAAGGCTGCAGGGAGACCTTAGAGCACCTCCCAGTGCCTAAAGGGGCCACAAGAAACCTGGAGAGGGGCTTCTCACAAGGCCACTTAGTGATAGGGAAAGTGTCGCAGCACTATCAGAACTCCCAGGCTGCAGCAACGCTTTTACCATCCCACACCAGCTCTCTCATGCCTCAGCACCACCATCAGTCTCACACAAGGTTCCAAAAGTTCATCTACTGTCCGTGCTGTTTCTTCACCCTCTTCAGGCCAGTCCACCCTGCTTCTTCCTCGGCTGTATCTGGGTTCTTCCTTCCCCAGGCTCCTCTTCCAGCCAGCCTCTCCTCACCTGAGCCCCCTTCTTCTCTCCTGGGGCCTCTCCTACATCCCTGGGCTCCTCTTCATCCACTGACTCTCTCTTCACCCAGTGCTCCCTCTCTTCCAGGCTCCTCAGTGCTATTTAGCTACTCAGCAGGAACAAGCCACAGCTGTACATTATTCACATCAGCCAACCCACCACCCCTGAAGCCAGCCCACAGCTGCACATTATCAATGTTAATTAACCCTCTACAGTTCCTCTACAGACAAGGGGGAATGGCTTTACACTGAAAGAGAGGAGATTTAGATTAGCTATTAGGAAGATTTTCTTTACTGTGAGAGTAGTGAGGCACCGGCACAGGCTGCCCAGAGCAGCTGTGGGTGCCCCATCCCTGACAGTGTCCAAGGCCAGGCTGGACAGGGCTTGGAGCAACCTGGGCTGGTGGAAGGTGTCCCTGCCCATGGCAGGGGGGTGGGACTGGATGATCTTGAAGGTCCCTTCCAATCCAAATCATTCTGAGTCTATGATTCTGTCAAAACAATACGTCTTTGATGTCTTCCATCAAACGTGGGGCTCAAGAGCTGTTTGGGAACACGGCAGAGGGGCTGCTGCTGCAGGGTGGGACCCCTCTGCCCCCTTGCAAGTATCTTCCACATGGGTGTCCCCATCGCAGCTGGCCATCGCTGCCTCACTCCACAGACAGCAAAGACAAACCCACAATTCCTGGGCGCAGTAAGACACACATCTAGAATAAGTCCAAGAAACTGTCCTTTCAGCAACTTTTTCACTCCACTGACCTCAGAGGGAGCTCAGGGTCAGAAGCTCAAACAGATGCATCTACCCACCAGGCATTTAATGTTAAGTGAGGTGAGTCCTACAAACACGCAGATGTGCTCATAGGAGCCTCCTCCAGAGGTGAGGCTAACATCCATGGATGTTGCTGAGTGCATTTTTAGGGCTTAATTACTTCATTGTTTTATTCCTGGCCTTTTTCACACCTTATGATGGACTCAGGACAAAGTCTGGATCAAATTCTCTGGTATGGCTATTTCTTCCAAGGATCTGGATTGCCCTATTTCTCCCAACAATTACAGATGTTCTGTGCTAAAGTTTGCCTCAGTGACTCCCATTACACAGATTGAAAAACCACAGTCCTATGGGGCCAGTAGATTTGAGATTGGCCTATTTTGTGTAATTTTAAGTGGTGAATCTATCCAGAGAGCCACGGAGAAGGTGAAACAAGACCAAACGTAGCAATGCAAAGCGCTCAGCAGCCTTTGTTCAGCCGTGATGGATGCTTTATTTGTACAGATCAACGATCCATTGCACTGTATAACATCTTCATTACAAGTGATGCATAATTCTGAATGTAAATCCTCTTCCCTTTTGGTTTTTGTTATTCATGAAAATTCTTGACATAATATCAAAGCACATCTTTCAGGTCCGTCCCCCTCTCTGCCACCGGCTTGGCCATCCTTGTCACACCACATCTGCAAAACCCACTTACCAGCTCATTTCTGGGTTGGACGTAAAACCAGCACAGTCCTTTGGACTGCGTTTCATAAGGAACAGTTAATCATCTTAACTACTACCGCCTTCCTGAATAAAAGATTGTGAGCGCCTTTGCTTTCATCTCTGTACAAGTGGTAAGGGAGAATCCTGCAGCTCATTGTGTGAACATAACACACGCTCCCGGTGAGAATCTGGTTATTCCTTTCTACATTTCAAAAGGCAGCTATTGTGCAAAAAAGCATCTTAAAGGCCCCGGAGTACTCTTGGGTTTTTGCTTTGTTTTTTCTTCCCAGAACCTCAGTGGATTTCATCTAACAAACCATCATCTTCAGCTGGGTTTTGGGCATAACAGATTTTGCTGCTTGGTGTTTTCCCCAGCAGCCCAAAGCTGTGCTTTCCACTCAGCCTGTGGCACAGCCAAGATTCATCTCTTCTTAAGAAGTGTCGATGGCGCAAGCATTTCATCCCCTACAGATGGAGACCTGAGATGCAAAGACTCTGGCCAAGATCTACTGAAGCTTTTTGGACTACCCAAGCCTACCCTCTCTGTTACCTGGGCTTGGTGACACACACTCTTGGTGGTGGCCCAGAGGACTGTGCCTGTGTTGACCCTGAGGGGCTGCAGCGTGTCCAGAGCCGGGCAGGGGCTGGGGCAGGGGCTGGGGCACCAGCCTGGGGGGGGGCGGCGGGGGGCACTGGGGGGGGCAGCCTGGAGAGAAGGGGGCCGGGGGGGACCCGAGGGCTCTCTGCCACGGCCTGGCAGGGGCTGTAGCCAGGGGGGTCGGTCTCTGCTCCCAAGGAACAAGCGACAGGACAAGAGGCAACACCCTAAAGTTGCACCAGGAGCAGTTCAGACTGGAAAAATGTCTTCACCAAAAGGGCTGTCAAGCGCTGGAACAGGCTGCCCAGGTGATGATGGAGTTACCATCCCTGGAGGTATTTAAAAGACATGTAGCTGTGGTGCTTAGGGACATGGTTTAGTGGTGGCCATGGTTTAGTGGTGGCCTTGGCAGTACTGGTTTAACGGTTGGACTTGATGATCTTAAAGGTCTTTTCCAACCGGAATGATTCTCTCATTCTATGATTCACCTTGAACTGGTCTCCAGAGTAGCTATTAGAAAATAATAAAAGCTGAAAGCTGAAGCTGCAGAAAGGATTTGCCCTTGGAGGGGGGTTCTGCAGCCACAGGAGGTCCCATGAGGAACCCATCCTCGCAGGATAGTCACAGTTCACTTGTGCAGTCATCAAACTCCTCAGTCCTTAACTTCACCACCACATGCTGAGCCACCATCAGCCCCCAGGGACCGGCACGCTCCCAGAAAATCAAGACAAAGGGTCACAGGAAGATCTAAGTGGCTTTAAAAGCCCCGAGCTCTGTGCAGCATGTTGAATTTTTAATATCCAGTGTGCTCTGGTCTCTGGGCTACCCATGCCCACGTTCAGTGCATGGGTCTTGCAGACCAACAGCAAACATCTCTCCAGCCAAGTTTTCTTCATATGCCCCAAGCCAGGGGGGTGAGCAAGCTCTTCTGGTCTCCATCTCTTCTCTCTAGTATAAACTAAGCTTTTGCTGAGTGCAATCAAGTACCTGCCAGGACTCTGATGAAGTTTATGGATGGAAAGAAATAAGGGAGGCCGTGAATTTATTGTACTGTGTCTGTTTTGTTGTAAATGTGCATATGTGCACCTTGGGAACACCAGGTATAAACTGGGGTAGCTACATCCATGGCTGACACTTCCTAAGGTCCAACTCTGCCCTTATCAATAGTAAACTCAGCATGTGTTGGTATCTTAGCTCAGGGTTTAATGGTTTGTCTTTATTGTTTGGGAAAAAGAGTAAAGATAATTTGAATTTCACTTGTTGGGGGGCTGGATGAGTGGGAAATAAAGGGACTTGAAGGTAAACACAATTTAATTGGTTTGCAAAACTGTAATTTTATTGCTATAATTTGGCTTTTAACTAGGCACCAACTCCTTCTTCCAGTCCCACCTGGCACTGGTGGTAACAGGTACAAACCAGTTGCCTGGGACAGCACACATGGGGAGAGAGGGTTACTTAAAATCTTTTAATGGACCACCTTCTGATGTCTTACGGACAACACTGAACCCCCAGCACCAGGTGGGTAACACTCTGCTACAGGGCCTGATGCTCTCTTCTAGTGTAAATGGTTGTATCAAAGCTGTGCCTGTAATCACACCTAAAAAAAATATATATATTTTTTTTTTCTTTGTTTATTTGTGATACTGAGAAACATGTTCCTAAAAAAACACCTGGGATCTAAAAAAAACATTTTATTTTATTTTGTATCTTTTCAGAAGCGTATTTCAAGGAGCTTTTGAAATAAAATTGAAGTAAGTTTAAAACATTAAATGTAACTTCTAAACGAGAACATTCAAGCGTTGACATGCAAGAGTGTTAAAGTGTTTCAACTGTCAAAATGTTTCAGCTTTTGCAGGGCTCTTCCCAGCTGAAGTGATGGGTGAATTAACAGGAATTCATGAAATGTTTCTGACAACCAGATCAGCTCTTTTGGTGGTACCTCCTGTTGCCCCTGACTCTAGAGGGAATGGGCCAGATTCTGCACCACCACAACTCCGAGCTGCTACTCCCACAACTGCAGCAGCATTTTGAGCGAGACAAGGCAAGACTTGACTCACGTTATTTCTAGCTGGGACTTTGGCCGTCTTGTGCATTTATTTGTCAGCTGTCCTGGAAAGTGAGTCTGCAACCCACAAACCTCTGTGCAAACAATATCGTATCCTGAAGGAGCTGGGGTTTGTGTGTATCACAGATAAAAAGCTTGAAAAATGTCAAAAACAGCACAGTGGGTGCTGATAGCAACCCGAGCCTGAGCTCTGGCTCTTCGTGCTGATAGGGACATCACACAACTCCAGCGTTTAGGACAAGGGCTGAGTTCCAGTGCGTTGCCTGGATTCCCTCTACAGTCTATAGGGAGAGGTGGCTTTGATGGGGGCAATTCATCCCATCCTGTGGTAGGCAGGTCAAATACAAGGCTGAATCACCTGCAGGTACTAATGTCCTCCACGGTCTACAGAAGGAGCACGGAAAGCTGGCTGAGATAGCATCAGAGAATCATTTAGGTTGGAAACAACCCATAAGATCATCCAGCCCAACCGTTAACCTAATACTGTCAAGTTAGGATGATACATCTAACACTGGGATGGCTAAAATTGAGATGGGATGCACTGCAAGGATTTACCGGCTCTCAATGCTGACCTGAGCACTGCCATCAGGCACATGAATTAGCAAGAGACCTACTTGCAGCAGGTCCACACACAGCAACAAACGGACAACTTTAACCCAGCAGAGGAATGTGTCCCACAGCTGCAGCAGTGGGACTGGCTCATTTCATCTAATCAGATAATTACAGCATCACAGGAAGCAAAAACATGTTTTTCTTTGGAGGCTGGGTACTCAAAAGCTTTCATACCAATAAATGTTAAAACTTATGTTCTCCTCCCTGTTGGCACATAATGTCAACAGCATCACTGCAGATGTTAAAGTGGGATAATCCACAGAAATTATCATCATCATCATCATCATGCATTTCTAAGCAGGCACTGAACTGCCAAATAGCATCTTGGGATTGTCTGCAGATCCGTAAAAATCAACTAGAACAAGAGTGCTGTTGTGTGCAGTGCTGTACACCCATGGCTCATGGGATCAAGGGAAAACCAAGTGCTATTGAGGCCAATCAGCCAACAAATAAAATAGAGAAAGATGAAGGACCCGCAGCAGTGCAGCCTTCTCTGTATGTGGTGGGAAGTGGAACCAGCTGATACAGCACTGAGCGACATGGCCAGTTGATTTTGATGTGAGAAGACAGAGGGGATCCTTGGATACAAAAATCTTGAGGAACAGCAGCTAACACAGCCCCGGAGGCCCTTTTTGTCTCCATTACTTCAATCCAAGTCCATTACTCACAGCCGGGCAGATTGTATCCATCCACCTGCAGGAGATGACCAGCATGTTCATCACAGCATCCTCAGTGGGTTTTTCACCCTATTTTCTCTCCTGACCTGTCAGCTCCCACGCTCCCAGCCTTTAGAGCGATGGAGAAACAGGCCACTCTGCACATGGCCAGGCAACATCTCCTGCTGCTGTCCCATGGTGTCCCATCACACAGCCAGGCATAATATGGACTCAGCCCTCAGCACCGAGGGGACAACATGGACTTGGACCTCTGCCTCACTTCTTGCAGAGCCAGCAGGGACATGTCTTCCCTTGATGGGTTTTAAATGGAAACATTTGGCTCTCCCGCTCCTTGGACCAATGAGCCAAAACACCTCCAGAGCTCAGGAGCGAAAATTCATAACTTCTGTGTACCAAAAGCCACACACTCAACTGTTTATCCTTCACTGTATGTATATCCCTCCCACCTATTATCCTTTTTCTTTTATCTATTTTTTTTTTCTTTTCCCTTTTCCCCCATGCCCTTTTCCATTGGTACCAACTACCTGCTCCTACAGAGGTGCAAACCTCTCGCCAGGCAGTCTCAGTTTGAAGATCTGCTGTTTCTATTTCAAACCCCAACACAGACCCAGAAGTCTGTCTGATTTCTTTCACAGTTGGTGTAACAAAAGATAGTACCTACAAACCTTGACCAGCAGAAAGGGGTTTGAAGATGGGAGAAATCAGGGATTCTCCACTGTGCTCTCAAAGTCGAGTAGTTCAAGATGAAGCACCGAAATCCCCTTCCTTCTCCACCCCCAGATCTCGTCCTAAAGCATAAAGGGACATTTCGGGCACGAAGCCACCGCTGTGTGACCAGACAGCAGCTGGGCACACAGGGGAAAGTGCCAGCACCCCTTGTCACCGATGGTTTTATTTGCACCATCTTTCCCAGCTGCGCTCTCACACCCAGCCTCCCCAGGGCTGAACGAGCCCAGAGCTGGACTTTTGCTTGCCCAGGCCAGAACATCATTGTCCTGTTTAAAAAGGACTTGATTACATTAAAAGACCCTTTGAGGATGGAGACTCCCTAGGCACGCGGGAGCCAGAACTCCCGGGTTTCTCTCTAATCAATGTGCAGTGCTAAATCAGGGCTTTCTAGCCTCTTGGAAAAATTTGTAGGCGAGGCACCGGAAAGGCTCCGGAGGCTGCCGTTGAATTTTGATGATGTTCATCCATTATGGATGAAGAGGTTTATGTAAGAGTCTTTGCCTGGCGTTCATCTGAGGCCAGGCTGTCCTGGGCTGCAGATGGTGATTCGTAGCGTATCAGAAGGGAGAGCGGGCACAGGAGGAGGGAGAGGGGATCCAGAGCTGGGATCGCAGATTTTCTTCCAACAACCAGGACCACTCATCTTCCCAAAAAGAAAAAAAAAAAAGGCTCCAGCACCTGACACAACCTTGTCCTCCCTGCAAGGTACATCCTTGCTGTGTGAAATACATATAAATGCTCTGTTTGGACATGAATCATGCTGTGGTTTTTCAGGTGCCAGCACACCTCTATCCGTTACCCTTGCACCTTGTGGAAAGAGGGACTTTCCACGGGAAGGATTTCCCTCCCATCCTCTTGGGTGATGCTCTGAACATGTTTCCAGTGAGACTGGTGAGACAGCTAAGCCTTGCTCGCTCTGCTCTCTCTAACCAGGGAGGAGATTAATTAAGCCAAAGAGTTTGCTAATGCACTATTAGATCTGTCCACAGGCGAGGCAGGAAAATGAACCACAGTTAATTAGCAAAGGTATTATTAATAAGACAACCGGATCAGAACCTGCCTGGATGGATTATCGCTGACCCCCAGCTCAGACCTAGAAAGTTCATTAGAGTGGCTTTGGACATCTCTTTTATTTTCTCTTCCTGACTCTGCCATCCATCACTGAGGATTTCCACTTATTTGCTCGTTCTCCTACAGGGAAATCAAACAGATGACCGAACGATGACCATCTCCTGGTGACACCCTGCCTGTGTTTGCAGAGCCCATACTGTGTCCACGCTTGTGGGCAGGGTGTGGAGAGCATTCAACGCCCTAGCAGGGACGACGGTGGGGTGAGATGGGCCACGGTTAGCAGAGGCCACCACTTTTTGCAGACCAGCAAAGCTCTTTGCCTCATGTGTAGTCAGCCAGCCTCCAAAATCAACAGGACATCTCTCCATCCTTAATAAAGCCAAGGATGGGTATGAACACACTTGCCAGGGGTGTTACTGCTTCCCAGAGCTCAGTCATGCCCTCAGTCTCACCCCAACACCTGGACCAAATCATCCAGATCTTTTCACTCTCCTAGTGCACAGCAAATCCCATCTCCAGCCTCTTTCCCTGTAACACCTTTCACACCCAGGAACAAGCCCTTTCCAGTCCTGTATAGGCCCTGTAAAGCCCGTTTCCATGGGCAGAGGCATTACTCCAAGTGAAGGTGCCCCGCAGTGGGTAGAGGACACTCTGCTGCCCATCCTATGCTCCGTCTCTGCTCTCTTACATACCAACAAATATATTTGTAACTTTGCTGAGTGCTGCCACAGATTGACATGACATCTTCACTGAGCTTGTCTGCATCAGCAGCTACCTCTTTGCCTTCCTTTTCCCCCGCAGAGGTTTCACCGGTTTCAGAAGTCCTCCGTGGGCAAAAAGTGTGTCAATTCAATTTGCGTTGCCTTCCACTCGATGTGAGGCTCCCACCGCATCTACCAACATGGGTGTTCCCAAAATACGTGGGACTCGCTGAAGCAAGGGCAAAACAGAAACATGGCAGAATGGTTCCTGCGCTTTCCAGGATTTTCTCGCCTCCCTCAAATTCCCCTGAGTGACCTTGAAATCTTATGTTGGTCTCACAAGATTGCAAATGAAAAAAACTGAGCATAAATCTGCTGCCTAAGGAGAAAGTGGCTGCTCATTTCTCTTCCTTGCTTGCTCCTCCCATGAGTTTTATTGTGTTTGCTCCAGGATTTCCTGTACTTTCCTGTATACAGGAATTTCCTGTACAGACCTATAGGTTTGTCTATGCCTTCTTCAGATTTCAGGACAGCCTGTTTATATCCACTTCCCATTGGGTCATCCAAAAATTCAGCTCTAGTTTTAGTGCCCTCCCCAAGCTGAGTTTGACACCCACTATGCCTCATCACTCCCCTACCACCAGCGAACCCGCCAACCTGACTTTTAACACTAGGAGAGCCTTTTGCTGTCATCCCCTGAAAAGCATCCTGAAAGCACGATGCTTTGTTCACTCCAAGGGAATCATATTCCGGGGGAGCATCTCTCTGCTCATCACCTAGACCAATGCCAATGGAGCAAACCGCCAAAGGGATGGGACTTAACCCCTGCATCCAGGCTCCAAGTGTGGGAAAACAGGCAGCAGCGATCTCTGCAATTCCCTGCTCTTGGCTTTTGCTCTATCTGAGCATCTGCTCTTCCTTCCTCCCATAACGGTGTGAGGACCAGCCTGAGATGGGAGGTGAGTTTCCTTAAGACCCATTCCAGGAAGGTCTAACTTGTATCAGATAAGAAAGAGAAGGTGGGGAGCCTTGGGATGAACTGCACGACATAAGATGGGTGGAGGTGGGGCTAAGTTACCGATAGAAACACCAGCAAAAGAGACATTCCCAGAGATGCTCACCTTCCCTGCTGGACAAGGGGGTGGCACGTCCTCCTTGCTGTCCCCATTGCCCTCCACAGAATGGAGCAGGGACTCTGTGGGGAGAAGACCCCAACAGGGGTACACAGCCTCTGCCAGCAGCATCTCGAGCTCTTGGAGGTCAGCATCCCCCAAGGCTTGCTGCCAGGACCATTGCTGCGAATCCCTTCTCAGCACCTCGATACCCATTAGCTCCAGCAGCCGAAACAGCAGCTCTTTGCTCAACTGGGTCCTTCAGCCACGGGTGCTGTGCTTGGGTGCTAACGCAGGTGAACCATGGCTCAGCCCTGGCGTCATATATCTGCAGTGGGGTGTCACTCCTGGTGAGTCACAACTGGACCAGAAACGATGCCGGGCTCCAAACTGCTGCCATCAGACAGAGGGATAATTAGATCTTTGTCCTGCTCCCGCCAGGACTGTGTGGGCTGGATGTAAGCTCCTTGGTAGCACGACGCAACCCTTCGCTGCAAGGGAGTCTTGGGTTTTGGGCCACGATGCCTCTCCTCGCCATGTCATTGAGACGCAGCATAGCAAACGCTGCCGTAAGATGGATGGATGAGCTTGGCTGGCAAAAAAATGGACAGCAAGGGTGTGAGATAGTTACACTGATAGCCCATCCCAGCATGGAGAGGGTGAAACAGGGCCTTCAAGCGGATGGGAAGTGAGATTTATGAGCCACCGCGAATGGTTGGAGGAGGGATGGGAAGGGAGTGATGAGTTCATGCATGACCCAACCAGCCAAGGTGTTAAAAAGCCCTTGAAATAGCAGGTCTGGCACTTGACAGCAAGTGATAATGCCCTGAGTGGGGGGAGAAATCAAGGGGCATCATGTGAACCCATCCACGTGTCGGAGAGAGGGAGCACCACGTAAACACAGCCAGACGTGGACTGGCCTGAGAGCATCTCTGAGTGCTGTCTCTAAGCCATCTTTCCTCTTCCAGCCACGCTCAGAGCTGTAACCCAAAAGGAGATGATGGCTTCTGCTGTGGAGATGTACAGAATGCCATGTATGGCCTAACCCTACAGTGAATGGAAAGGAATGTTCTTTTTCCTCTGCCCCACCTGAGAGGGACTGTACCCTCCTCATCCAGGCTCCAGTCCCCTCATCCATCACCACCCTCTGCTCAGGACAGAGGCCTGGGTTAGTCCTCACCACCAAAAGTCAGAAGTTTGGTGGGGCAAAGGAGGTCTCAGTGCTTTTAGTTTGGGTGGAGGTACACAACCATACTGGCAAGGTGGGGAACTGTGCCTTTGAAGAGGTTCCTCACAAGAACCAAAACGGTCTGGTGGTCAGGCTGAGATGACGTTCTCGTTACAAGATGCTGGACAGTGAAGGTACAACCACCCTGTCACATGTCCTGGCTACATGGCATCACTCAGCAAAGGTCCTCTGGAGGACCCCACTAGGCTGACACAACTCCAGATGTATTTCAGGAAGAGTTTCCATTCAAATTGAATGGGAAATGCAGCGGTAGATGTGCCTCTGGTGACATTTCTTAGCCAGATGAACTCTATGTTGACTTCTAGGCAAGACGAGGTCCGTGGTAAACATTAGAGATAACATGAGCGTGTGATCACAGCTTGTTTTCTTGCACCTGTAGCTGCCTCCAGCATGAAGCACCTGGTCTCTGACAAGATCTATGAATTCAGGGAGCAGCGAAGGGAGAAACACCACGCACAGACACCTTTCCATCTGCTCGTCTTCAGCAGCAGGCAGAAAACAGTTGGAAGAGAGCAACATTTTTGGCTGAGAAGATGACAAATTGTTGCGTAGGACATCACACAAATACACAGCCAACTCCTCTGGGCTCCATCTGACCTCAACAAACACCAAGAGGAAACCACCAGCATCGCAAGGGAGAGCACAAAAGGCCATGGCTCAGAGCGCTGCAGCCCCTAAATGAGTCAAGGTCTCCCGGCAGGTGGATGAAATCTACCCAGGGATGGCAAAAAGAGGGTTAAAGATGCAATTCCCTGCAGGCTTTCTACCAGCCTGCTACAGCACTCCCTAGGTATTTACAAAGCTGGTGTTTTCTGATGCCTGGCACAGCTCAGAGGAACCTGTTCGGCTCCAGGTGTGGAGCCTGCAATTAATAAATCTTCTATTCTGTGAATGTGGATCCATCCTCCAACTTGGGAGGCTGTTTCCAGCAAGAGTGTGTGCATTAAAAAAAAAAAAAAATCATTAAGGTTTCAAGTGTGAGAAACCAGGTACCCAAATGACCAAGGCTCAGGTTAATTAGGCTACTGATCAGTATTTTTCGTGAAGGGGGTTAAGGATAGTTAGCTCTCCCCAGCACAAAGCAGTGCATTGCTAGGAGGAGGCAGCTGGGAAGAGAGGCAGGTAGGTTTTTTCCCCGCCATGAAGCTAGCAAGTCTCCTCTTCCACAGCAAATATTTGCCTCAGGTGCCTAAAAATATAATGCTTTGGGATTTGGAAAACTTTTTTAAAACAAAGTAGCCACTTTGAACTAACACAGCTTGTCTGGCATGAATCAAGTCAGAGCTCGCAGGGATTTTGCCACAGTTCAGTCCCAAAGCCCACCCAAAGCCCTGTTTCAGTTTAATTTTAGTCTGTTGTGGACTGGTTTAGGCTTTCCCATCACTTTGGAGATGTTAAATCCAGGCTTTTGTTGCCCTCGGCTTTGCCGCAGCCGTGTGCCCGGCAGAGGTGATGGAGGGAAGGGAAGGCAGCGGAGCCCCCTCGCTAATGAAGTGCAGCACCTTGCTGTGCTCAGGCTCCGCGCAGACGGTCTCAACTTGTCTCATGACCGAAAACATCCCAGCGGCAGCAGCTGCGGCGCTTGTTTTAGCTGCAGACCTGCCCCCAGCCCACGCGGGTCTGTGGCTGCTCCGGGATGCTGGCAGACGGGAGGCAGGCTGGGTGCTCTCCTGCTGGGTGCTAAGAGCAGGGCTGAGAGCACCCTGTGACCACAGGTACCTTTATTATTATTATTATTATTATTTACTTTATTTGCCAGGTTCCTAAGGAAACAAGGGTTGTGTCTGTGCCTACTGCTCGCCTGCTGCTCACCCCTCTCCTCTGCTTTTATCTTTGCAACCTGTTGACCAGTTTCAATGGAGAAGAATGAAAATATCCTGGCTGGGAGCAAAGGGATGCTTTCAGAGACAAAACCCCTTCCAGGCACAACCACTCAGAGGAGATGGTCATCGTGAACTGGACTCCAGCTTGCGAAGAGCATTCATGTTTCTCATGATTTACATTCTCCTCCTCGAAAGCCTCCCTAGCAGTCATAGCACCAAGGCATGGTTTGGGTTGGAAGGGACCTCTAAAGGCCATCTAGTCCCACCCCCTGCCATGGGCAGGGACATCTGCAACCAGATCAGGTTGCCCAGAGCCCCGTCCAACCTGGCCTTGAATGTTTCCAGGATTGAGGCATCTCGCAGCTCTTGGGGCAACCTATGCCAGTGTCTCACCACCCTCACTGTAAAAAATGTCTTCCTTATATCTGGTCAGAATCTACCCTGTTTTAGTTTAAAGCCATTCCCCCTTGTCCTATTGCTCCAGGCCCTACGAAAAAATCTGTCTCCATCTTTCTTATAAGCCCCCTTTAAGTACTGAAAGGCTGCTCTACGGTCTCCCCAGAGCCACCCTTCCTCTGCATTGATGGGTACCACGCATCCCCAGCCTGTGTGCCACTGAGGAGGCAGGCGTGGCTGCAGGTTTGTTTTTCACTATTGTTTGCAAAGGATTCAGAGATCCCAAAGCTTCGGATGTGTGAGTCATTCCCAGTGCCTAACCCACCCGTGTCATTTTATAAGCCCTTCCTTGGGAGTCTTTCCGCCTGTTTGGCTTTCAGCTACCGATCCGACACTCCCAGGCATGTGCTGTGCAATCTGCGGGAGGAAATGCTTTCTCAGATCCTCCCGGGTTTGCCCTGAACTCCTCAAGAAACCGGGGAAGGGATAAAACAGAGCATTTCCTGCCGACGGAGGGGATTTGACCTGGCACTAAACCCATCACCCGCAGAGCAGTCGCTGGAGAGAAAAGAAAGGATGGAGAGGAAACTCACAAGTCCTTTTTCATTCCGCGTGCCCAGGCTCCCGATGATGAAATCCAGTGCCAATGAATTATACAAATGCTTATGCAATTAGAAGGAGCTACAGTCAGTCCTTCTGTAGCCAAAAATAGCTCTGTGCACCAGCAAAGGGCCTGCCTGCCTTCACATCTTGTTAGGAAGAGAAAACACTCAGGGCTGGTGAGTGGGAGAAGCTTCAGACAGAACAAAATATTCCTGTCTGCTAACGCTGGAGGGCAATGTGACACACGGGTGAAACACGCAGCTGGCCCCACGTGTTCTCCCTACCAAAAATCCTCTGCCTGAGGGTCACATCCCACTCTGGGGATGCAGAAGGGACATCTCTGTGTGTGCAGATACCCAGCGGGTATCTGCATCCAAAAGGATGTCTTGTAATGGTGCCAGCCAGGATGTGCATGGTCCCAGGGCTCTGGGACGGTGATCCCTTCATATCAGCATAAGAGATTTGTCTCAAAAAAAAAAAAAAAAAAAAAAAAAAAAAACAGCGCTCTGGGCCCTGTAGGCAGGGGCTGGAGGGAGCCCCAGCCCCAAGCGTGGCACCCATGCCCCTTGCAGCCAGAGTAGGTAAACCCAGCTCCCCTGGGCTCCCTCCAGACCACCACACTTTGCTCTTGCAGAGTCTTTAATAGCATTTTTTCTCATCCTGCTCCCCAACCTTTTCCTCCACAATCTGCCCAGGAGGAGATGGTTTCCTGCTGCCATCCCCCCGTCCCCCCAACAGCGGGGGAAAAGCCAACCCCCTCCCAGCTCCAAACAGATCAATAGACTGAAAATGAGGGGGAGGAAGAGAAAAAAAGTGTTTCTTTCTGCTTTGGGCTGAGGTTTTGGGGTCTTGCAAGGGAGGGTGCAGACCACAGTGGTGCTGCCGAGTGCTGGCCCCACCACTGGCAACACAAATCCCAGACCACATTTGCAAAGCATCCCCCTCTCCCGGCACACAACACTCCTTTCCAGCCTCGCATCCCTCTGCTGAGGAGATAACACTCAGTGGGATGAGTGTGGCCATGCAACCTCCTCTGAGCCGCTCTGCCTGGCTCCCGGCACACTCAGGAGAGCTCTGGCTGCCACCCGTCCCTCTTGGAGGCTTCCTGGCCACGTTGACTCCCAAGTCCTAGTGCATATTCCTCGAGTCTTTCCTTGCATATATGACATCTAGAGATTTTCATAGGAAAACTAAGAACTCAGGGAAGAAGGGAGGAGCTCAGAAGAGGTGTATTTGTGTGTTGTCTTCGCCCAGCCGTCCACACCTGACCCTTGCAGATCATCCAATAAAAGTTTCTAAACCATGGTATAAACAGCATATATTCCCTGCAGCACACACCTAAGCCTTGAGGAGTTAAATTGATTAAGTATTTGAATAGGAAGCATACAGAAAGATAGCTGTGCTGCGAGAGGCTGGCATTTCATAGTTCATAACCCTTTTTTCCTTCATTTTCTGCTTACTAGCTCTGACCCAGCATCTTTCTGCAGAGCTCAGTGACGGCCAGTTTCAGGTCATGTGTTTTTTTTAAATGAAACACACACCCATCCCCAAACTCTATTTCTAAGCATGACAGATGGGGCCAGCAGCTGGTTTAACTGAAGTCCCCTCAGCAGATTCAGGTTTGAACAATTTTGTCATCTCACCATTAAAATTTCAACTGGTTTCAGTACTCTCTGAGAGTGGGGAGATAGTGCAAGGTGATTTATGGTTGGCATCAGCCCACTGTAACCTTGTGTGCATGTGGCTCCATGTGACAACATCACAGGAGCAGGAGCTGGTGACCTTCCTTGAGTTTGAAGCATAAGCACGCTGCTCTTCTGGCACAGTGTATAGAAATACCAAGGAGACTTTCTGAACAGGGGAAGCAAAACAAGGCTCAGGGTAACCGCAGACTGCACTCTGCTGCAGTCTCGTGTCCTGCTCCCTGTCATTTCTTGCTGTTGGGTGTCACTTTCCAACAGCAGCAAGGGAAGGGATGAATCTCTCATGCATGGTCTGAAAAACTGAGTTTGTCCAACAACACGTTCTCACTTCTCTCCCAAACACACTGTTACCCAACATCTGGGACATGGGGCAGGAGGCTGGTGCTCAGCCAAATTCTCTGGGGAGCAGCAAGTGAGGTTTGAATGATGGCCCTGACATGCCCCCCTAAGCACCTACACTCCCAAGTGGCAGAAAGTTGGCAAAGGGACCACTTCCAGCGAATGGACCTGAGGGAGATGCATCTATCAGCTTCATTCTCAAGCTGTTGGGATAACAAGAGATAGTCCAGTTTGATGAGACATGTTGCCACGGGACAGTGCGGAGTGCAGCTCTGACACCGTGCTGGTCTTTGGGCAGAAGGGTATGAAGATGGGGAAGTTATGAAAGCTGGACTCTGCACAACGCTATGGGATGTCCTTGGTCATGACAGTGATCTACAGGTCATATCCATTATAGTCAATAAAGAAAAGCAAATATTTCTGGGGTGTAAATCATCTTCTACAGTCAATGTCAGAATGAGGTGAGTCACCTCCCAGAACTGGCTCTCTCTCTGCGCTGACCTGGATGACCAGCTAAAATGTTGATATTTAGACATTTGGTTTAGATATTTAAAATCAGGTGAGGCAAGCCTTCCCCTTCTGACTAAGCTGGATCAGTGCTCTCCACCCAGAGCAGTGAAAGAGCCTGGGTTCTGGAGGGCACCAAGTGTTTCTTTTCACAGGGAAAGTTTGATATTTACTCTGGGACTACTAGGGGATTAGCCTGAATTTACCATAGTCTTCAAAAAGGGATCTGGGGACACACACCCTCTGAGCTGGCCAGGGCATGGCCAGGAGCTTGAAGGAGAAGGGAAGCAGAAGCACCATCTGGGCTTGGCAGAGATGCTCCTGAGATCCGTGTTCTTGGCAAATCCCAGCACTGCTGAGGCCTTCCAGGATAAAGTGGCAACGGACCAAACATACCAACTCAACTGCACTTGGCCCAGGGTGTGGAGGAGGGTGGAAGGGGGCCAGAAATGCTCTGGAGTCCATGGAAGTCACCGGAGATCTTAAATCCTTCCTGGCAGCAGTGCTGCTGCCAGCGAGGGCGGAGGATGGCTGCGAGTCCCAGAAACACCGTGATGGCAGGAAGATGTCCAGGTGGTACACGCCAGTCTTGAACCAGTTTCTAAAACAATTCTGGCTGGTGGAAAGACAAGTGGTCAGCAAACTGGTCTTCTTCTGGTGGTCCATCACAGATTGCGAAATATCCCATGGACACACCTGCATCCACAGAGCACGGGTTAAAAACTACTGATGAAAAAAAAAAAAAACGGCCACAGCAATGTTTATAGATGGCAGCTGGGTCTGGATGTGCAACCCTAGCTGGAAAACCCACCTTGCCCACCTGTGTCCCACCTGCCAGCCTTCCAGATATCTAAGGGCATCTCAGGTGGCTCCTGGCACAATGGTCAGGCCACCAAATCACACCCCTGCACTGCGGACACTGTAGTGTGGGTTTCTCAATGTCGGCAACACCCCACACTGGTGATGGTAGAGGTGACACCGAAATAAATCACCCTGACCCCAGATACTATACCAAAGAGGGACAAATAAGATTCCTGGGATTTTATGGCACAGTCCAAGGGCGGTCATTGGTGCAACATTTCACGTCTCCGTTTGTCTGGGACTAAAACAGAGGCTCCAAACTCGGCGTCTGGGAGCGTGTTTACTAGTTGGAAGAGGTAGATGTTGCAGACAGCAGCATCTAGCCAGCTTGCCAGTGAATTTATGTCGAAGTTTTGCTCGTGGAAAAAACATATTGTGGTAGATAATGTTCTCGGTGACAAGCCAGATGTCAAAACATGGCAGGATAATGTTACTGAAAGCCTCAGCTGCTATAAAAGGGAAGTGAAGAGACGATTGTTCCTTCATTAGACATCTAAATTTGATGGCATATTACTGTGACTGAAAGGCTCATGAATGCACAAAATACAGCAGGTCTAAAAGTTCTCCAGGATTATCAGCCAGGGAGTTTCACAGGAGAGGCTGATCACTTTTGCTCTCTCTTGTGTGCACACTCACAGCCAGATGTGCCGGGCTGCTGCGAGCTCTGCACACCTCCAGCAAGAGCTGATCTACCACAGACAAGCCATGACAAGAGGGTTTCTTTACCCTCCAATTGCTTCTTGCTAAGTATTTCAGGTAGAGCCTGGTTAGCAGGAGCCATATTGGGTCGCACACCCAACCCATCCCTACTACCATGCACGCAGGAACGTACGAGTGACTGCACTGCGCTAGAGCAAAGGTGTCTCTAAACCCATGTCTGATAGTGGGCCATGGCGGGTGGCTTCAGGACAATGGGAGATCTGCAAAGGTCTGGGGCAGTGGCAAGCAGCCCTGCCTTCACCAGGATGCACCACTGTGGTGGTTCGCTGGAGTTACCATGGGACAGCTCAGACCATTGCTTGTCCTGCCCTCTGGCCCCGAGGAAGGGTGGTGAGTAGCTTTCCTCAGAGAGTTCATGGACTAATGACTAGGGCTTTCTCCAGCAAGTCAAGGTCTGAACCCACTGCGTCCTTGCCCACCAGGCTAAGAGATCTAAGAACTGGTGTGTTATGCAGAAAGTATTCATCTCCCTCTTTAGGCATTGGCAAGCCAGGCCACGTTCATCACTGCTGGTTAGAAGAGTTGGTACCTCTGCAGGTGCTTTTTGCCTCTTAACCTGCATGCCTGTCTCCGTATGAGACAGATGTTGCCTCTAGATGAGTTGGGCTTAGACACCAAGGTTTTAGATAGTTTAAGGAGCTGGATCACATGCATGACTTGCCCACACCTCGCCTCTGGCAGAGGAGGAGACCCGACCCATCCCTCCTGAGCCCTGCCTGTCCATCCTCCCTTCGTGGCCACCAGCAGCAGCAGGCTGGACATGACCACATGGTGCCCCTACAATGGGAAACAGGGTCATTCCTGGGGGAGGGATGCTCAGGTGCCACTTTTTGACCAAGCCTTCTACAAAAGAGGCACATGCAACCTTACCTGCATAGTGTTGAATCAACCTGAAACCCCTGCCAGACCCCAGCAGCACCCCCTCGCAGCTATGCCTTGTCACATGCACCCCAGCGCCCTCAACCTGCTCAGATTTCTGAGGATTAGATGACATGGGTGAAACTATGCTCGGCCGTGACCCCTCTGCAGCTGGAGTCTCCACCCAGCTCAACAGTCCCAGAAGATCAGCAGATCAAAGGAGCCCCAGATTTTGTTACACCTCCATGACCCTGGTCCTGCAGACAGAACTGCAGTGCTCAGAGCACCAGAGAGCAGTGAAGCATCCGCTGGATCGTATCTTGCTGTCCTGAGAAGACTGTAACAAAACAGGTATCCTGAAGAACATAAAAATAAGAGGGTTTGAGTTGGTTGGTTGTTGTTCGGTTCGTTGGTGGGTTTTTTTTTTTTCCTGAAGAAGTGTCTTGCTATTTAACTTTGCTTTTATATGCAGACTCTTTTAACGAGGGCTTCATAAGAGAAAGTCTCTCAACACCTTCGGGCACTGGCTAACAAACACAGGTACCTGTTTGCACACCAAAACACAGAGGGTGCTGCACAGCGGATGGGAGGTCACTGGGGATGGGGGACATTGCCTGCCTGTTTTGGCAGAGAGCCCTTCGCTCTGTGCAGCTATAAAGGCTTGGAAAGCCCATGCCTGCTGCCCACGTTTGCTGCATGGGGTCTGTCGCCCTGTTGTGCCATGCTGCGTCTAGACTGGTGTCTGAACATACTGGATGGATGATGCTAGAAGGATAATACTGGACAGAAGGACATAAAACAAGCTGAATCTTGCCCAAAACAACAGGCAGAAATATCTCCCGTGATTTACAGGTAGACACCTGTAAATCACACCCACAGAGGGGCTCAGGTTAGATCAACACCAAGGACCAGGGGCTGCATGGCACACTGGGAGGGTTGCCCAATTCCCCATCATTTTCTGCCCAGATCAATGTGCCAAACACCAGTGTTAGCTCTGCCGTGAAAAATGCGACTCAAGGGTACTGTCCAGAGCAATCATCATCCTCTTTACGAGTCACAAGGACAAGCAGCAACTGTTCAGATTGCTTTTGAACTTTGCTGGTATCATTTATCTACATTCAATGCTCCAAGCCCCATCTGTCTCGCAAAGATTTCCTCTTGACATCAGCTCTGCGTGGCAGTTCTTTATCAACGTCATGGTGTCTTGTAACACAAAAGCAACCTGCCATGACTCTTCCAGGAGGCTTTGTAGCAAAAGAAAATGAAAATGCTCCTGCTCTTAAGGCTTTACCTACTTCAAGAGTTATTTATGGGTGTTGTTGAATGCACACATCGTTCGCAGAGATAAATCTCAGTCAGTCACATGTCGCTCATCTCCTGAACACCTTTTAAGTAAAGAAGGAGGAAAAAAATCCAAACATAAAACTAAAATAGAGATCAGCACAGAATAAGAGGGGTTCTTTGGGTTGTCCTCTGCAGGATCTCAAGACCTGTGTGAGAACCTGTAGCTGTGTGCTGGTGTTGGCTGGGACAGAGTTAATTTTCTTCACAGTAGCTAACAGGGGCTAGGGTTTGGATTTGTACTGGAAACAGTGCTGATAACACAGAGATGTTTAGTTACTGCTGAGCAGTGCTAAAGAGCCAAGGGCTTTTCTGCTCCTCACCCCACGCCACCAGCGAGGAAGCTGGGGGGGCACAAGGAGCTGGGAGGGGGCACAGCCAGGACAGCCGACCCCAGCTGACCCAAGGGACATCCCATACCATATAACATCATGCTCAGCAAGAAAAAGCTGGGGGAAGAAGGAGGAAGCAATGTGCAGAGTGATGGCATTTGTCTTCCCAAGTCCCTGTTACGTGTGATGAAGCTCGGCTGTCCTGGGGATGCCTGGACCTGCCTGTCCCTGGGGAGTAGGGAATGAATTCCTTGTTTTGCTTTGCTTGCGTGTGTGGCTTTTGCTTTACCTGTTAAACTGTCTTTACCTCAACACACGAGTTTTCTCACCTTTACCCTTCCAATTCTCCCCCGCCATCCCACGGGGGAGACTGAGCTCAGTTGCTGGCTGGCGTTAAGCCAAGACAAGCTGCCATCTCCCCATTTTACAGGTCAGCAAGCAGAGGAAGACAGAGGTGAAACGCTGTTCCCACTTGCTTATGAAGGGGTTAACTGATTTCAAAAAATAAAAATAAAAATTGCCATAATAGTAATGCTTGCCTTCACATTTTCACAGTATTGGAAGTATTGGAGATGCCTTCACTGTGTAAAACAAAAAGCAATAGGACTCTGCACTGGGTACAAGTTTCAACTCTAGCTCCTACATCTTCCCAAGCCCACCTGAGTGAGTTCCTTTCTCAATAAAGGAAAAAAATACCAGATCACACAGTTATAGCAAAGCAATTCTTCCTTTATCCAGCACTGGCTACTCTGTGCACACCAGGAAGCCTCCCACACTGACAAACAGCTCTTCAGGCCAATACAGCTCCAACTGGTGCTTCCAGGACTTTTATCGCTGGTGTAACTGCACATACGCTGGCTGTGAGCTGTGCTGCCAGCATGACAAATGCAAGTTTGGATGTCCAGAGCCACACCACATCCGAGCACGCTGATTGCATCTGCCCAGAAAAGACGGAGCGAAGCAGCCAGCCCGATATATGCTGTGCGTGCAGAATGAGACCCAGTTGGAGACGGAGAGAGGATGGGCTGTGGGGCTGGAGGCTCCTCAGCCTTGTTCTGGTCTCTCCTGTGTTCCTCCTGTGCTTGTCCCTGGGACCCACAGGAGGCATCAGCAGCCCCGTGTGGATAAATTAATGGCTAAAGCAGTTATTCAAACCATGAAGAAGTGGGTCCCAACACAACTGAGAGTGTCTGCAAATTCCTTTTGCTCCGGACCGATCGCCTGGGAGCAGCACCGATATGGACCTTGCATCCTTAATTTCATGTTAAGACACATTTTGTTGCTGACCAGGAAGCAAAGTGGGCAGTGGAGCTGGTGCACAAAGTATCATTTAGTACTTTTGATCCTAAAATGATCTGCTCGCAAAGACACAGCCCTCATAACCTACTCCCAACACTTTTCACATGAAAGCCCTAAAACAGTAGGCAGATCATTTTCTCCATTTCACGATGATGAAGAACAGTTTATTCATCAGCTGTCACTTTTTATCACTTAATTTTAGGGGGGTTTAGACACCTTTTCAGGAAAATAAATCTGGGAATGCTCTTAATAACCCACATGCTTGATTAGCGGTTATTACGCTGAGCTGGGAAGGTGACACCCGGCTACATCCTCACTCTGCGCCTGGGGACCGAGAGGAGAAATGATTGATGCAAGGCCATCCAGGCTGGCTCTGGAGGGAACAGGATGCAAGGCCAGGTCTTTGGAGGCTGTGAGGATGGTTTAATTACAGACTCTGCTCTTCTCCGAGGAAATACCCCTGCTCCCCAGTTACTCCCAGCAGTGCCAGCCACAGAAGCTGTCCTTAGCGTTCAAGTCCAGCCATGCAGATGTCCTCCTTTACTACCACAGTGGGACTCCAAATATTTTGGCTGCTGACTCCATCAGCACACACCCTTTCATCCCACATGCCTCCATCTCAGCATCACTATCCACCTCCACTCAAGCGCCATCCCAATTCCCCTCCCTGCTCCTCCATCATATGGAATCATTTCAGTTGGAAAAGACCGAATATCATCGGGTCCAACCGTTAACCCAGCACTGCCAAGGCCACCACTAAACCATGTCCCCAAGCATCACATCTACACATCTTTTAAATACCTCCAGGGATGGTGACTCCACCCCGTCCCTGGGCAGACTGTTCCAGTGTTTGACAACCCTTTCAGTGAAGACATTTTTCCTAATAGCCAATCTAAACCCCTCCTGCTGCAGCTTGAGGCTCTTTCCCTCTTGTTCTATCACGCGACTCACTGCCACGTGTTCTCCATCCTGGACTGCATCAGGAAAATTGATCCAAGACCTTCCTCCCGCAAGAAGACCTCCTTCCCCAAGAGTTGCCACCAGGCATGATGGCAGCCTTCCCTGTGCCCCCAGACCCAGCTCCCCTCTTACATCTCTCAGCATCCTTTTAGCACTTCCTCCTCTGCTCTCCTCTCTTGGGAACCCTCCACTCATGCCCTTGGGCAGCCCACCCATGTGGGTCAGGCAGCAGTCAGCAGCAGTCAGCCACAAACCCAAATGGAGCTGGCCAAGGCTTGTGGGCACCTGGGGACCTTCTAGCCATGCATTCTCCCACTTGGCTCAACCAGCCTGGATAAATACCGCAACCAGGCTGAGCACCAACCTGGAGAGGGGTGGAGGGAGGTCCAGGAGAGTGAGAAGCACTGATTCCTGCCCCATCCAGCTCTGATTTTTAGACAGTCTTCTCGGTGTGGCCTTCAGCACACCTCACTCTTCACCCACACAGCCCAGAAGATAAAACCAAATCAGCCAGATCATACCGAAAAGCAATCCTCCGCTTTCAGCACTGATAAATTAAAAGCTCCTTGGCCTCTGAGTGAAAGGAAGTTTTCCCACACAATAGCTCAGATCTCATTAAAGCAATGACAAGCAACCACTTTGTGCTTCACTTAAAATTTAGCCAGGAGGGAAAATATTACTTTGGATGGCAAGAAGAGATTGCTTTTAATTGAACTCTTTCTGCGCTTAGCTGCTGTTGACACTTGGTTTTCAATTAACAGTTCCACGGGTTTTAGTTCAGTTCTGTGAGTCAAGGCTGTAAAGTGAGGAGGGGGGGAAACCAAATCAAATCAAATCAAATCAGAACTTCTGGCTAATCTTGGAGAAATTCAAAGGGATTTAAATGCAAGTCTGCATGTTTGTCTCCCTTCATATCCTTGAGTCAGTGGTCTCCTTGTCATTTCCAAGCCCCTGAAGGTTACTTTCACAAACCATTGAAGAGCTGAGGTTGGGAGGGACATCTGAGGTCTCTAGCCCAACCCTTTGCTCAAAGCAGGGTCAACTTGAAAGGCAGAGCTAGTTGCTCAGAGCCTTGTTCAGGTCAGATGGATATTTCCAGCAGGGGTGGTTGCACAGCCTTAGTGGGAGATTTGGGACATCAGGGTTTGCCTACAGCTAAGGTGTGCTCACCCCTGGCATGGCACAGCCATGCATCCCTACACCACGACAGCCTGGGACAGGGTGGGAAAAATACATTTCTGACAATGGAGAAAGGTGTATATCAGTTATAATCACTGCAGACACAGATTTAATGGTGTTGCACTAAAAATACTATTGTATGGGCAAAGAGGAAGCACTCCTTATATGTATATCTATAAAGCCACGACATTATTGTTGGTATAACTGAAATTGGAACAGTCTCATCATTACTAGTCCATATCTAATACAGAAAAATGCATGCACTTAGTTTCTACCCCTTTTCCTGGGGTTTTGCTCGCCCTTCCCTGCCCCTCCAGGTCCTGGGTGGTTTCACTCTGGTGTTGGGAATGCTATAGTTGTTCAGCCACATTGGGAGTCCTTTGCCAGAAGCAATATGATATTCATGTTACTGGTTTCTTCTTCCTTGCTCTAGGATCCACGTGAGGTCATTTTTGCATGTTTGCTAACACGCTTTTACACAAGCTTACGGGCTGTTTTGGGATGAGGACACAGCTTCAAGAGAGTTTTGAAAGCCTCAGAGCCCTAACTGAGCTCATCCGGTCAGAGACGTTGGGTCTGCGTGTCATCTCAAGGGTCCATTGCATGATAGGAAGGAAAAAATATAAGATAAACTTTTTATCATGCACAAAGACATTTTGCAAGGAGGCTGTGCGCAGCTCAGGCGTTCAAGGCAGTTATTTACTGGCTTTCACTCTGTGCAAACCAAGGCATTTCAAACTCGTCATCCCCAAGGAGACACACCAGGCTCTGCTGGCACCAGCTGGGTGGTGACCCGAGCTCCTGGAAATTCATCCTCAGTGCTGCTGGGCTGCCACCTTCCAATCCTCTGTTTTTTTCCTCAGTATTTTACATCTTTTTGCACAGTTTCCCCCCCTGATTCCTCAAGGTGAATCAACAACTCAGCCATCATGTTTCTGTATTTGACCTTTAAACCAATGGTTTGGCTGGAGAGAAATTCCCTTCCTTGAAGGGTTTTATTCACCCCTGTCCATCACAATATGCCAGTTCGAACAATAACGTGTTGATAGTGTCCTAAAAAGTATGTTTTAGGTTTTTCACTGAAGCAACAAAACCTTTGTGGAACTGATATGGGAACAGATAGAGAAACTGAGGCTTAGAAATAGGGATCTAATGAATTTCCTCCAAGATGTTCCTATGAAAATCCACCACATGTACCCACCACAGTCCTGTGGGTCGTGTCCAGCCTTGCGCATCCCAGTACAGGTTCCCAAGTTCCTGGCTTGAGGACCCTGTACTTTTCCAGCCACCTGTGTGCTGAGCTTGGACGTTACATGCCAGGACCAGGGCAATGCCAGGGACAGACCAGGTGGAGCTGCCTCTGCCCCCATGCAGGCAGTGTGCAGGACCAGTCTCATCCTGAAGCCACCAACCACCCAGTAAATGAGTTGCTTAACTTTGCTGTCATCTCCCCATCTGTGTACTCAAAAATGAGCAAAAACTTTTTTTTTTTAAAAAAAAAAGCAATTTTCTGGAAGATTCTTCCAGCATTCTTACACGTGGAAAAAATATCCCTTCATCCACCAGCATGGCCAGGGAGGTCACTTCAAGTGTAACCCGCTGGGATTGTTCCAGCCAAGAGGATGAGGTTGGCTGGAGCACATCTGCTCCCAGCAAGCCCTGCCATGAGAAAGCCGGAGGGAGAGGAGCAGCCTCGGCAAAGCCAGACCCTCAAACCTCAGCTCATGGCAGAGCGTGGTCCAAACTGCAGTCAGTAAGTCTTCCCAAAGACATTAATCTTCTCATTACATCCTGATTTAAGCGCTAGAGCTTTTATTGTCTTTGGTCCCTAGAGGTCAATAGAAGGAACGACCTGATTGTTGGGCAATTTATTTGACTTGATGTAATAACATTTAAATGGGCCATGAAGACAAAACAAGATGCTCCATGCTTAAGTCTACCCGGAGGCTGCTTTTGTCCCTTTTTTTTTATCCCTGATGATAAAAGTGTAACTCTCCCAGGTCCTTCAAGCTATTTGCTTTAATATATTACCCAGCACACTAGAGATAAGTGCAACTCCATCTCTTAAATTTTGTGTGGGCTGTTCTTCATTATTTTGGTCAGGCTTTTTGGAAGGGGTAAAAAACGGAAAAAATGATTTTATTTGTGGACTTTTCCTTCCCTTTAGTGAAAAAGGATGATTTAGAGATTGTGCTAGTGAGGCTTATGTACCATAGGCAGCTATATAGGCTTAACTGGCCTTGCTCTTGATCTAGATAAATTGCTTATGCTATTGCACATCTGGGTGGCATCTCAGCTCTCTGGAAATCAGATGCCTGGATCCTGTTGCCAGTCCTGCCAGCAACTCACCCCATGCCCCTAAGAAGGTCACGCAGACTTAGATTTGGGTGGGCAAACCTGCCCTTGAGCCACGTCTTACTCTGTGCGCAATTTGACATGAATCATCTGCGAAAAGGACCAATCCATGTGAAAAGCCACTGTCATGCTCATCTGCATAGCAGCGCTGTTATGAGTCATTCAAATTGGCTTGGTGAATTAATTCTTCTAATGATTTAATGGAAAGAAAGAAACCTGTTATCGAAGTGCTCGGTGGGCTGCAGGGAGATCAGGTTGTGGATGTGCATGGAAGAGTTGCCTGGCACCGCTCAGCTACACCTGTAGGCTGAGGATCTCCCTCCCTTCGGGGGAGTTTGGGAGGAGAAAGGCATGGAAGAGCACGAGGAGATCAGGTCCTCTGGCAGGAGGGATCTGGATGAAACACGCCTCCATCTGCTGCATGTATCAGAACTGCAGAATAATGGAAGTGGGAAGGCGGCTTTGGACGTCTCCAGTTCAACTTTACGATCAAAGATGGGCCATTTTCTAACTTAGTAGGTTGCCCTTGCCCATATCCAGCAAAGCACTGAATACCTGCAAGGATGGAGAATCCACAGCCTCTCTGATCCCCTTTTCCTGCTGTACCACTCTCACAGTACAAATCTTTTCCTTGCATCTCACTGGATTTGTTTGTTACCTCCTGTCCTTCCCTGTGCACCTCGCAGAAAAGTCCAGCTTCATCTTCTCCACAATCCTCCTTTAGTGGCTGTAGACACAACTTAGATCCACCTTGGACCCTCACCTTTTCTCTACCCATTTGTCACCTCTATTGAGCGTGCTTGCAGCCAGCAAGGGGATGTTGGCTGTGCTTTGAGACACAGCTGTATCTCACACGTGCACTCCACCACTTAGATGACCTCTGCGTGAGCTACAGGAACCTGGGGCATCTCCTTCTGGCTCTTCTGGGTGAAGGTTTTTTTGGCAATTGTCAAAACCAGCTCTGCAGCATACAGTGCATACGGAAGTTACGAAAAGCTGGTATTTCGCATGTGTCTGGAAATTGGTGGCAAGTAATGAAATCTGGTCCACCTGATTTATTCTCTGGATCAGGATGTGAAGCAAATAGAAAAAAAAGCGGGAAGGTGGGGGCGAGGGGGAAGGGAAAGTAAGGGAGATGTGAATACCAGCATGGAAAGCTATGATGTGTGGTGGCAAAATGTGTCTGCTCAGCTCTTATCTCGACTTCTTCCTTTTGAATTTGAATGGAGGATTCACTGTGATATCCTAGTTTTGGTGTCCAGCGTGGGTGGGAGAAGATGTGCAATATAACTCCAAAGCTAACAGAAAATTTTGGAAAGAATTTGAAAATTGTAATTAGAAATGGAGGTGAACTTGCAAGCCCTGGAGACAGGCTGTGGGGACAGGGAAGTAACTGAGGTGAGGCACAGCCATGTGGCATGGCCAGAAGTTCCTTCTGTGGGTCTTCTAGAGCTGTCCCTCCATGCATCCTCAGCAGGACCAGACCACTGCTGCTCTGTTGTTCTCTAAGAGTGCCTGCACTTTCTCCTTCCCTGGCTTTGCTTCTATTTAAAAAAAAAAAAAGTTTTGTTTTGCTGATTTTTTTTTAACATGGCCTAACAAAACTCCAGATAATGACAAACAAGTGAGCAAGACTTCTGGCACAAGCAAACGAGATTTAATCTGTCAGCCCGTGGGCGGATGGAGCAGGATAGTGCTGGCTGTATTCTCTTAAGGTGGCTCTTTCCATCCCTGGAGCTGCTTAAAATAAAGCAGATGGGAATACAGAATTATCCTCAGTGCTGAAATATGGTGCTGCAGCCAGAAGGTGTTGCTTTTTGTGGAGTCTCTGATCTGACACACTATATCCACACCAGTCACTCAAGCACCAACTGGAAAGCGATTGCCCAGACACTTAAAGTGCTAATGCTGGAGTCAGCGAACAAGCTCCCCAGCGATGTTTGAACTTCCTTTGTTTTAGGGGTTGAACTGCATGAAGGAGGCCAGCTGGACTTGAGGCCAAAGAACAAGTCGGGTTAGCTCACTGGTGGATACAACCACAGTGCACACAACAGACCCAGGAAACACAGAAACACCCTGCTTGATGTGGTTTGCACAAGGCTGTTTGGTGTGAGAGCTTCCAGCCCAGGCTGGGGTCTAGCCAGGAGTTCATTTAAGGGACCTGGACCAAACCAAGGAGCTGTTTGAGTCATCCCATGAGCCAGGAGGTGGCAGTGGCTGCTCTTCTCCAGGTCCTGTTGAAGTTTTTTGCTTCCCTCTGATCCAGACTGTGTTGGGCAGATGAAGACTCAGCTTGGTTCATACAAAAGACCTGTTTGCATTAAAGCAACAGGTCACACCAGGGTGGGAAGATGGATGTTTGTCCTCTCTCTACAGGCAAAAGAAAAGTTGGGAGAGGTTAAGTGGCCTGCCCAGTGCCACACAGATAAGCCATGGGAGAAACAGGGATGAACAGAGATCTCCCAACAGCATCAGTGACAGGACCCTGAAAGAGGCTAGCTCCATCCATCAGCAAAGGGGCAGAAATAGCCCTGATGTCTTTTAACATGCTCCAGCACTCCCCCATGCCCTGCCCTGAGGCTTGGCTGTTGAACACGATGCCATGGTGAACATTGGGACGCGCAAGATACGGTCCAAGCACCACACGGTGACTGTCTGATCCCATGCAGAAGAATGCTCTGTCCCCAAGGAATACGTGGCAGGAGGAAAACACATCCAGGGAGCAGGGACAGCCAGAGACCTGACAGTGAGCCTGTGGAGCAAGGGGGACCTTGGGTTTACCCAGGGTCCAGAAGAAGGACAAGCTGCTGCAGGGATGCTGCATCAGGCTGAGGCTGGGGGTGAAACCCCTCTGAGAAGACAGAAAACAGGGGTGATGGTGACAAGTGTAGGACCACCCAAGGGAGCAGGAGGAAGGCGGAGGCCACAACCACAGAGCCCAGGGCTTTAGCCAGCCGCAGGCAGGCTCCATAAAGGACTTTGGCAGGAAAATGGCCAGTTTGGCCAGCACAGACCAAGCCTTAACCAGGGACTGTGTGGGTGCTAACCAGCCAGGAGCGTACAGGCTCTTGCAGCATCCTTCCACCCTTTATCAAGCCCATTTTGCACACAAGGAAACTGAGGCACAGACAGCTGAGACTGACTTCAGGCAAGCAGCAGCTGTCAGAGAGAGATGAGCCCCTTCTCATGCCACCCAGCCTTCCTGCTTGTGTCCTTTAAAAATCTGGAGGTACCTACAGATGAAAATAGGGTCCCATGGGCATTCTCATGCCTAACAGTGATCAAGCACCTTTTCAGCATCTGCCCCTATACATCTGTCCTTGTGTTTTAGATTGAGCTAGGAGCAGCAGACACCTTCCCTTTCCCTTCCTTTTGCCTTTCACTGTTCTGTGTTCCGTCAGTGGGAGTTTGGTACAGCTCCTAGCACCAGGAAGGAGACACTGCAAGACCTGCTGCAGGATGATGACCAAACTGCTGCCTTGAGGCCAGTCGAGCGTCTTCAAAAGGCAAGGACCACAGGATGGCAGCCAAATCCATCCCTAGGGAAGTCTCCAAAACCAGTTTTCCCAGTCCTTCTTGGCTGGGTAGGGCTGATGCCACCAGGAGACAAAGGTGCAGCAGCTGGCAGTGCCACTGCAAGGTGAGCGCAGAACCCAACCCAAGGCTGCAAAGGGACAGGGCTGAGGGGAGGTGAAAAGGCCTTTTGCTATTCACCTGGCTGGGAATATGAGTTTGCTATTAGTTCCAATTCTCAGGGTTATTTTTTGCTTTTCTGTTGAAATGCTAATCCTAAAAAAAAAAAACAATATAACTGCAAAACCACACCAGGATATTTCCATTTCTTTTTGGCTAAATCCCCCAGGGTTGGATGTTTCCTGCAGACAGGGAAGAAGATGGATGGGACTGCTGAAAAATAAAAATGTTTTCAAAAACCGGTGGTTTTGTTGGGGTTTTTTGTTTGTCTTGGTTTTTTTGTTTGTTTAGTTGGTTTTTTTTCAAACACAACTATATGTAAGTATGGCAGGGCATGAGATGAAGGTCTAAGATTGAGGTGCACTGAGGCTACGGCTTTCCAAGGGTGTCTCTCTCCAAGCTCTAACCTCTGCGGATGGTAGGAGAGCAGAAGATGACGACGCCACGCGCAGGGCAGGGAGAACAGGCTGTTCTGCTGAGCGATGCGGAGATCTCTGGCTAATGAGTTGGCCTCATTTCCAGAAGGACTGCCAGGATGAAATGGGGTCTCTCCTCCACTTATTCATTTGAATTGGCTGGTTAAAACCTTTCCGTCTGTGTCATTTCTGTGATGAAAAAAAAGCGAAACGGGAAGAAAAGAAATGCGCTTCCATTTATCTCTCAGTAGGAATTTTGGCTGAACCCCATTAACACGAAGGTAAATCAGGGCTGTTTTCTCAGGGCTTTTTCAACCAACATCTACCAGGTATCCCTTCCTTTGCTTCTCCCATTTCTAGAGCAGATAAAAATTGCAGGAGGGAGAAAAAGAAAACTAAAGGTGTGAGGTTTTGTGGGGTCTTTTTAAAGTGGGACATTAAATTTCTTTTTTTTTAAATAAAGTAAACTTAATTTCCTGATCGACCTTTTTTCTCCCCTCTTTTTAACCCCCATAAACCTACTGACTCCACACAGCTGTAATTGCGGAGTGCTTCATTTGATTCGGGGCAAATCTCAGAAATAAGGCAAGGCAGAGCACCCTCAAAGGGCTCCTGATCTGCTTTCAAATGTAATGGAGACATGGTGTCCAGAAAGGCAACGGGCACAAAAAGAGGCAGATGCATGCTTGCTATCTGCAATGAATAAATCCTATAGCGACAAAAGGCCTTTGCACGGGCCTCTCAGCAAAGCCCATCCAGCAGCCCAGCAACTTGGAGCAAGAGCAGAGCAAGCCCCAAGCTCCAAAGTAGATGTTCTCCACCCAGCATCCACACAGTTGCTCCAGAAGATGCCCTGTGCCCAGCCACTCTGCTCAGCATCGGTTTGGCTTTAAGTTTCATTCCCTAATTAATGCATGCTGCTTTTCAAGGACCACATGGTTTTCCAAACTCTGATGCATTTAAAGGCATCTCCAGTGTTTCACTCTGGCAACACCGATACGTTCTCCTCCAAGGTTCTGCACAGCCAAGAACAAGTTTTATACCAATCTGATGGCAACTGAAATGGATCAGCAGCAAAACTGCGCTATGTTGTCAAAATGAAATAAGGGAAGGTGAAAGCTGTTTGAAATCTCCCTTGCATCAACATGTCCTTGGCTCCAGCAAAATGGCCTTTCCCCAGAGGAGTAGTTTGGTTGCCTCTGATGATACTGTCTCTTCTACGTGCCATTTTCTGACATTGGGCTCTTAGGATTTTTATTTTTTTTCCCTATATCATCACCATGGGGCAACAGGGAAGCTGTCATTACAGGCTGCAGGAGAGGTTAGTAGTTTGGTAACCAGCAGTAGGAATTTAAAGACTGTTTTCAGCCCAAAGATCAACAGATCTGCATTTCTGTGTTTCTTCCATCAATTGCCTCCAGCTCAGAGCCGAAGCAAAGCACCCTCCTTCCATCCATAGCAAATATTTAGCACCTCAGAACCAAGTATTTGAGAGCACTGACAGAGGGGGCACTTTCTCCCCACCCATCACTGTTTTCAGGGAGGGATGGTTTCAATGTAATCATCTTTACCAGAAGATGCAGCTTGAAAGCCACCCTGCCGAGAGAGGATGGCTTTGCTGTATCACTTTGAGGGGTCAGCATGCATACAAATCAAATTCCTGCGTCTCCACTGTAAAGAGATCTCTTAGGACTGTAGGGTTAGGATTGAAGAGTCTAATAAGGGGAAAGAATTAAGCCTGCAATCACTTGGACTGATTTAAATTAGGTTTTTTTCCTCTTGCTTTGATTAAAATAAGCCGATTTTCCTTTCCACCTGTGTTTCTTATGCAGGCAGAATTTCCATTAACTTCAGTCGATGCTTTTTGTAACTTCTTGAAGCTAAAACTTCATGGCATCCCTTCATCTGGTTGCCAGGATTTTCCTTAGCACGTTACCACTCTTGTGATATTAATTATAGTATCTCCCTGCTTTATATGCCAGTAACCTCTGTTATTAAATGGACCTCCTGTGAGCCTTTCTTCTACCTTATTACAGAACAGTGACCTTCGTTATTCATTACAGAATCATAATGAATATTCATTACAGAACAGTGATGGTATTGGGCTTACATTGTGCCCAGGAAGATTCAGGTCAGACATAAAGGAAACCCTTATTGGGACAGGGACAGTGATGCACTGGAAGGGTTTGGGGGTGGGACAGGGCACGTGTCCCATCACCGGTGGCTTTCAAGCACACAGCCAAATATCAGGGGTGCAGCAGGTAGCACTGATGGTGATTTGGGGCAAACAGATGGGATCCTAGACAGCCCTTGTACTTTTGCACACTTTCTATGGAAGTAGTAGTACTGGAAATCTTCCAGTAACTTCTACTACTAACCATCCAATAAAAGGAACAGCACAATGCTTAATAGCATAATTTTCAAGCTCTGGACTAATCATTCAGTGATTAAATCAAAAAGAAGGCAACGTAACCTGGGCAGTCATCACTGGCCATCGGTTCATTCTTCCAGCCCTGCATTAATGGCACAAAAGACACTACCCGTCCCCACCACCATCGCCCTGATGCACGCATTAATCTCCGTGCACTCCTCCAGCAGCTACACTGAGCTCAGCTCCTCACTTTGCGCCCAGGTTACAGCTGGAATAATGCCCAGCAACGGGATGGGAAGCACCTGAGGAGCAGGCTGTGCTTTCTGGCATGGACAAGGCTATGGGAGCCCCAGGACTCTGGTTGGGATGGCCTTTTTCCTGCCTCCCACAGGTATTCACGCCCTCCTCTTGACTTACAGGCGGCATTCCTTTAAATGGGTTCAGAAACAAAGATGTAAACCCAGGGAGGAAAGGTCCATTGAAGGCACGAAAGCAAAAACAACCTCAGTCAGGGGAGTCCTAAGCTGCTGATTCCTAAATGCAGAGGAAAGATCTGCTGTTTCTTTTTCCCAAGGCATCTGGTTTTGGCCACCGTTAGAGCAAGGAGCTGTTAGCAAGACAACACAGGCCAAATATGAGCTCTTGCATGGGTCTGACCCCAAGAGGGGTTGTAGCAGGAGTCCTCGTTTGAGTAGCAGGGCTGTTGGCTTGTCCCCATGACACCTGAATGGTCAAAAGCAGACCACACTCAGCAGAAGCAGTCAGCCTCAGTGGGATCCACAACAGAACCTCAAAAATTATATGGTACTGACCTCCATCATGGGAGGCATTCCTCTCTCCCTGTCTGATCCAGCTGTTATGAGTCAACAGCATTTGGGAACAAAGCTGGGAGGGGATAAAATCCAGTGTGGGTGGGGTTTTTTTTCCTGTTCCACTGAAAAAAAGAAAAAAAGTTTAGCATGGTTCCAGTTCCAATCTGTAAAATAAACGGTCACTTGATTTTGACAAGTCTGATAAAATGGAAACAAACTCCCAAGACTAATATTCTGCATGGAAAAAAACACATATACAGCCTCTGACACTGAAGTATTACCTTAAAATAAATGAGCATTGCGCAAGTCTGAAAGCAAAACAAGCCCTGGATTCTGTTCCTTCTTCTCACAGAGTTCATTTTCACCACCACCATGTCCATGCAGCCCTCACCACATCAAAGGACACCCAGAAACCACTGTTGCAGCAGAACATCTTCAGTAAGTCTCAGCACACCAGCAATGACACATCCCTTCCCAAGGAGCTTGGAGGGGAGAGCTGGTATGAACTGGGTGGCTTGAGCCCCTTCTACTTTTATTTTAGACAGGAGCAAGGAAACTCAGAAGCTGTGACCTGAGCTTCTGCAGGAGCCCACAGTCCTTCTCCCACCCTGACCAGACTGTTCCTCCCTGCATCCCACTCCAGATGAGGGGTCTGATGATGTTCAGTGTCTGCTGGGTGGGACGGATGGGAGTAGAGGGCTGGACAACAGTTAAAACACAGACCTCTGCACTTCAGTCATGAGCTCTTCTTCATACCTTTTTTCCCCCCCAGAGTTTGCTCAGAATTATTCTTTTTCACCTTCGCACACACACATGCACCTCCCTGTCCCATCAAGCCACACTTTTCATTAACTACCTCCAGCATCAAGAAACCAGCCACAGCACTCCCGCTGCTCAATGCAAGCTTGAAGCCAACCTCAGCTCTCAAACACTCCTTCCAACCCCACCGCTTCTTGCAGGGCTTTTCACCTGCAAGCCTAATTACATTACAGCTTTCAGCTGCAGCACAGCTCCCTGCCTAATTTCCACCCTCCCTGGCCCTTCCCAGTGAGGTAAGAGTGGCTGCATGGACAGCCAAGCAATAAAAGCTAGTGGAGCTGTAGCTTGCAAATCTTGGTGGGGAGCAGGGAACAGCCCCACAGAGAGAGGCAATAGCAACACTGCCACCACCAAGAAACATATAGAGGCAGAGGCAGATGTGGCATGTTCAAGCAGCCAAGGCAAGGAGGAAGAAGTTTGGAAAGCAGCTGGGGAAGGCTATGGGAGCCCCTCTTCAGGCGTCAGTTATGGTATGTAACACTATTTCCATTCAATTTACCTTTTGGAATTTACCAGCACACTGGGCAATTTGCCTTTATCAGGAATGCCATGCAGCAAAAAGTCCTTCATCCCTTAGACAGGATCACTGTCAACACAGCCCTGGTGATCCTCTTACTCTGTTGCTGCAAAGAGGTTCCCAGCAGTCCTCTCTTTTGCCAGCACCAGTGTTTTTGGTGAGAGGGAGTGCCACATCATGTTCTACGTGTATTGCATGCTGAGACTGATCAGCATCTGGTCAGTGGAGAATCTGTTTTCTCCACCTGAAAAAGATCTACAGACCTAACCATTGCTGGTTCAAGTTCATCTACAGGCACCAGAGGCAGTACGTGAACAGCGTCCTTGCTGGCTGCTGGATCTTCAGCATCATCTTCCAATTGCCTACCTCCAATACAATACACAGCAGAGAGGATAAGGAATGAAGCCCTTGCTTAAGTTCTCCAGGGAGTTTCACCATGAAGTTCACCACCTACACATCCATCAGGCTCAATCTAATCTTCATCATCCTTGTGATAGTCCTGAATGGATTTGTCACTGACCTCCTCTGGAGGCACAGAAGAAAGACAAGGGCTGCCTCCACCACAGGGAGCACATGGAAATAGCACATGGCTCAGGTGGCTGAGACCTTGCTCTTGCTGGTCTCCGTTTACATTGTCTGCTGGCATCACCTGGAGTGCTCTTGTTTCAGGATTCCTGAAGCACAGCTTTGAGAACAGCATCCTCGTAGGTTTCTACAGAGCTCTGTCCTGCATCTATTACTCATCCCATCCCTATGTTATCGCATTTGGCTACAAGAAAGTCAGATGATAGCTCACTGAAGCCTACTGGTGCCTGAGGTGTGAGAAGCCTAGCATTGTCCAGAGCATGGAGATGTAACCTCCCCAAATCCTACCCCTGCCAGCTTTCTGGAAAGATCTGGGAATCCCATCGATCTTCTTCATGCACCTTGTGATAATATTGTGGGGCATCATCAACCAGATGAGGGAACTAACCAGAAAAAAGATCTAGTAGACATCAAACAATGGATTTGCCCCAGAGTTGTGTCACAGAAAATATCCCAGAAAAAGCTTATTTCAAAAGGCACAGCAGCAGGTAAACATTTACTTTCAGCCGGATGAAAGCAAATGGAAACACTCTCATCACCACCAGTCAGTGACAGCCCACAATAAACAAGGGATCAAGTATATATAGCCCCTACAGACTTGTTACTTTTGAAAACTGTAAGAGGGAATGTAGGCATTCTTCAGCATTGTCACTGGCAGGCAAGCATTTCCATTTCCACAATAGCTCATTGAGACAGAAAACAAGCAACAAAAAGCCCTCTGAAAGCCCAGACATGGCACAAGTGCAGGCAGCCAGCAGAACCGTTAGATTCAAGGAAAAATTACTACAAGATTGTTTTCAGAATTCATCAAAGATGAAAATATGACTGGGCAAATGGTGCTACGATTTAGGAGCTTATGGCTCCCAGGACCAAACATTTATTTTTCAACAAAAAAGAAATCATGAAGTCAGAATGCCAGGATACATTTTCTTGTGTTGGATCATTCTGTGTATAGTACAGCTGAGAAAATAAAGGAAACTGTAACTACAAACAAATATGTATCTTTCCTTCCTAGTCTTAAGAGCAGGGCTCTGGAAAGAAAAGAAGGAAAACTTCCTGTGTGCCATTCTGTCCTAAAAAAATGTGTTTGTTTCCATTATTATTTTGATTTGAGTGATGTGATTATGCATAATTGTTAGCTGGCTCACTGAAAGGTGCTTCCCTTCTGTTGTGGCTTAACCCCAGCCAGTAACTGAGCCCCACACAGCCGCTTGCTCGCTCCCCTGCTCCGTGGGATGGGGGAGAGGATTGGAAGGGTAAAGATGAGAAAACTCGTGGGTTAGATAAAAACAGTTTGATAGGTAAAGCAAAAGCCATGCAGGAGCAAAGCAAAAGAACAAGGAATTCATTCCCCACTCCCCATGGGCAGGCAGGTTCTGCCCTCCGCAGGACAGCCAGGCTTTGTCACAGGTAATGGGGACTTGGCAGGACAAATGCCATCACTCCCAATGTCCCCCCCCTTAATCCTTTTTCCCCCAGCTTTTTGTTGCTGAGCATGATGTGATGTGATGTGGGATGTCCCCTGGGTCAGGTGGGGTCAGCGTCCCAGCTGTGCCCCCTCCCATTCATTGCGCTCCCCAGCCTCCTCACTGGTAGGGTGGGGTGAGAAGCAGAAAAGCCCTTGGCTCTGTGCAAGTGCTGCTCAGCAGTAACTAAACATCTCTGTGTTATCAGCACTGTTTCCAGCACAAATCCAAACCATAGCCCATACTAGCTACTGTGAAGAAAATTAACTCTACCCCAGCCAAAACCAGCACACCTTCATTTCTAGTGCTGCCTAAAAACCTTCTTTTGTGCTCTCCCTCTAAAATGGCAGTTGCTGCAATGCAGCTGCTGGGGCTTTGGGGGTCTTTTCTTGTCCTTCTTGTCCACGCAAGCCTGCCAAATAGTTGTATACAGGTATCTTTTGTCATTTTAGGGTGTATAACTCTGGGGTAACAACCTGCCTGTAATCCAGAGAGGATGCTAAGTGCCTGGGGCATTTTAGCAGATGCTCAACAAGGGACGGGCTATGCAGAAATCTACCTAGCCTCTACACTGCTTTTTCCCTTATAATTTTATTGCAACTGGCAGATGAAATCCAGTGAATCTTGCTTATGGGGTTACTGGTTTTGCATCTCTTTCCAGGGGATACAATTTAGCTTCTTTTCCAGAGCAAAGATCATTTCTGAGCATCTTGACCTCTGTTGGACATAGCTCCCTGCAGAAAGAGATCCCTGCAAAGGTGCGTTTCTGACTGCTTTTGAGACACAAATGTTGCCTGGATCTCCCTGTCATTTCTTTTTTAGTAGCTACAGGCTTTCATGATTCAATACACACTGCACGTGTAAAATACACAGAGGCAGCAAAAGACTCCTGGTAGCCCCTGGCAAAGGCCATGCATCGGTGCTGACCTGTTCTCACCTACTCAGGGGATACAAGTTGCTTTCCTCTGGCTGCCCCTGCAGCTCAGGGTGCTGCATTGGCCCCAACCACTCACCCCTATGACCCACTGTGGGTCTACACCACCACCAGTGACTGACAGCCTTCCAGAGACTCTTCGAAATCTTCCTGATTTTTGAAAGCTGACCCTGCAAGGAAGGCAGGCAGGGCGGTATTTTGGGGAAAGGAGGAGAAAAGAATTTATTTTGCATCTGAAGCCTTTTGTACAGCTTTAAAAATGACCCCCCCTGGAAATCTCCTGTGCTGGCCATCAAAGAAAGCAAGGTACTAGATGACACGTGCCTTGACTCTAATCTAGCCTGACAGTCCTCACGATGCTATGTGCCCCCATTTATCCACAGATTAAGTACAACAGAGACAACTGCTCTGTTTCTTTCCCAACATCACCCATTTAACACTAGCTAGGAGCACCACTTGTTGGAGAGAGAAGGCAATTCAGTCAAGACAGGCCATAAATGCAATACCAGCAAGGGCTGGTAACTCCCAGTCCTGCTGGACCCCTCCAGAGTGCTTTGATTTTCAGGATTTTTTAAATTTATTTTTAAATAAAGATACTCTGTCTTCTCATGCTCTCCCCCAACTTCCTCCAGCAACGTATTCTATTTGGATTAGCTCCAGGGAGATGAAAGTAGGCTTGCAGCTCTCAGAGTTATCTGTGAACTCCACGCAGTTCGAGTAGAAAAGCAAATATTCCACATCACTGATGCAGCTTCCTTAGCTCTTGGCCAGCCATCAGCAAGGAGCTGCTGAAATGGAGTAGTGTTATTTCAAAGTCAGATGAAGAAACTCGTATACTGCATTCAAACTGATCTCTTCTTGTACATGCAATTCCTTCTGTTTTATTTCATAGTCATTTGCAGAATTGCATAAAAATTTAGGCTGGAAGGTACCTTGTCCAGCTGAGTGTTGAATGCTTTCAAGGAAAGCAATGCCTTCACCTCTCTGGGCTTCTGGTCCAGTGTTTCACCATCCTCACAGTGAAAACATTGCTCCTTGCATCTCATTGGAATTTCCCTTGCTGCAGCTTACACCCGTTGCCTCCTGTCGTTTCGTCGCACACCTCTGAGAGGAGTCAGGCTCTCTCTTCTCTATAATCTTAATTGCATAGCTGAAAGGAGCAATTAGATCTTACTCAGCCTTCCCTTCCCCAGGCTACACCAAGCCAGCTCCCTCAGCCTCTCCTCTTACGTCATGTACTCCAGCCTCCTGACCACATTCATCAGGACGTTCATTTGGTGCTATGTGCAAGGCAAGACCTCAACCGGCCAAGTCTTCCATATTCCAGACAGACAGACAAATGATGTATGGAGAAGTCAGGCATCATTAGGGTAGGGAGCAAGAGGACCTGAGTTTGTCCAGCCTTACTGAAGAAGTGTGAAGAGGAGATAAACTCAGGCAGGTGAACAATCCACTCATGGGTTACACCAGTATTTTCTAATGCTGCTGTTCCACAGACAAGTCTTTTGGTGATACAAAGGCTACCAGAAGCCACAATCGGTTCCCTGGTCCGTTCCACCATGTGCTCATGAGCACAGAGGGAAGGCACAGGCAAAGGGATGCCGAGAAAGGCAGGAAGAAGCCTTTAGAGGAAGGGAGGCTTTGCGCCAGCAGCACTGTCTGGGAGAACCACAATTTAGCCTCTAGCCAAGCCAAAGTAAAAATCTTCTCTTCTGTGTTGCATCCAGAAAAAGAAATGCATCTATCACTCAACCTGCTCATGCTAAAACCAAGATGTTAAATGGTGAGCAACATTCCCATTAAGTGGAGTTTGCGATCCAGCTAAGCGCACTCGATTTAAGTAACTTGGCTGGAAATATGGATCTTTGCAGCAAAAGCCTTACCTCCAGCAGCAATCGCATTACAGTTGCGAATCCCCATCAGTCCCCGGGGGACAACCTGAGAGAGGTATTGCTGGGTTACAGCAACCGCGCCGCGGCTTTCTCTATGTGCCCACAGGCAGCAAAGAGACCAAATTGCATTATGACATCTCTGGTTTTCTTTTCCCTTCGTGCTAGTGGATATTTGGAGAGAGAAGAACAGTTCTTCGTTAATTTGTGCTGGAAAGCCTGATCAGCTGGGTCTTGGTCATTACTTGTGTGTTGTCAGCTGAGGCACAGAATTTGGGGGACATTTACTTCAAATGGAGCTGACTGCCCTGAGAACGAGATAGCATTTTTAATTAAATGGGTTTTAATGGAAACATGGGAAGGGACAGGTGAAATTAAACTGGGGCTGCAGCAACAGACTTCTTAACTAATGACTTCTAAATTGGTTACAATTTACATTTTGAAAAGATACAGGAAGCTCATTAAGGCCCTAGACAAACAGCTTGGCAGGCCAGAGCAGAGAGGAGAGAGCTCTGCCGTCGGAGAAGCACTGTATGAAAAAGATATCCAGAACGATAGCAACTACTGAACATTAATACTGCCGCTATGGATATAATGGTTGTCCTCCGCAGCGCTGACTTTGTGTAGAAGGCCAATATTTTTATCTCTGATTTTCAGTTACAGGATGCCAGGCACAGAAAAGTAATCTGCCTAGTGCTGGGACTACGCTCAGATAAGCTATACGGAGTTAGTCAAGGATGATTTCCAGCAGAAAACACAAGCCAGGAAGAACAGGTCTTTCCCAGGAATGTGTTCATTCCCAAAAAACACTGGTTAGGAGCCATCTAGTATAATTTATAGCCCAAAGAGACGAAGAAAACAATGCAGATGAATTGTTGGAAAGACATACACACACACACAGATGCAGTCACAGCCATATGGTCTAAACCAGGTGGTCAGGGCATTAACAGGGGACAGCCCCTGCTTGAAATCAGGGACATCCAAATCCACACACCCTGCACAGATTCACTGCTCACCAAAGAGCCTTTGAAAGGTTTTGGTTTTGCTTCACTGCACACCAGGAAATTTTTGAGAATCACTTCTCACCCACACTGCTCTTGCAGCTTAAGCCAGTGCCCTGTGTGCTGGGCTCCACTGCACGGGGCTGAGTCATACTGAAAAGGTAAATCCCCAACTCTGTGGCCACGCGGGAGGAAAGCATCTGAATTTCAGTCTTAGGGAATTCACTCCACCGCTATTTTTTTCTTTAATCCCCCATGAGCACAGCAGTCTTGATCTCCAAATATTTTTGAAGACCTGCTCAAGGAAATCCTTAGCCTTCCTGGATTTTTTTTAGATTTATATTTTTACTGGCATTATTTGTTTCAAATCTTCCCCAGCTTTTAAGACCTTTGTCTGACCACCAAGTCTCACTCCCTGCATCATTCAGCCAGTAACACCTGCCCCGGAAGCTGTGGCTGAGCTAGACCAGACACTGAAATCTTCAGAGAAGAAATGAACTTCCCAAGACACCCAAGACAGAGGGACAAACCTCGCAATGGTTTCAAGCCTTGAAATCTAGAGCACCTTCTGATGTGTCATGGACTCTAAAGCAGAAAGATAAAAACGAATGGAAACTGCCACAGAGTGAGAATCAAGTTTATGGTACCTGGTTGGCAAATAACAGTACAGCGGATGACTGTGATCACCTGAACTCAGTAGACAAAAGAAAAATAAGGGGAGGTAACCAGGAGATCCCACCTAGCTGGGTCTTTCTCATATAACTTCCAACCAAGCTCTGTCAGCGTTCTCACAGCCTAACCAAGGCAGGACCACAAAGCTTCGTGTGCATTCAGCAGTAACCTGGGAGCATACAGGAGACAGAAAGCCAGGGCTGCAGTTCTGCTTTTGAGGTAGAGCCCTGACACATTGTCCCCTTTGCATAAAAGTTTCAGTAACTCTAGAACAAGAGACCAATGCAAGCAGAACCTGGTTCTCCTCTGCCTTGGCTTCATCTTGCGTTCAGGCATGTCTTAATTCTGCAGTTTTGTTTTCAAGAACTAAGACTCTGTTTTGATTGAGTACGCCTGCTACTTTTATTTAAATTCCTCTTTTTAAGGTAAATCCAGAAGTTATCTCAAGCAACAATAAATCATGTTATTTCTCTTAAAACAAGCAATCCAAGTGGAGCAGTAAGAACAAATCATCTGTCTCGACAGAACAAGACAGGTCTCACAAGCTTCTGTAGAGGCTTTGGGGAGGTGCTGAGCTACTACATGGCACTCCAAGGTCCTGGGTGGAGTTCACCCATGTGTAGTGTTACCAGTTCAGTGCCCTGCAACTATAAAATACACCTACAGCTCTTCAGCGCTGGCACACTGATTCAGACACTTGCCCAAGTCTGATCCTGCAATCCACCAACTGCTTCCTGGAAGGTGCTGAAGACCTTTTGTGCCCACTGGCACAAAGGAGTGGATCCAGAAATGCTTCTGTTCGTTAGCACGTTAGAGATGAGTATTTGGAAGAATACCAGAGGTCCATATCCAAGTGGGAGGGAGCTGGCAGGCAGCGTTTGCATTATTTCTCCCTCTAAATATATTCCGTTAGGCGAAGGTCACATCCACGCTGTAAATTCAGGCACGCCCAGGCACTGGAAAGTAATCATCCATGTGAGAAAATTGTTAGAAAGTTCCCCATCGTCAGTTTGGGTGCCAACTTGCATTTTCCTAGATAATTCCCAGGCATGGTTCAACGCATAGAACAGTCCAAGAACAACTCCCAGCAGGCAGTTTGCATCCAGCCACCCTCTTCTGGAAGGCAAGACAGTTTACAAGTGTGGAAGAGGGCATTTTGTGCCAGTTGGCCACAGAGCCCAGGATACATTTAGTTCCTGGATGCACTTAGTTTATTAGCACAGATGAAGCTGAATTGCCTCTGCTTAGAGTCTCATTACCGGACATCAATAAACAATGCCACCATACACTTACTGAATCAAACACTCTAGGACTGCACTGCCAGCTGGATGAATTCTTGTTGATATCACAAAGAAGTGATGATCACGCACACAAGTGTATATAATTCCTATATACAATGAGGCAATTGAGAGGGTGTCCTGGTTTCAGGTGGGACAGAGTTAATTTTCTTCCCAGCAGCTGGTACAGCGCTGTGTTTTGGATTTAGCAGGAGAAGAACGTTGATAACACGCTGATGTTTCAGTGGTTGCTAAGTCGTGCTTACCCTGAGTCAAGGCCTTTTCAGTTCCCCGTGCTCTGCCAGCGAGGAGCTGCACAAGGAGCTGGGAGGGAGCAGAGCCAGGACACTGACCCAAACTAGCCAGAGGGCTATTCCATACCATAGAATGTCACGCCCAGTATATAAACTGGGGGCAGCTGGCCGGGAGGGGCCAATCGCTGCTGGGGGACTGGCTGGGCACCAGTCAGCTGGTGGTGGGTGATTGTATTGTGCATCCCTCGTCCTCCTTGGGTTTTATTCTCCTCTCTCTTTGTTGTCTCCCTTTTCATTACAATTATTATCATTTTATTAAATTTTTTTAAAATTTCAATTATTAAACTGTCTTTATCTCAACCTACAAGTTTTCTTACTTTTCCTGTTCCAATTCTCTCCCCCTTCACACCGCAGGGGAGTGAGTGAGCAGCTATGTGGGGCTTAGTTGCCAGCTGTGGTTAAACCATGATAGGGGGCAACGTGCTATTTGACCTTTCATCAAAATAAAGAATAATTCGAAAGCCACATATTTTCCCTCAAAACTGTCTGCACCGGGATCAGGCGCTGCCCTCACACTGGTTGAGGAAATCACACCAGTTTGCAAGTTCCACATTACTGTGATCCCACTGTAGTGCAGTATTTGCAGGACTGAACGGGTCGAGTCCTGCTCCAACAGCGGTCACTCAACTCAGTTAACACCCACGGCTCATCACAGCCTTCACATACATTTTCCTCACGTCTTGGTGGAAAACCAAATTCAAAATCCTCTGAAATCTAAACAGTTATTAAAGAAACCAGAGGGATTTTTCCAGATGTAAACTAGGAAAAATACAAAAGGGCAGCCGAGAAGTACAACCAAAGGGATGTAAAATGTTTCTGAAGAAGACCCTGCTGTCATAACCAAACCAAACTGAGCATCCGATGTACTGTCGTTCATCTGCAGAGTTCAAGCTCTGTTTCTACACGGCATAATGGTGACACCTACAGGGAAAAAATCATCTGCTACCTCTGCAGCCCAGAGAGTAGCGGCTGACAACACGTCATTAATATTATCTCCTTATTAAAGGCCGTAGGGACTGTGCAAGCAAATAAAATACTTATCACTCGCACAAGTAAGTGCTGGCTGCAGGGCAAGGTCATTAGCTGGATGATGACAAAACGGGATCTGGGAGCCATCAACTCCCTCCACAGCTGCTGTAGCCACTCCTACTAAGCAAATAACAGCAGAGTTAAGCAAACTAAAAAAAACCCTAAAATTTCTGTAATAACGCTTCTTTCTGGATGCATCTTTCAAGCTTTGCTTGGTGTATACGCATGTGTGCCTCCAGGACATGGCTACTTGAGGGCCCAGACTGCTTTGGAATAAGTTACGCTGAGACTATTGCTAAACAGAGAGAGGTTTGTGAGCACACCCCATCGCTGCCCGCTCCTGCAGCGATGAGCTCGGAGCAGGGCAGAGCACAGGCTGCTGGCTCACACTTGGCCTGGGCCCAATTACTGTTTTCTCAGCAGCGTTACAGGACTATAGAAGAACATGCAAATGTTGCAGCACATCATATTTCTTAAGAAGTTTAGTATGTTTTCTAATCAGAGTGGATTTTAAGAAAGTGAACTGTCGTACAGATAAAATAACCAAAATCTTTAGTTTTACCTGTCGCGGTTTAACGCCAGCCAGCAACTGAGCCCCACACAGCCACTCGGTCACTCTCCCCTGTGGGATGGGGGAGAGAATCAGAAGGGTAAAGATAAGAAAACTCGTGTGTTGAGGTAAAGACAGTTTAACAGGGAAAGCAAAAACCACACAAGCAAGCTAAGAAAAACAAGGAATTCATTCCCCACTCCCCATGGACAGGCAGGTTCAGCCATCCCCAGACAGCCGGGCTCCAGCACACATAACGGGGACTTGAAAAGACAAATGCCATCACTCCCAGTGTCCCCCCCTTCCTCCTTTTTCCCCCAGCTTTTTGTTGCTGAGCATGACGCCATATGGTATAGGATACCCCTGGGGTCAGCTGTCCTGGCTGTGTCCCCTCCCATTCCTTGTGCCCCTCATCCTGCTTGCTGGCAGGGTGGAGTGAGGAGCAGAAAAGCCTTTGGTTCTGTGCAACTGCTGCTTAGCAGTAACTAAACATCTCTGTGTTATCAGCACTGTTTCCAGCACAAATCCAAAATACAGCCCCATACTAGCTACTGTGAAGAAAATCAACTCTACCCCAGCCAAAACCAGCACACTAACTCCCATTAAAGTCTCAGCATTTTTCAAATTTGCAGGCAAGGGCCTGGAAGAAAAACCTGGACATCTGTCATTCAGGTTTTATTTTTACAGGCAATCCTGACCATTACATATCATATGAAACAAGCATTGTCTGAAGCGTACCCTGAAGAGAACCACCACGAAAGCTTCAGTTCATAATTAATCTAAATGTGTACAGGTGCAAGTTACCAGAGGACATGCCCTTTCTGACCACGCAGTATCAGACTAACCTGCTAAGACAGAAACAGACCACTGACAATACAGCTTGAGCAAAGCATGAACAAAGTGGCATTGCCATAGATTTCCAAAATGAGATTTGAAAGATCATTATTAAAATAAACATTTGTACCAAAACATTCAGTCTGTAGTTCAGTTCCTCTCTGAGATCTTCTCACTGTGTCACTGGTTCTACATTGTTAAGACTGAGCAAATTCATTAGTAGAAGCTGTTTTTTTCTGTGGCAGACAGATTTGAATTCGTCTTGAGCTCATGATGGTATGTGTGCAGGCAGCTGTGCAGTCCACAGTAATGACTAATTAGCTAAAACAGTTCTTTTGATCATGTCTAGAGGTCCAATTCTAATTCCCTTTTTCAATTTTTTAAAATATTTCCCCTGACAACAATCAGTGTTTTAAAAGGCCACACTAAAGGGATCTCTGAAGCAAGAAAGGGCTGTATCAGTCAGAACTTTACAACCACAAAGCAAGTCAAAATGAGTGAAAACTAAAATACTTCCCCCTTCACTCACAGGACTGGGATAGAACCCAACAAGTGGTTTCAGACCTAACAGTGGGTGACCATCCAAAGGGGTGGGGGGGGTGTGGTAGTGTAAGTTTGCTCTCCACCCCCAGCCAGAAGTTCCTACAGCATCTTTTTGTGCTGATACTTGTTCTGATCTGGCTAAAGGCCAGATCCAGGGAAAAGACAAAAAAAAAGAAACGAGAAAAGTAGTTCCCTGCTCAGGCCTATTGCAGAATCATGGAGCATTGCTACCACTAAAAGGGAAGCGAAAGGAGGCAGAACCTCCATTTGGCTGGATACCAGCACTAGGTCACCCTAAAGCAATTACCAATCTACAGTCAAAGCCCACCCACCTTGCCCTGCCTCTGCACAGATCAGCGTGTCCTAGTTATAGTGGCTGGAACTGTGTATTCTATACCCTCTCTGCCATTCATCGTGAACTGTTACTGATGCATTGTTTGCAGCAGCTGCCCA
>JAVJGI010000001.1:40942398-40997820 GCA_035590275.1 Ibycter americanus
GGGCAGCCGCTATGGCGGGGGGGTCCCGCTGGGTCCCCGGGGATCCCTGGCGTCCCGCACTTCCCTCCACCCGCCGAGGTCCCCCCTCAGGCCCCGGGGTGGGAGCCCCTGGGGGCGGCGAGGCCTGCTGCTGCTGCCAGCCGGGGCCTGGGCCCGGTGGGCGGCCTGAGGCGGGCCCAGGGTGAGGGGCAGCGGGCCTTGCTGTGGGGCTGGAAGCCTGGCTGGGTTCCCACTTTCGGGCTGGCCGGGCGGAGGGAAGGTGTCCCTGAGGCTCCTCCTGCCCACGGGGAGGGAAATGCACCGTGTGAGGTGACTGCCTGGCCGGTCCTCAGCCCTGCTCCTTCCTGGCAGGCCCGGCGCAACGGCCCCTTAGTGTTCCTGTCAGACATCAGACCTGAAAGGCAGGCCGGCTGCTCTCTGCACCCTGACAGCCTGCTTTACCTGCATTTCACAGAAATTGCCCAGTTCTCTCCTTTTCCCCCTTGCCTGACCCAGCCAGCCACACCAGGTTTAGGTGCGGTATTGCGCAGTCCTGTTCTGGGAAAGGGTAGATGATACAGCACTTCCATACTTCCTGCAAAAGGCAAGTTGTTTTATCGCTGACCAGCAGTTAGACCCATAGAATCGTTTAGCTTGGAAAAAACCTTTAAGATCATCGAGTCCAACCATAAACCTAACCCTGCTTAGTCCACTGCAGCAGCGTGAAACCTTGGTAGAAGCGACCTTGTGTGGGTGCAAGTTGAATGTTACGGGAAGAAGTCAGATGTGGCTGTGAACTTACCAGCTTTGTTGCGTTTTCTGAGTGGAAGAAGAGAGGTTGTTTAACTGCAAGGTCTCAAATTAAAATGTTTAACCAGGACAAATGCTGAAGCCTTCATCAATATGACAACACCAGTTTCCAGGATTTGGGGTATTTTGTGGTTGGGTTTTTCTGTTTTGTTTTTCTTTTGGTGGGGGGAGAGCTTTGATAATTTTTTTAAGAGGGGAAAAAAAAAAAAAAAGCCAAAACACCTCTAGTACAAAGACAGTCATTCCAGTGCAGGAGTGTATGTTGGTAAGGACTTTGTGTTAAAAGCAGGTTTTACTGATAATTACATTTTCCAAGACCTTTCTCTCACACCTCCTCTTGTATATAGACCTGGTCTAAATCTTTCTCAATAGCTTGGAAAGTGATGAAATTTCATCAGATTCCAAGTGTCTTAGAACTGAGCTTTTTGTAAAAGTGAGTGATGTGTGTCCTAGAGAAATGGCGCTGCTGGAAATACATGATTTCCTGAGCTTGACTTGTGTCCTGACTTAGGTAACTCAGGGGCTGTGGGGCTTGGGAGGGTTTCTTTTCTGCTTAAGCGTACACAGTTTTGAGTAAATTGAAGCCCAAATACTTCTTTTGAATGATGTGAATTCTCAAAAAGCTCTCATAGTGGTTTTGAACAGTTTGGTATAGTTAGTTTACATTCAGGATAACTTAATCATTTTGAAGCTTCTTTCACAGTGGCATCTTCTTGACATTTCAACATTGGTCTTGCTTTTCTTACTGTGGTTTTAATACAATTTCTGCCTTAATAAACTGATTTCTGTCATTATAAAGTCCTTCGCAGAATTTCAGATTGTGGGGATTACCTTATTCTCCTTACACAACAGAAATGCTTTTTCAAAAACATTGGGGCTGTGGTGTTTAATATCTGCAAAATTTCATGTTAAGCAGGAATTTGCTTTCCTGTTCCTTTTCCTTATGTGGATAAATGGATGCTGCTACAATTCTGCTAGTGAATCTGTGTTGTCACGTGGAAAGGACTTGGAACCAGGGACACTTGATTTAGGGAACTGGTGGTAGCTTTCCCCTTTTCTTGTTAATGTCTGGGGACTGGGGCAGCAGCTTCTCTTCATGCTTTCTGTTGGGGAATTATCGTTTCAAAAATGTTGAAGACTTGCCTGCTTTAGATAATGAAGGGAGCTCAGGATCACAAGAGGTAAATCCTCTAAGTTTGTATTTCCTTTAAAAGGTCATTTCGAGCAGCTTGGTGTTGCCAGCAAGATCATGCCTGGACTTGTTCTGCTGACAACAGAAAAAAACCCACATAGCATTACTGGCTTTTATACATGGTTGGCATATCTATTTGTGAACAAGCCCTAATGTGATAAACTGTGCTAGGCAAAAGCACCTCCCCAGGGAAGCCACACATGCTTCCTTCTACCTGTTGCATTTTGAATCACTTTCTCGTTGAATTTCACAGGTTAGGTTAGCATGAAGGTAGAAGAAACTGAATGCTGCGGGTGTGGTGGGAAGTCCCGCTAACGTGTGATGGTGCAGCAGGTGGTGCTCTCTGCGCATCGGTGCGGGACGAGGGAGCTCACAAACTAGTAGCAGTTTTGCTGAGCTGCCTCAAAACTTGCCAGCCCAGGTGTTACCCTGATGGACTTGCTTATCTGATATAACTGAAGATAATGTGCTATGATAGGCAAAGGATTGCTTCTCAAGAAACTAATTAGGTCCTAAGAAGTCTGGGCTCTGAAAGATTTCATAGTATTTTTTGCAGTGATGTAACAGTGGTGCTTCACATCCAGTTTAGGAAAGAGCTCTGCTTTCAGAGCAGCGTTCTGCTCCCTTCCTCTTTGGGAAGGAGATAATACAGCCAGAGTCTTGCAGTTGCTGCTGTGCGCTGGCTGACAAGTCAGATGAAATAATCTCCGTTGCTGCCTCTGCACTGTGATGATGCTTCTTGAATGCAGAGGCAGAGCTGCTCTCAGCACAGCAGTAAAGCTGCTGTCCCCAGAAAAGGGGTATTGCCTAGGCTTTTGAAAGGCTGAATCAGAAACTGGAGAACATACAGCTTAAAATACAAATTAAACCCGTGTTCGTTTTCCAGACACCCATGTAATTTTTTGTTTGTATCGCCTGTTAATTTAATTTATCTAATTAATTTATTCTAGTCTGGCATTCTGCAAACTGTTGAGCAACTTGTGGATCACTTGTCTCACCTATATAATGTTGGTCATTAAGTTTCACTCAAATGGCTCTATGTCAAATCTAATTAGTCCTCGTGTGACTAATCTGAGCATGAACTGGCTAGCCTGGGGTGCCACTTATGTCTGAGATCTCTGCAGCTACAGGAAAATGAGATGTATTCAGATAAGTGCAGTGGCCAAACCACGCCCTGTGCTGCAGGAGGATGTGAAAAGAAACACGGGCCCAGACTCCAGAGAAAATAATTCGTGACTTCAAATCTGATGGTCAGTGCAGTTCCAAGAACGAGAGCAAGAGGGTTTTTGAGTGTAGCCTCCTGTATTCTTTGAAACCACCAGTCACGCTCGCCTGTGTGCAGCTCTAGTCAATCTACAATACTTCCAGCTCAGAGGGAGAGCGAGCAAGTCTTAACTTTCTAGGTAACTGCAACGAATGATGTGTCTTAAGCCATGTAGACAAATCACTGACCCCTGCAGAACCTGCCAGGTATAAATAAGCATATTACAGGCAAGAGTAAATGACACTTTTTCTTTTTTTTTTTCTCCTCCCCTTCATGAAGGATAGGAAGACATGCAATGACTAACACTCACTTTTTTCAAATGACTGTCCAGCAGAATGCCTTGCAAACAGAAGCTATAGCAGGAGGGAGGAAAAGCTGTGTTGAAGTGTAGCTTTTCCTGCTAAACGACAATTCATAGTGTCTAGGTGTCTTCTGTTGTTTGTCTGAACGTTTTGGAGATGTGACAAGCATTGTCCAACAACTGCCTTGTGTATTTGACCATGATATGGGTTGGGTTCGGTGGGGTTTTCACTGCTTTCTGAGCCCTTTTAGCACTGGTCAGCTTTGAGGAATTACCGATTCTCCTGTAGAGAATTAAATTGAGAAAACAGGATAGCTTGGTTCACACATTTGTCTCTGTGAGGGTTAAGCACCTGGGTTTGAAATGGATGCGTGGTTTATAAATAGATTGCTCTTTCACAAAATGCAAAACAGACTGTTTTGCAGGACAACAAGAACTAAAAACAAGCCCCAGCATGAATGAGCACTGGAACTGCACAGCTGATAGGCGGTACAGGACTGCCCTTGGAAGTTAGTGAGGTAGACACACTGAAGCTTTCAGGGGAAAGGATGCTAAGGTTTGAATTGCAGTGTATCTCAAGAACTTACTAAGAGAAATGCTGCGTTTGTATAAAAAGTCTTTTTGCAGAATAAGTATTTCTGGCATTTAGTAGGGTCCCATATGTGATCTGCTGTTCTGCCTTTGCAGTATGAGGCTTTTCTATAGCGTGTTCTGTAGCACTCAAAATAAGCATTATCACGCTATAAATAAGACTGGGTAAGCCTTGAAGCAAAATGATCGGATCTCTGGAGCATACACTCTTCAATTTATTATAGATCTGTTTTGGTCCACAGATAAAAGGAGTGGATGAGAACAAGAGGGTGACAGCAGTGTGATAGTGCAGTGACTCAATTCGAAATGTCACGGTGCGTGTTAGTGCCGGAGTGTGCTGGGGGACTGCTAACATCATTGTTGCAGCAATCCTGAACTGCTAATGGCTTAGCTGGCCAAATGCTTCCCCAGATTACCCTGCTTTGCAGCCTGTGCTGAGCTCAGTGCTGCTGCAACTATATTGTTATCAGTACCAAAGTTAGCTGCTTTGAAGCTAGTTGAGATATACTGAGATGAGCTGCAAGTACACCTTTGATAGTCATGTAGGTGTAGTCATAATGAATCTTATTTTCTGATCATAGATATGCTAATAGTAGTTTTTTTAGGAAGGCATTCTTTGGATCAGAGGAAACTGGAGACTTGGCAGAGCGTGGAAAGCATTTTGTGCTCCTGCTGGGACACAATACAATCTGGCAAAGCACAAAAAAAATGTGTCCTGATGAGTTTCAGTAGATGAGTAGTTCTGCAGCTTTCCATGAGACTATTTGAATATTTACCTGAATTAAGGTATAGTAGTTAATACTTTCCAGGATTGAGCAAGTAACGACGTACACAAATATCAGTTATTTTTATCAACAGAATGTGCAAAGCACATATCAAGGATGATGATACTTTATCGTTACCTTATTGTTTTGGCATGACTACCATAGCTGATGGCAACAGGATCGTGGAGGTCTCAAAAGAAAAACTTGGTGGAGGGTTTTCTATGGAGAACTTCTGAAATGAGCCCACTGGTCAGCTGCTTCATCCCATGCTGTCTCCCTGCTGCTTCTCTGTTCCGATATTGTTCATTTGTCACATCTTAATTAGAAACTGAAGCGTATGCAGAGAGGATGGCAGTGAGGGCTGCAGTGACCTTTGGTGTTCTGTCTTTCCCTAAATGCATTTCTTGGAAGACCTGCACTTTAAATCAGCATGGTGGAATTAAGTTACCCTGTATGTATTACGGCTGTAGTGTGTAATCCTTATTTGCTATTCAGGTTTTGTTTCAGGTATAATGATTTACATATTCCACTCTGAAACATGCATGCTTTGAGGTTTGAATTCAGATGCATCTACTTCTAAATTACACAAGTACAAAATAAAAAATAAAAAAAGAATACTTTAGAAGGGAAAAAAGTACTTCTGAGTCCTTGCCTTTTTGTAACTCAGAAATTATTAGACTGCTGGTCCTGCCAGATAAAGGGAATTGTTTTCTGGTGGAACAGAAAAACAAATTGTCATTAGATTAAATTATTAGATTAAGTAAGAATAATTTTTAGGCACTTTGGCAAGGGTGGGGTCTTTGTTTTGTGGTGTGGAGGGTTATTTATTTATTTAATTGATTTTTACCTTTGAGGCAAAGGCGGCCAATGGTATCCTGGGGTGCATTAGGAGGAGCATGGCCAGCAGGTCGAGGGAGGTGATCCTCCCCCTCTGCTCTGCCCTGGTGAGGCCACCTCTGGAGTGCTGTGTCCAGTGCTGGGCTCCCCAGTTCCAGAGAGACAGGGAACTACTGCAGGGGGTCCAGCAGAGGCTACGAAGATGATGAGGGGACTGGAGCATCTCCCTTACGAGGAAAGGCTGAGGGAGCTGGGCCCATTTAGCCTGGAGAAGGCTGAACTGAGAGGGGATCTTATCCATGTCTACGAATGCCTTAAGGGCGAGTGTCAGGAGGACGGGGCCAGGGTCTTCCCAGTGGTGCCCAGCGACAGGACAAGGGGCAACGGGCACAAACTGCGACACAGGCAGTTCCATCTGAATGTGAGGGAGAACTTCTTTACCGTGAGGGTGGCAGAGCTCTGGCACAGGCTGCCCAGAGAGGCTGTGCAGTCTCCTTCCCTGGAGACATTCAAACCCATCTGGATGTGACTCTGTGCAGCCTGTTCAAGGGGAACCTGCTTTAGCAGGGGGTTGGACTAGGCGATCTCCAGAGCTCCCTTCCAGTCCCGACCACTCCATGATTCTGTGGTGATTGCGGGGAGTGAGGGGTGTTTGTGTGGCCTCTCTATATCAAATAACATTAGCAGTACACAGCAATAGCTTTTTCTTTACTGTGATCTATACACTATTGCAAAAGGGAGTGCTGTCAGGATAAAATTTCTATTGCACATAGCACTGTGCGCTAATAAGAAGGTTCCAGTGCGTGATCTCACTTAATCATGGGAAAGCAACTTGCAGGTATCTCCTGCCATGCAGGGGAAACAACTACAGGAGGGTGGGGAGGCATCCTCTCATTTGCTAAACAACGCTGGTATTGCACTTCTGACTACAAAAGCTGACTGGCAAAAGGACCACTGCAGCAAACAGAGATGGCAAATCTCTCCTCAATTATATTTCCCTTTTGCAGCTGATGAGGAACACCAGCAAAATGTGGCAGCAGCAGCAGCAGTGGCCAGGCCTCAGCCCCATACTGAAGAGCGCGGAGATGGGATGCCAAGGCGCCGGAGGAACATGGGAAACCGGATGATGGCCCAGAGGAGAGCGCAACAGGCAGAAGACTGGCTGGAAGGTAACATTTGGTTCAGTTCTTTTGTAAACATTGAAATGGACCTTAACAGCAGACATTAAGGTTGGTGAAGGGGTGCGGTTTGCTGAAGAAAGTTTTTCAGTTTTGCTGGCTATGAATTATTTACAACTTGACTATAATCTGTTTGACTGTCCAGTTTCTCTCTGTACTGCATCACTTATCTCTAGATACCAGTTACCTTTGACTGAAGTGTCTGCCTCCTTCTGTGGTGAATTCTGGCCACGGTTTGTTTGTGCCAACAGTGCATCACAACATATTCTTCACTTACTTCCTAGAGACTGCCTTTTGTATTTCCTGCTTAGCCATGCAGCTTAAATTTGGGTAAACAGAATCCGCACCTTGTACTAGAATAATGAGCTGTAGTAAAGTTGGTTTCTTGTAAATCAGTGGGAAGCATTAATTCCCCAATGTAATATCTGCAAAATCTGGAGTTTTCTTTCCGAGAAGCCATCCAGGTGGTGATTGGAATCAAACCAATTAGCTGGAGATCACCACAGACTGCAGCATTTTGTCTTGCTGCCAGCAGGTTGTTAATGAGTCCTCTGTTCCTGTGCTGGACCTACAGTTAATAGCTATACTTCCGTGGTGTGGTTGTAGACAAGAGTATGGTGATAAATAACATCTTTCTGCACCCTGTAAGCCTCACTCCCTTTTCTGATGAAACTTCACACATTATTATCTTCATGGCTAAAGAGATGATATCACCATGATTCACCTAGCTGGATTGCTTCTGCTTTCAGATTGTGGGTTAAGTGTTCAGGGTTTCAGCTCAAATATTGATAGAAGTGGGCTTTCCTGCACTTCAGTTTGCAGTGGAGATCAGGTTGTCTTTTTGGTCAGCAGTAGGTGAGAAACACTGAGCACACGTCTGTGTGATGCTTTGATTAGGGGCTAGTTGCACTTTCTTCACCTTTTCTTGTCTTGCAGTTTGTACAAAGCGTCTTGTGCTCACGTTGGCAGGTAAACGTGCTTTTCAAGCTAATTATGTTAAACAGTTTTGCAAATGGAAAATTGACAGGTCTGAACTTTTCAACTTTGGTTATTTCTTTTCATGTGATAACATCCTGGAAAGAAAATGCAATCTAAAAACCTTTTGCTTTAAATTCCAGACATCAAAAGTTTGAATGCTGAAGGCCGACAGTGAAGCTGTCAAAGCAAACAGCTTATCTTACTTTGTCACTTTAGCAATAGAAGAGTCTGTGTCATTGGGCTTTATAAATAATTCTTTTGCACGTTACTGTACAGCAGATGCAAGTGCTGCGGCTCTTGCATTAAGTTTTCTTTGAAATGACATCCCTGGGTTTGTTTGGTGTTTTTTTTACTTTCTTTTCCAAATTAAAACAACTTTTGGTCTTTGCTTCTGTTTTGTGCTTCTGTGTGTGTTTTTATTCATATTTGGGGGTGGGCTTTCAGAGTGTCTGAGCATGGGTGCACAGCAGGAACACGAAAGGCTTCAGCTGTATAGCTGTGGAGAGAAGCGCCTGTCCCTGGTTCCCCAGCATTAAGGTGTGCAATAACAGTGGCCATTATCACGTGGGATTAGCCCAGTCTGTCATGGTCTGTGCTGCAAAGCCTTTAGCCTGGCCCTGAGCTACCTGTGTTAGTGTGGGGTCTGGGGCTTTTTTCCCCCCTCAGAAAAGGGTGTGTTACATGCTTTGAAGCCCGCTCTGTGGGCATGTAGCAGAGGCCTGGAAGCACTCTCGGATTTGTCTGCTTTTTGCGGAGGCCATGTGCATTTTTTTGTGTCATTGCAATACAGAGCGGTTTTGTCTAATTACTGCCTCCATGTGAACCTGTTGAAATAGCAAGTTATCCCCACAGCAGAGTTTTATGTTATAAAAATTAGTTGACTCAGATGAAAAGAGAGCCCAGAATGCATGCAGTGATGTGCAGTGCCAGGCAATGCAGGACCAGTTGGGGCACCCAGGGCTGAAGAACAAAGTTACTTGGCAATGTAGACAGAAACATTGAAAACAAGCTAGTCTGGTTTCTTCAGACTTAACTTGTAAATGTTCTTTTTGCTTTAGAGGGCTTCTGAACATCTGCAACTGTAGTGGACTTTTTTTGTTGTTGTTAAAATATTGTTAAATTTGTTGAAATGTTTTACTAGTAAGTTTCTGTTCTGTGTGTGGGATTTCCACTCCGGGCCTGTGTTTAGCTGTAGGCAAAGCTACCTGACCCTGCTCTGTGTCACTGACTTCTGCCACAGGTTTGTGCAGGCATGACATCAACCCATTCCCGCAAGATATCTAGCATGGAGCTCAGGAAGGGTATGAGGTTGCCCTGGCCATATCTATGTTACCGTTACAGTCATAGCAGTGGAGTCAGGTAAGAACTTCTGTTATCACCAAAGTATTCTGCCTCTTGGGAGCAAGTTCTGCTGACTCTAGGAAATGGTCTCAAAGCAACGCCTGCAGACTTTGGAGTTGTGGTTAGCATGAGGGTTTTCTGTTTTCCATCTAACAATCAGAGTTCAATTCCAGAATGAGAAAGAAACCTTCAAGGGTAAAATAGTAGCCCCCAGTTTCTGCTGCCTGTGCTAAGTTGTTTTGTTGTGCCAATACCCCAATCTCTCGCAGAGTAATGAGGGGACAGGATACCGAAACAAATTGTGGCACTAGGATCAGAATCTTGATAACTTTTAGTTGTCCCATCTGTAGTTGAGATCTTACTAACTTGCAAGTCTGGGTAAGGAGTCATTTAATACAGACAAGGATAGTAAATGATTGGTTTGAATACTCAAATCTACACCCGTTGCCAGTGGGGCTAAATCAGGTTGTAATTCTTCCTTTAGCTTGGTGGGGTAAGACATCTAAATTACTTGCAGGTTGTCACAGACAGAAAATAAACAGTGAAACACTAAATGCCTCGACTTTCCTACAAAAATTGCAACCCACACGGCGCGCGTAGGTTCCTTATTCACGGGTTCCATGTGGGCTGCGCTGTACTGTGGGGGCAGGCCCCCTAGCCGTGTGCCTAATGCTGGCTCGGTTTGCTTGAGTAATGTTTTTCAGTGGTTAGTTGAATGCTCAAAGGAGGTCATCTGTTATGAGAATATCAACATCTATTAATATCCTCTGATGACCAAAGATTGCTGGGGAGATATTTTTCATTGGTGACAAAGTAGTTCTCAAAATGACTGAGACCCCTGAGCTGTGTTCCACCAGGGTGACTTCCAGGCCGGCTTTAGAAAAGTGGGTTTGGTTGGCTAATACTGCCCAACTTAATTCTAGTCATAACGCTACTGTCTTTCATGCAGCCCAGTGCAACCTAGGTGACTGTTGTTAAAAGTCTGTGTGCCTCAGAAGACGTCTACTCTGCACACTGTAGCAGTGTGCCTGTGCCTTTCCCTGGGGAAAATGAGTCTGGAAGGAGAGTTCTGTGTTCATGTGGTTAGGTTTCTTCTGATATCCCAGCTAGCAGACTTAATTAGCTCTGTTGTATCTGAATTTAAATTGAACCCAGGCAGAAGTGGCTTTGTGGGGCTGGCTACAGGCAAGATGAAAATAAACTTGCAGCAAGGCATAATAAATGAGTGTGGATTTCAGGCATTAATCATTTAGGGCAGGAGAGGCCAAGCTAAGCAGTGGAAGGAAGCAGGGGAAAGGGGATACGTTTGAGCTGGGTTGAGGGTTGTTTGGGGCATTGGGGTACTGTGAATAAATAGCATTAGCCATTTTCCAATTTCAGATCCCGTTTATTTATTGACTGAGGAGGGTGTCTTTGGCTCTTGTTTTTGCCTGACTGATGCTTTTGAGTGCATCCACTTGGATTTTGATCACCTTTGGGTACATGTAAAGATGTTTTGTTGAGACCTTTTATTTCATGGCTAGTCATGTGCAGAAAAAGCAGTCATGCAATTCTCAAGTTGAGCTTGTGCTTCCAAACTGGCTCCTTATGCCTTGGAACACTGCAAAGAACTCTGCAGTAAAGTAGGGAATTCTCTTGACACTACACTTTTTGCTTCTTGGAGCAGAAAGTGACCCAGCCCATCTGATGTTTGCATAAAAGTTTTAGGACTATAATTTCCTATCAAGTGATAAGAAACTTGTGGGGATGAACTTACAACAGCAAGTATAGTTGGGTCGTCTTGGTCCCGCTGTGGTAAAAATAACGAGGAGGATGATCTGAGGCAAATGTCTGTTTGCTTGAAGGACTGTTAGACATTATTTCCCACAGTGACTTTGTGCAAACACGTAGTGAGAAAACCTGCCTGCCTCAGCACATGATACAAAGAGTTTGCGGAGAGACAGAAGCATGCACAGGCAAAGTGCCTTTTCCAGGGTTGTTCACTCAGTCAGTGAGTAGGACACAGGTTTTACAATCCAGGTTTTCTGTTGCTTGGAGTGGTGTCTTGGATCAAAACTTGCTGCTATTGATTTGAGGGGGTGGCATTTTTGTTGGCTGAAACTGGTGGGGTGTCAGCACACCATGATTTAGGGTAGTTATGGAGAAACAAATTTCTCTAGGAAATGATAGCAATCTCCAAACCACCAGGCAAAACAAAGACCACTGGGCAGCCCTCTGGGTGGAAGGCTTTGGTGCATGTTGTGGGGGAGGCTGAGCTAGATAGGGAAAGAATCAAGGCAAAAGAGAAGGACGTGCCAGGAGAGCCTAAGCAGCCCAGTACATTTCCAGGGAACATTTCCAAGGGTTCAGTTTTGAAAGATGCTCACTTCCACATCCTACAAACAAATGACTTTGCTGACTTGTTGCAAAAAGTGTTGCCAAAAAAACGGATTTTGTGTGTATTACTACGTTTGATTTCTTTTTTAACAAACAGAAAGTAAAGACTGCATCAAAGAAATAATCTGGTTTTGTCAACAACCTTTATTCTGAAATGGTGCAAGCTATAGGCTCTCTGCTTTTGGCAGCAGCATATAAATCCAAAATATTAAATATCCCAACATCTGCATGCCTTTTCTCTGAGTTTTTAGCATTGTATATCTGAGCACAGGTGTAGGAATGTCCAACACAGTGAACATCGGGTTAAAATTACTTTACTTCCCCAGAATGAGTAACGATAAAGCCAACAGCTTTTGACAGTCTGAGTGCTCTAGCCTGTAAAGTAAAACATGATAACAGTTAACGATTCCAACATAAATTAAATCATAAGTTCCTTTCCTTTTTTGCTTGGCAAGACTTGAAGATCAGAATCTCATGTTTTTCTTTGTAAGTGTTAATCACTATTAAGGAAGAAAGCACAAAACAAAAAAGGTTTTTAGAGGTCTTAAAAAATATAATTGGGTATGTTTTATTCCCATTCAGTGATGGATACTGTGTGTAATTTAGAGAAGAATGTGCTTGTGCTGAAATTTCTCAAAATAAGAAGCACTTTTTCTGAGCAGATTTTCTACCTCGAGTGTCACATTGCATCTCCCTGTGCTCTGATGTGCTGAAAGATCTGGAAAATGTGTAAACTTAGAAACAATGATGTGGTCCCATGCTGTTCTTGTGAAACAACTGGTGATAGATCTATATTAATTGATGTAGTAGTTGAAATTAATTTAAATGCTTAATCAGTAGGAAAACCTTTCTAGTACAGTTAAACTTTGACTACTAATATCCTAACTAGTGAATCAAAAGTTAATTTTGACTTGCTACTATTCATATAGAAAGTGACTTTAGTGTTATCAAAATATCCACAATGTGTGTCTACCCTTGAGACATTTCAAGGCGCAGATGGTGTGTGGAAGAGGTAGGTGTGTGGTTTCTCAGTTATGCCATATGGCTTTATTCGAGAAAAAACTTGAAGTCATTTGACTTCTGCTCAAAAGGGCTAATGTCCTTTGTTTGCTGTCCTTTCTCTGTCCTAACTGTAGACTGATTTTTTTATAGCTTCACATTAATAAGCCAATGTGTCATTCGGTTCCTAAATTGGATAGCTGCCAAATTACAAAAGAAAAAATATTAAAAATTGTTATGACTGTTCCACTGCAGAGCTGTGTTACTCATGAATGCCCACACCTTTCCATATGGTGGACTGATTCCTTTTCAGTGGCTGGTGTCATACATCTATTCAATGTTAATAACATGCATATGCCTTCTGCCTTCAGGATGAACTGTTTGTTTTGTCTGGCATCTTCCCCCTCTTTCTCTTACTCATCTTGTTAGGAGCTACATAAATGGTAAATAAAGCAGCTAGCTGTGCCCAATGAACTTGTTGTGAGTAGCCACATGTGCAGCTCACATCCTTTTTCATGGATCGGAATCCATCTGCTTCACTTCCAGAGCTTTACGGGAAGCAAGATGGACCCTTTGACGTAGATGACAAGGGCAACTGAAATATATGATACAGGTTGTTTTGTTTGGGAGTGTTTACATATACTCTACCCAGTAGCTGGTAAGTTTCTGTCCTGATGGAGAACATTGGCACTCCAGCACACTTTCTAATGGTATTGGAAAGTATGTTTTAAAATTAGTCTGTATGTTTCAAACACTGTTAACTCTTTCCTGTTGCCCTGCTTCTCAGTGTGTTCAAAGCATTAAGGAAAAGCCAAGATTCCCTGAAGCTACCTCTCTGCTGGCTAGCTGAGCAAAACCTACATTTGTGTAAAGCAGAATATGTAAAGTGGTGTGAAAGCATCGCTGTAAGTCGGACTGTTTCTACTTTCTGTCTCTTAAAGGTGGATGCTGGTGGGAGTGCTTTGCAAGTTCTGGAAATTTTGGTATAGTTATGTTGGATGCTGCAAAGATGGACCGGAATGTCTTGGCAGGGTTGTGACTGTGCCTGAAACCAGTCCTATTATGTCACATCCAGGCAGTTCAGATGGAAAGGGTCCTGTGTGCCTTGAGGTTTGGTGTTCTTTATCAGCAGCTTGTCATGAAGTGGGAACAGAGCTTTCGTGTCCTGTGGTACTGTGAGCAGTTAGGGAAAATCACTACTGAAAAACTGCTTGTCAAGCTTGTAGCACTAAATTCTGTTTCCTGCCACAACCCTACATACATCCCAGAACTGCCACGCTTTAAAACATCAAATAAACTGTACAGAGCACGATGGAAGATCAGCCTTCAAACAAAAATACATTTTTCAGCATCAACTATACGATGACGTCTGGTGGTGTTAGGTTTCCCAACTGAGTATGTGTGCAGGCTGGCCAGCCCTGGTGCTTTGGGTGATGATAAACCGCTTTCACAACAAGTGAGCACACTTAACTGAACATCTTGCATCACGGCTGAAGTGACAGGGGTAAAGGGAGTGCATGTTCCTATGCACTGACCCTCCCATCAGATGTACTGGTGTTGGCAGCTATGAATATGTGAAAAGTGATTGTTAAAAGCTGCTGAAACGATAGCTGCTTTATTTTAAAAAGGGGGGGGCGGGAATTCACTGGCTGTGTGCAGCATCCACTCTGCTTTTGGTGGAGCTATTCTGCTATAATAACCAATTGATTCAGCAAATCCTTTTACCATGTGCTTATATTCTTGTCAGCATGTTCAGGTTTATTTAGCACATATTAATTGCACCCAGGTTTAGTGCATTGTTGACCTTTAAAGCTCTGCAGAATCATGGGCTGCATCTGCATCATTGTCTCTGTCTTGTTGCATGTAACTCCATGCACTAGAAAAAGCTTGGAGGAAGTGGTACTTAAGGGATCACATCAGGTGCTTCAAACGGGAGGAAAGCAAATGCTACTGAACAAAGGTGTATGTTTTATCAAGGACTGGAAAAAAAGCTTTAAAAGCCTTGCTAGATTTCTGCCTAACCTCTGGCTCAGGTACTCTAATATAGATGAAATCTGAGAAGCACCCAGAGCCTCAGGTTGAATAGTGTCGTAGGTGTTATTTTATACTTGTGGGGTTTTCCAGAAATAATTTTCTAAAGAATACCACCAGTATTGAACTGTTAATTTTGGAGTAATAACTGCTAATACTGGGTTGTTCGCCCATTGTTTGGAACTCCCCTTGGCCCGGTATTTAAAATACAAATAAAGTTATTTTAAGCTTCAGCAAAATTGTAGAAGCAACTGTGTCAAGTCTGAGTGTCCCCTGTTGCTCTCTTTGTTTATGGTGTAGGAAGGGGGAACCCTTTTGATGATCTCGGTAATCAGATACCAGTAATTCTCTGAAGCCCAATTCAGCAAGCCTGCCTCATATTAACTTCCATATCCTGAAAACAGCTAAGTTATTTGAGAGCCACCTACACAGCTCTCAATTACATTTATTTCTAATGATGTGTCTCGGTGGCTTAACCATAGTACCTTACTGTGTATTGGAATTAGTAAAACAAGAGTGTTTCAAACCTAATTGTACATGTAAAAGAAAGGTGAGTCTTGTTCATCCATATGTTCTTTTAATAGCAGCTTTTTGGGTTCCCAAAAAAAGGGGACCAGCTGCTCTGGAGAGAGCTCCCTACAGAAAACATCCTGGCACCAGCCCTACCAAAACCAGTTCTGGTGATTGCCACAGGATTCTCAGCTCCAGGTACAACTGCTGCAGGCTCTCATGAAACTGGTTATCAAACGATGGGCTTTTTCTGCTTGTTAGCCTGGTCTTAAACGAAGGCCTCAGGGGCTGTGTGAGTAGGGAACTCGGTTTTTTCCCCACAGTGATGAGGGCTCAAACTTAACTGAGGAAGAACATCCCCTGCACACTCTTCCCCTTCTCCCTCTCTAAATAAACACTGCATTTGAGGAAAATAGCAGGAACTGGCAGTGCTATTTGTCAGATTACCCAGTGGACTTCAAGTGTGCTGATCTGAAGTCAACATCAAGCATAACAGCACTGTGGATGCTCAAAGTATAAATTATTTTACCTAAAAAGGGATCCATGTGACAAAGATCTTTCATTTTGATTCTCCCATCTGATTCAGACGCATGAATCTCTATATATTGTGTAGCATTTCATGAAGTGAGCTAATGATTTCTCTTTGACTGTTGAGGTCAGTCCACAGTACTTTAATTAGTCCTTGATCCTGCAACTTAAGTGGCCAAATGTTCTTGAGACATTGGGCGAGGAGGAAATGGCAGTCTTTAATAGCTCATTAGTATCACTTAGCCCCTGGGTGAGCAGAGATACAATGCATTTGCACACCATTTGTGCATGACGCTTTCATATTTCACAGTTGTATCTTTATAAACAACCAGCTGTCCTACAACAGGGAACTATTTACATTTAGTCTTGTTGCAGTCAGGCCCAAGATTTGCATTGCAGGGATGTTTTATTTTTTACCCGCTCCTCCCTTAAAGGTTAGTTACGTCAGGCTAGAACCAGTGGATGAGCGGCATGCCTCTGTATCCCACTTTTTGACTGGATGTCTGTTGTGTTAAGCTTAAAAGGTAGCAGGTAAGAAAGTCTCTGCAGGTGAGTGTTAAGAAGTTACATAGTGACAACTATTAGCACGTTTTATGTATAAGGGAAAGTGTATCTTTTAATTGTGGAAAGCAGGAAGTGTTTATGAAAAACCTTCCTTCAAAAGATCAAGTAAATTTTTACTTCTGACTTCACTTGAGTGTGTGTTTGCCTTGTTACTTTTACTCTGTGGCTTTGGCAGTCTCGTGTGATTTTTTTTTTTTTTTTTCCCTTTTTCCATCTAATAGGTCTTGTCTGATGTGTGTGTGTGTGTCTCCTCATCTGCTGCTGCTTTCCTGGTAAGCAGTGAAGTTTCTTGAAGGGATTTTTTTTATAGACTATTTAAAATTTTTCACTTACACAATGTTGCAGAGGAAGACGATGCTGAGGAGGTGCCAGAATTTCAGGTGTCTGGGAAAATTGGTGCAAAGAAGCAGAGGAAATTAGAAGAGAAACAAGCCAGAAAAGCACAGAGAGAGGTAAGCATTTCCTGCCACGTATGAAGCCCAGAGCAGAGCCTGAATAGCAGTACTCAGCAAAGAACTGGTGATGACAGACACCCCAGAAAGGCAAAGGCAGTGTCATCACTACGACGGTTGTGTTTTTGTTTTAAAAATATAAATTCAGCTTTTTAGGTTGTATCCCAAGAGGACCATGAAAAATGGTGTCTCATTTTCTTTCCATTATGTTCTCTGGCATACTTGTGGGGAGGAAAGAGGAGTTAAACTCTTGAATGCTCTTTATTGAATGTTTCCACTGGTTTGCAGCTTAATGTCAGTACTGTCTCCCCTTATAAATAACTCGGGTCCACATAGCATTGTTGTAACGCTGGGTGTCTGACCAAAACTATCGGCAGTTCTGAGTAGCGTTTCACATGCTCTTATAGTACAAAAGCTTTGTATGGGTTTATATATTTTTAGCTATGTTTATTGTTCTTATGGATTGGAGGAGATGAAAAGCAGACCCTGTAATCCACTGAAATCTACGGTGTAGACAGATTTTGGTTGAAGTTTGACCCTTAAGCAGAGACCAGGTATGCAGAGTGAAGATGCAGCTTTTCAATTTTTCTTTCTTAAATCTGTGTATAAAAGTACTTAAATACTGTTGCATTTTTTCAGTTTTGCCCAGCGTTTTGCTGTTAATTCCAGGGCAGCAACAGGCTTTTTGAGACTTACTTTCTGAAGTGTGCTTGTGGATGGCAGCAGGTTATGCATTAATTCCTTTTAGTTGTTCTATATATTTTTTTGCAAACTCTGTATTGTTCTGTAACTTGGAAGGTGGGGCTGCAAGAAGTAAATGCAACTCAAACAGCCTTTGCATAACAGAGCCTGGAGTGCAGGGTGGACTTGACACGTTGTACAAAAAGACAGGGTTTACGAAATTACTAATATTTCTAATGTGTAGAGGCTCCAAACAAAGCTAGTGAAGTCCCATCCTGAGAATTTTAGTATCACTTGAGGTTTAAATCCAGTTTCTGCTTTACAGTGTAGTGATATGCCCTGTAGATAGGGTGGTTGGTAATAAACTTGATTATTCTGTTTATATATAAACTTTCGTTACGTTCCTTTTCTTATTCAATGCTTTAACCATTTTGTCACTACTTTCCATATTCATGCTATTTAATTAGCCTCTTTTTTTGTGGAAAATTTGAGCAAAGTTGAATGAAGTTAGATAAGCATCAGTTGGTAGAGTGAGGAATCTTTTGTTTTATTTTAAAACATGCTGATTTTTATTTTCCCCATGTAGACAGATAAATTCCTCTGTTAGGTCTTTTTCTCTGAAACATTCAAAGCCACAAATCCTCCACTTGAATGTCTTCTGCTTGTTCTCTTAATATATTTTCAAGTTTAAGTATACTGAAGAGATTGAAGAACAACTTCTAAAAAAATCTCTAAACAATGTACTAAATGCCTTTTTTATTTTTCCCCCATTTTGCAATAATATCTTTGCTGGGTTTGGTTTAAAAACAAATAATGAAATTATTTGAAGAGACTGGTACAGCTTTCTCTGTAAGAGAATCTGTCCAGGTTGATGATAAATATGAATGCAGTTGATTTTACAGAGTTTATATTCCTCTCTCCTTTTTTTCCTCTCCTCAAGGTCCATTCTCACTAAATTGTGAGGAAAAATGGATTACCATTACACAATATTACTTAATATCACTATAGTAATAAGCTCATATGCACATTCAAAGCTTAAATCCTTACTGAGATACAAATCAGGCAAGTGAGAAGGGTAACTTCTAAACTTACCGCAGTGTAAGTATGCTGAGGAGCACAGGGGAGTGGAGGCGTTTAAATGATAACGACTTATTATTCTCCTTTGCTATTTCTTTCTGAACACGCATCTAGGAAGACAGTAAGAAACCCACCCACCCACCCCCCATGGTATCACAATATGAAATTCAAAAATGTGTATTCAGGAGGGTAAGTCTTGGCTTCATAATGTTTTTTTAGGCTGAAGAAGCAGAGCGAGAAGAACGGAAAAAACTTGAGTCAAAAAGAGAGGAGGAAAGGCGGAAAGAAGAGGAGAGAATACGTCTTGAGGAAGAACGACAGGTGGGATTGGTTGTATTTATAAATGGAAATTTTGAACCAGGTTTGTCTTTGAGATTGTTTCAACGTTAAGTTCTGTAATCAGCAGTATTCCCTTTGGCTTTTGTTACTATTGCATACATCTTTTATTTGGGGGGGTTGCTCGATTTTGTTTAAATTACAGTAGTGCTCAGTTATTTCAACTGTAGATCCCAGCTTTGTTTCCCCAAGTGCTTGGCAGAAGTGAAAACTGCTCCAAACATCAATGCACACGTGTAGCAGCAAGCACTCACCCACGTTCATGTCTAGGGCAAAACGAAACCCAGTCTCCTGCTAGTGGATCTGCTACTGCTGTATGCCATGGTGATCCATTTTTTTGGTCAGTTTGTTATGTTGACAAACACAGCTGATTATATTGGTCATTAGTTCGTCTGGGAGCTGTTTAAATGCAGGTATATGAAGGAAGGAGCTGTACCTAGTCAGAAGAGAAATTTTGGGGGTTGCTTGCTTAGTGTCTGACAGGAGAAGTTTGGGTATCACAGAATCATAGAATAACGTAGTTTGGAAGGGACCTCCGGAGACCATCTGGTCTATCCTCCTACTCAAACTGCATCCAGTTAGATCAGGTTGCTCAGGACTTTGACCAGCCCAGTTTTGAGTGTGTGTTAAGGAAGGAGATTTTGTAACTTCAGTGGGCCCCTGTTCCATTATGCTCATTCAGGTGCCTGCCTGACAGCTGTAACCAGCAGGGCAGAAAGTGAAAGACAGCAACTCATTTTGCAACCGTTGTGTAAAATTGTATGATTTTATTTTAATTATACAAATTTACATATGCTTCACAATTAAAGATTTCTAAACTATGCATACAAAGGTGTGTGTCAGCAGGAGTGACCCAGAAAAACAGGTACTGTCCAGTTGAAAAGCTTTGTTGAATACTTTTCATCAGTGAGGGAGGCAAACTTATTTCAGAGCTGCTTTGTGTGTTCTGGGCATCAGGGCTACTGGCTAAGAACTAGGAACGAGCTTCATGCTCTGTGGTGCTTGAGCAAGTTGTGTAGTAGCTTTGCAACATGCCTCTGGAAGCAAGGGCCAAGGTGTTCTGCACAATCCTGTGCTGAGTAATTGCTGTCCCAGGGGAGCGTAGCCCCCAGCTTTCAGTGCAGATTTTTTGGAAAGCACAAGTTGAGTAAGTGGAATGTGTTGCTGATAACATTTTAAAAGAGGAAAAGACAATTTTTCCTTTCCTCTGTTGGGGGCATGAAGGCAGGATAAAGCAATTTAAAAAAAAAATTCTATACATTACACATGTAGATTGTATCCATGAGATCTTCTGTAGAATGTACATGTACCTATGGGGTTATCCCTTCCAAAATCCTTTATCTTCTGAACTCTCCTTTTTTTTTTTCTTTTCATCAATAGAAAGCTCCTGAATTTCAGAAACTGAAATGGATGAGGAGAACGTCAGTACTATGTCAGGATATGTAGCATGATCCAAGACTTTGACTTGAAAAAATTTGAACTGGAAAAAATTTGCAGGGGACCAGTTATTTCACAGCTGCCCTTCTGAGAGAGATGTATAAATTTAGAAGTACCTGTGGTAGCGGTCAGAGTATGAACTGTGAGGCTGAATAACTGATCTCAACTAGTCCGAGCCGCTCTGGTGCTTAGACAGGGTGTTTTGTAACAGCAGAACTATCAGATCTGGCTTCCTCTGGATCCGTGTCTACTACTGTTCCCCTGCCCACATGCTTCAGTAGCACCAGCTTCTGCCTTGCAGTCCTGCTTTCCTCCAAAGTATTTCCAGTTTCTCCGCCCTCATACTTCCAGCTCAGAAAGAGGCAAGATGAGCTCTGATTGCCTCTAAAGCACATCTATTGCCTATCCTGCTTGGCATAACAGATAACTCAGATGGCAAGTTTGCCTCCAGTGGTGTATTCTTTTAAGTCTTTTGTTTCCATCCAGTTCCCTGATCATTTTTTTATTTTATTTTTTTAATATAATTTCCTTAAGGTTCTGGGAATGTGATATTGTTGAAATCCTGAAGTTAGTTGAAATGAACCAAATGACCCCAATACTTTGGGGGAATTAGAAGGGCATACTGGCTGGATGCTAACATAGTTTTAAGTGTCGCTTCCTTTAGAGGAGGCTAATGAACAGAATTTCAGTTCCTTCCAGAGTGGTAGCCAGCAAGGCGGGTGAATTGCTAAGCAAATTGCAGTTGAGCTTGGCCAGCCTGCTCAAAAGAAGCTGCAGCACAGGACAAAGATGTTATCCTGTTGATTGCCTGTGGGTTTGACCTGGGGTTTAGCAGTATAGCTGGCTAATCAGGATCAGTCAGGCATGGTTGGAAAGTTGAGTAGAAAATAAGGGTGAAATTCTAACTAGAGATCTCTTCACACAGAAAGTACTTATTAACATATTTAGCTTTTTTTTTCAAATTTGCTTTTGGTCAGTTTAGGGTGGAGTAATTTATTTTGGTTGAATGGGGAAACTCTTACTTGTTTTTATTTTACTTTTTAGTATTCCTAGTATAGACTGCACTAAAACAGTTCCACGTCTGTTTTGCAAGGCTCAGTGAAAGAGAGGAATGTAAACCAAGGCTCTGATTTTTTTGTTCCTTTGTTTTGTTTTTTAAATTTTGTGCACAACAGTTCAAAGGAGCACTTGCTAGAATTTTGAAAATTGCTCAGATGCCTCATTCTAGCGTGCTATTCACTTTAGCCGACACCTTCCTTGGCTACCTAAATCTTGTAATTTTAAGCTTTTTTTGTTTGGTTCATTCGTTTCTTTTTCCCAGTAGTTTTCTCAGTGCAGCAAGCCAGCCCACCAGCCTACATCATGAACATTATTCTGCTACTCAGGGGAAAGTGTTTTCAATATTTTATTTTTCGCTTGGGTCCAAGACAAGTTGATAATCCAGTAACTGCTGAATATTTTGAACACAGATCAAAGTAAATGTATCTGACAATATTTAATGTCCATCCACAACTGTTTTCTAGTAATTTTAAGCCTCTGTCTTCATCCAAGTCTTTAGCAGGAAACAGAACAATTCAAGACTAGTACGTGTTTAGGCTGCATTGCTCGAGTTCCTGCTTCAGTCAGCAAAGCAAGCAGCAGTATTACAGCTAGCATGGTAATAACAAGACTTCAGTGTTTCAGTCTTGACTGGGTGATAGGAGGGGAAACAAACTGAATGAATAGATACTTGATTACTGTGCATGTAAGCATAACCGGCCTTTATGATCGTAACATCTTATCTTTCAAATCTTGTTACAGATTGATTGTATGATGTAAAAGATACTGCCTGTCTTTCCTAGGCCCCTATAAGCGATAAAGGGATCATTGGATTTATTGTAGTGTTTATAGAATACATAAGGTAAAATGCCATTTATACATTCCTCTGGAGAAAGAATTCTTCATTTCCACAAGCAACGTTTTGTCACAAGTGAGCCCTTGTAGACTGCACATGTGTATTCCCCCATGTAAGTTAGGAAATGGAAAGGCAAAATTATGAAATGTAGCTTGAGTAGTGATTGATAGTCACGAGATAAAAAGCAGAGGGTAGCTGGTTGTATGACTTTTGGAGGCAGTTTGATTACTGACATTTCAGTAGTTTATATAGTCCCATGAGAAACAAGAAATTTAGGGTTTATTCCTAAAGTTTGTTTGAGAATGTTGTGGTTGTCAGCTTCATTTTTTTCCCCTTCCTTTTCCAGTACCTCAGAGTATTTCTGCAGGTATAGTGACAGTGGCAAGTATCCAAACAAGTGCAACCAGCTTTGTTAGCTGAATTTCACTTGAACCTTTTTCTCAATCTCTCTCCCAAAAAGTGCTACCAAAATTGGGCTAACTTTTGTGAACATTGAGGTTGTCTTAATGTAAGGGAGAGTTTCCTTTCGGTGTTTCAACTACAGCCTTAAACTAATAGCTGAATCCTAGTCATCAGCAAACAGTGATTCCTGCACCATTAAATACCATCTAAAAGTTTGTCAGATGATGAGGGAAGCCAAATAGATTCAGGAGTATTGAAAATCATGTTGCAGCATGCAGATCTTCTAGAAATTCCCTATTGTCGTTCTTTAATAAAGTCACTGGGGCTGTTAATCCTTTCACACACACACACCACTCAAGCAGATTGAGATATGGAATCTAGTGGAAATAATGAATTCTTGAGTCAGATGAAAACCACTTTGTTTTATAAGCAAATGGATATCTCTCTCCAGTCATTTTTGGACAACTCTACACAGTGCTATACTGCAAGTGGGAACTGTACCTTCAAGGGAGTCATGGGGGCTAAAATCTTGCATATTCTTCAGAAAAATAACCCCTTGGTTCTGTTTAAATATATTTGTATGCACATATAAATAAAGTGTGGTTGCCCCTTGGCTTCAGTGTTGCAAACCAGATAATATATTTTTAAATTCAAGTTTCCTTTCCAGTGTTCTGATGACCTGATTGGCTATGCGTGTGAGGAAGCTCCTTTATAATTGGCATTTGCTTCAGCTCTGCTTTGCCCTGGGGATTTCCCTTTCACTCTTGGAGTTTTTTAGTGGTGCAATGGTTTACCAACCGACACCTTATCAATGAGAGCGAACTTCCTCTGATGTTGCAAAACAGTGTCTTCGTACAAAGCCTTGCAGATTGCTCGCATAAGAGCTTTTTTTTTTTTTTCCTGTGCACAGGGATTTTTGTAGGTTTTACTCCCTCACCCTAGCTTTGCCCTGCTAAGGAAACTGCTTGTGCAGGTGCAGGGCTCACAGCTATCATTCTTCTATACTAAAATGCAGCGCTGAGCAGGGTGCGTTGCTGTAAATCCATTGCAGAGCGGACTACTCTGGAAACATAGCTTAGTACAGTATAGAAGGTACCAGTCTTCCAGAGAGCAAGCTTTTAACTGTTGTGAAACAGAAGACCACAGCAGGAGTGGGGACTGGCGTTTGTTCACTATTACATTAAAACAAGTTCTATATTGCTTGAGCATAGCTATGCCCGAAGTTTCCAAACCAGGGCAATTTCATGTAGGCTTTCAGGTTTGCATTTAAGTGCCTAAATAAAAATTGTCTGGATGAGCTAGTGATCCAAAGGGTCCTGTTGAAGCTTTTGAGAACTAAGACCCAGAAGTTTTGGCTCTTTAATTTGATGTTTGATTATGTAAGAATAGGCACTAAGTTTTAAAATGTTGATTGTTGAGTTATTATGTGTAGCATTTTGTGAACATCAAGATTTGTGTGCTTCTCAGCAGAGCTTTTCATTATCTGTTTGGCATTTATATCCACTATTCATACACAGACAGTGCCTTGCTGGAGGCTGATGGAGTCTGCTACATAGTTTCAGCTTAAGCATCAGTTTTCAAGTGTGTACACTTTTCTGAAAATCAATTTCTTCTAAGGGAGTAAACATTGAAAAGCTTGCAGAAAACTCATTCTACTGTGATTTTGAGAGGGTGAGGACTGGTAAGAACACTTGCTCTGTCTTTCTAAAGGTATTTTTTTATTTTGTGCCTGAACAGTGAAGAGGGCAGGAATCTTGGAGATCCATCTACTCTGTGCCAAATTAGGTACAGTAAAGTGCCTTTTTGCTTCCTGCAGAACCTGCACTAACAGTCCAAAACATGGATGCTGTACAAGGAGGGTTTCTTTGGTCCATGAACCTCAAAGCATTTGGCATAGAAACCAGTATGCTTTCTCATTCTGCACATTAAAGAAACAGCTGCAAACAAGGAACGGCTGGTAGCAGGTGGTGGTTGAAGAGAATCCAGTATTTGCTCTACCTTCCTCGCTAGCCATGAGATCTCTTCCACTTAGCAGTCGAATAAGCTGCCTATAAATGATCTGTTTGTCAGCAAGTTGGTCCTTTATCTGATTTGGAGGAGAGTTGGCACAGCACACAACTAGCAGCTTCCTCTCTGGGAAAGCTGCTTAGGCAAAGCTCTCAGAAAAGCTACTTACTGTATAGGTCAGTATCACTTAGTCTCAGTGTCATTTTAAATGGGTTACTGCAATGAAAGCTAGGAACAGTGGTTCTTGCTGGACAGTACTGTAAGGGTCCTCACCCTTTGCTAAAAATAGCAATGCATGATAAACCTCCAAAGGCTGTAATCTGTCAACCAGCCAGAACAGTGCAGTTACTCAAGCAGCATTCCAGGACTCCAGAGGGATTTGTGATCCCGAGAGTCAAGGTCTAAGCCTGAAAGTTTTCAAGATGCTCTGGGTTTCACCTGGTAAAAGATTGGGCTCTTGTGCAGTTGTGTGTTTTTGATGTCATGGAAATAATCATTGTGATCGAGGTAAGAGGTGAACAGAAGGTGGTGATCTGAAAGAAGCCTCGTAGCAAATCCAGGTCCTTGGTGGGATGGAGGGAATCTGGAGAGCAGTGGCAGGACTGGGACTGAGTGCAGTGCGAAGTCAATGCTCACCAGAGTCAGTATAGGGAAGGGGTTAAGGGTGTTGCAGTGTCTCCCAGAGTGCTGGAGATCCACAGGGTGCATGGAGCTTTGGAAACTGTTAGGTCTCTGCCACATGAAGTGGCACATGAGACTCATAACAAGCATGCAGAAGTAGAGTTGATCCAGCAGTGATAAAGTGGACATTTAGTCAGAAAAAGGAGAGAAGGAAGGAAGCTTTGAGTGATTAATTTTTATCCCCATTCTCCTCTTCCCCCCCCTCCCCCTCAAATAAAGACATAGTTAAAGTGAGAGAGTTTGTTCTGCACACTGTATAGTAAACTGATCAAGAAGAAATCTTTACACTGTAGCAAGCCCCCCAGTTTGGGTAACATTTAGGTGGGTGAGGAGAGAAGTGAACCTGCTTCAAAATAAGAAGAAAAAAAAAAAAGGGCAGGCAGCTGAAGGTGAGCATCTGCAGTCACCAAATTTCCATGATGCTGGGATTTCCCCACCACCCCACCCATTGCTTAAGGGAGGTGGCCCAGCTATTATCTATCCTCTGAGCCACATGCTTTACCACTTAACTCCACAGCAGTTAATGAGATCAGAATGGGGAGGGGCAAAGAAGTTTGACTGCCAAAGATGTGGTTTTCTTAAATTTATATCTGTGCTGAGTGCCCCCTGTATGACTTGCATTAAGCAAGTACTGGGCTCTGTTTCATTAGTAGACCCTGGAGTGCTGAGAGTGTTTCTGTGTGTGGGTTATGAATGCAGACAGACAGGTTTTTGTGGGAATGCAACCTGCCTAAATTTGACCCTGCACTTTCCATGACTTAGGCCTGCGAAAGAAGAGTGCTAGTGTGATTGTGGAAAAAAATAGCTGAGTGTAAGTGTTAATAGACAGCCTGACTTCGCTAGGGTTTCCCCTGCTCAGCTTCCACTGCTGTTGCTGGTTGCTTCTCCCAGTGCAGTTGGGCAAAGTCATCTCTCCTCTTGGCTTTGAACCAGTTTACAATTCGGCTACAGCATTCTTTTTCTGCAGATTGAATCATAGGTGAATTTAGGTAGTAAAGCATGTGAGACTGTATAGGAAGTGGCTGGGATTTTTAATTATTAAATGAAAAAGCTTCTGGAAATAGTGTTATGGAGGAGGCTACAACCACCAGGAAACACGAAGCTTTCAGGGCTGACATGCTTTGGCTACCGAAGCAGCAGCTCAGGCCACCTGGAAATGCTCTGCTGATCGTAGCATCAAAACTTAGGATCTGGAGAACAAACTCAATGTTGGCTTTTAAGGAGACCACAAAAGAGGGAGTGATAGCCGAGTGCTTTGCGAGTCTTGCAGCAGAGTTGCTTTTCTGCACGTGTTGCAAATGGAAGTACTAATAGTTACATGCCAGTATGCTTTAATAAAATTCAAGGTACTGTTCTTCAAATAGGTAAGGAAGACAGGAATGGGTCTTGTTCATTTGTTGTTAGACCTTCCATAAACAGGAAAATATTTCTTAGTTATTGTTGCTCTCAATTTTAAATGGGACGCTGTCTTCTCTTTTTTTTTTTCTTTCTTCGTAGAACCATCTAGAAATTACTTGCCAAAGCAATTTTCAGGTTTTGTGATTATTGCTTTTTCTCATTTCAAATCCTGTTGAAATACAACCTCTGTAATAGACCAGGGGAAGAACCTTGTTCTTGTATTTCCAGGATCAAGTCAAGATTAAATTTAATGCACTTAACAAGAACAATTGCTTTCACTTCCAGATGAAGTATGGTTATGTTGTTCTTGGCACCTGTAGCACTTATAAGGAAAAAAATGAACTGTTGGGCTTTTGTGAATAGTTGTTACAGTGATGAATGACCCAGAAAATGGTCTTGTTTTGTCTCAAGACCTTCCTCAGATCTGTAGGGTTTTTTTACGAGATAGCAGTTAAAAAAATGGGTTTGACTTTGCACATATGGTAAGATCCTTTCAGTCCTGTTTTTCTCAAACTTGCATGTAGGTAGCATTCCTTCTTGTGACTTTCTGGGAGTTTGGTTAAACAAAATTGCAACCAAATACACTTTCTCTTCAGGTTTTTACTGACAGGCAAGCCTCCCATTCCCATTTCGGGTATCTTGCTGGTTTTGGCCTTACATGGCATCTTTTCTAATGGGACATTTTTCAATATACTCAATGACCTGTTTCTGTCTCTTCCTGCTTTAATGGAACAAGTGTTTGCTCTCCAGCCATTTAAGGAAGCAATTACCATATTAGTGTCAAAGATATAGCGTGGCGAGCATTTAGAAATCAGTAATTAAGAGATCAATTCCTATGATAATAGGAAAGGAACGCCCTGAGATTGTCACTGAAATTTAAAGAACTCATCTTTCTAAGTTTTAGTCAAACCTTTGCCATGTGATAGCAACTAGAGGCCAGTCAAATTAGAATCTCATTGTACCAGGTGTTGTACAAACACAAATTTCTCTGTGGAAGAAACTGTTCTGTAAGGAAACCTTTTTCTTCTGCGTGAAGTTAGATGTGTCAAGTGTTTCAGAGAAGAGCAAAACAAGTTTTAAAAGAAAATCATGGGAAACCTGCAAATCTATAACCTCCCAGTAAAAACCTGTTCTTTTTTGAAACATTTTTAAAAGTAATCTATCACATTCCAAAATTTTTAGTCACAGTTTTGCTTTGTGAAATGTGTGACTATTCTACATAACGTAGTATGCATCACCATTTCACTGATGTTGGGCTTAGAGTTTTCTGGGTCGGCATTGTTTGGGTTTTTTAAGACTTAACATTTCTTGCAGGATAAGTAACTGGAAGTATTTTTGTTGTAAATAACTAAAAGCAGAGCATGTAGGATTTGGTTAACAATCAAATATCTAAAAAAACCCCTTTTTTTTAATACAGCCATGCTTGTCTCCTACATCTAAAATATTTTTTACAGTTCTTTACATTCCATGTAGATGTAGTTTGCTTCTATGTCATAAGAAAGAGAATTTACTTGAAACACTTTTACAGGCCAGCTTCTTCTCACTCACAGACGGACACCAGTGTTAACTCCACTATTCTTTGTGATCATTCCCAACATACACTAGTGCATGTCAAAGCAGAATTGGGGCCAGTTACTGAAAATGTGGATGTTGCATCAAAGTACAGTTAGGGGCAGGGACTTCCCGTCACGGGATTTACAGAAGAAACATATTCATGCAAATTAAGCAAGCAGTTTGCTATATAAGCGTGGTTTTTCTCCCCTGTGTCAGATCTGTTAAGAACCAGCCTAGGTATATTGTGTGTGAGCTTACACTACCATGTGAGATGGTTACTACCTTAAGGGGGGCTTGTGAAATGAATGATGCCATCAAGGGAGAACTTAGACTCACCTTAGAAACTTGTAATCTGCTGTCTCTCCTAGTAAAACCAGACTGCAGATAAAGAAGATGCTACTTTACTTAAAACTAAACCTTATTTGAGGAGGAGCAAACTGACCACTTATCACCTTTCCTGTCCAGGAAGAGGAAAAAAGGAAGGCAAAGGAAGAAGAGGAGAAGAGAGAGTATGAAGAGTACCTGAAGCTGAAGGAGAGTTTTGTAGTTGAAGAGGAAGGGGTTGAAGAATCAATGACAGAGGAAGAGGTATGTATGTTAGGCTGTTACTGCAGTTTCCTTTATCTTGTTAGGCTCAAGTTGCCCTTACTGCATTCTGTCTTGTGTAAAATGAACTTGAAAGCAGGAGTCAGCCCAATGTTTTTGCTTGTAGAAGCTACATTATGTATATGGCACAATCCAAATAGGGATTATTTCCTGGGGAGTGCTACAGTTCCTCATACCAGACTCCTACAAGTTAGTTTAGAGTGCTAAGGCAAATGCATATTGCTAAAAATGAGTTCTCTCCCTTCATCTAAGGACTGAAATAAAAGTCATTCTGGAATTCAGATAATCTTACTGTCATCAGCTCTGCCCTACCCATGTACAGTGGGCCAGATGAAAGTGAGGCTAAATTTGGAGTTTGGTAGTGCCCACATATCTTGAGGGGAATTGCTTGGTTTTGGTTTTATTTTCTAGACCAACGGAGCTGCTGTGAAATCAAATGAAAAACCAAGCTCTTGTCTTAAAAGGCTTCTGTTAAAGAGAATTCACAGGACGCAGCCCAAGTGCTTGTGGGTTGCACATTGGAAAACTGTGCATTCAGTGTTGCAAATGATTGCTATGGTCGATAGCATTTCACATTTGTGCATAACGTTCTAGAATGCTGCTCCTGTGGCTGCCTGCAGGCACGCTCCTGGGCATGGGGGTTGAAATGTAATATTTGACATAATATCACAGCAAACTTGAAAAAGTTTCGCTGTTGTGGGAGGCAGTGTTCTTATTCTGTCTGCTGAAAACCTGTTAGACTCATTTTAATTGCTATCAAATGCTGAAGTTGCTCTTGGGTTGTAGCAGTCAAATTTGAGCTGCATTTCATGATAAGTATCTTTTATCAGGACCATGGGTGCACTTGCTTCTCCGCTAAAGCGACTCGAATTGAATGGATTTCCCTCTAGTGTGACTGAGAGTGGCTTTGGGCTGAGGAGCTTGTAATGAGTCAATACCGCTTGACATTAGTCACGAGTTCTCACTGTGGATCCTTTCCCATTAAGATAAATTCCTCCATTATGCCAGGATTAACACCAAGAGAAGTTGTAAATGGTGATGGGGAATTTTCTAAGATGCAGAGAACAGCAAAATGCATACTTTCTATTAAAAGTTTCTTCAAAAACGTGTGCCTATTCTGTTAGAAGATCGGATTATACCTAAATATTAAAGTGTTCCACTTTAAATGCCCTTTCAAGGTAGAATGTGTTTATTGTCTGTGTTCCTACAGCTGCCTGTCAAGGAGAAATTAATCTTTCTGTATGTGGGAACAGAGGAGAGTGTTTCTCACTCAAAAGAGCTTGGCAGGCAGTTGATGATGCCTGGATCTCAACATAAGATATCCTTAGTAGGGGTGGGGAGTTAAACTTTAACAGTAGGTGATTTGAAAGTCATCTTCAGAAACAGTAACAGGTACGTAGTTATTCGGAGACACCAGCCTCGCAGAAATAGCAGGCCACCCTTCTGCCTTGTGGCGGATAATGTACTGAAGCATTTTAGTATCCCGTTACAATAGCTGACTCTGCCTTCTGTTGTTGAGGCTAGTGTGCTGAAACTCATGCTGAAAATCAAGGTCCTGAGTCCAGAGCTAAGCAGTTAATTAAGGCTGATTGATTTCCAGGGTTGCAAAGTAACTTGATCTCCTGTTAACTTAAATGCACATTGTTTGCATTGCCTTTGAAAATTGAGCCGCTTATATTAACATGCCAAACTTCAGGTGCATAGCTTTGGAAACGGCTTGAGCTTCCACATGTTTTGCGCAGCTGTGTGCTACACTTGCCCATCTGTACGAGCTGTCTCCTGAATCACTCTGTACTTTACCTCTGTACAAAATGCCCTCAGTGTGTATGTGTAACTTAACACACGATGCACGAACTCACCCAGCCGTGGTTATTTCAGGGTATGTATGATATGAAGAGTAGAAGATTCAGAAGATTTTCTTTCAGGAAATACTTAAACACAAATTATACTTGAGCCATATTCTATCTTAGTAAATACCTGTTGTAAATTCCTAGTTAAGATTAAATCTAGATATATATTTTTTGTCCAGTTCAAAATCTCCCTCTGCGTGTAATATTTAAAACTTCGGAAGCATGCAAAGTAAACACTTAAATGTATCGCAAACTTCTTGAGTACAAATATTAATGTTCATGAGTTTAAAATAACAACTGTTTTCCTTGCTGTATTCAGACTCGCAGCTTTCTAATGGAATTTCTGGAATACGTGAAGGTAAGCTACCGTTGGTCTTTCTGTTCCTTTTATACTTGTTAGATTGTGTAAAATACCTTTGTCAAAGAGCTGAGTTGCAGAAAGAAGGGATATCTTTACTTCCTCTTTGATTTACTTAAATATTCAACAAGTAACAAAAGTGATAACTTAGCTAAAGTCTGCATTATTTACTTAATCATGTGTGAGCATGTCTGTCATTGTTAAAATGGTTTGTAACATAGCTGTGTCTGGCTTTTTGGGGCAGGATTGTAGCTCTTACCCTCTTTCATAAGGATAAGCATTATAAACTCTGTGCCTGGTGGATCACCCTCAGAGTTTATGAACAGCAATATTTGCTGTCGATTGGGATTTGGGACATTCAGGCTTTTTGTTTGTGAACATCAGCTACTGATGTAGAAAATGATCTCTACATCTCAGCTTAGTGTGAGTAAGAATCGCTGTACCAGCATGTGGCCTGCCATGCAGGATGTGTTTGTGTCTGAAACACTGGCCTTGTAAAAGGTCGATCCAACTTTCCATGCGATTTCTTTTCTTCAGCTGTGCAATTTGCAATGTTGTCTTAATGTTTGGAAGCAATATTTAAGAATAAGATCACTTGTTTTTTAACAAGGTGGTTTAGTCTCCCTTCCATCATGTTGTATGGTTGGTTATTTAAAACCTGTGGTGCGTTCACAAGGATTTCCGCTTTTGATCTGTAAGGATAAATGCTTCTTTCTCCTCTATTGGTATATCAAAGGTCAAATGCATTTTTCCACTCTTACTCTAACAATGTTACACAAATCTTTCATCCTAATGAATCCCTTTCCTTCTTCGCTGGAAACTGGACTTATATCTGACAATGTAGGACAAGTGCGTGAAAGACTTCATTAGTAAGCAGGTCACTTGTGTACTTAGTGAAATGCTAACCATTTTGTTAATCCAGAATCTTGCACTCTGGGCCAGTTTTGCATATCCATTATCCCAGCAAAACCATGGACTTACAAGCAGATTTGTCTCATGGGTAACGCTCTGCAAAGAGTCAATGTGAGTGAGTGCCATGCAAGTCTGAACAACGGCTCAATCTGGAGTCGCTGGAAAGCTACAGGTGCAAGCGCCTTTTGCTGTGCTGCTCTCTGCTTCCTGCGTCACTGGCACTTTCGGTGGCGTATCCCATTGCCAACGGGCCGCAGTGAGAGAAGCTGCTAGGGTTGCATCTGTCGAGTGCTTTCTGGCCAATGTAATCTCTGGGAGTAATTTGGAAATGTGTAACCTACTAGCTCTCAGAGTTAGGACTTTACTGCAGTCCAAATGAAAATAGCCCCTGTTCAATAACCATGTCCCCAGCATAAGCTAGTCATCTCTGATCAGAAGCACCACCAAAAGCAGATGAGACAGCTGAGAGCAGATTGTAAACGCTATGGGTAACATGCTTAAAGACCCTAAGTAAAAACATGGAGCGACGATGAAGCATCAGATAGCACATTTCACTTTGCAGCCATGTGGTGATTTTGATACTCTGTTTTCCCCAGAAGCCAGAGAGATCCCTTTGAAAGGGAGGGGAACTCTGAAATGGCCGTGTCTGTTCAGACCACCCTCTGTTTCAATTACTATCCATGGAAGTAGACTACATGGTACAGTGTGATCACAGCTCACCTCTTCCCATCTAAGGCTTTCAACATACTGCCAAGCTGTGGATGAAGGAAAATGTGCTGTTCTTTCTTGATAAACAAGCTGCCCTAGCATAACAGTAGGTAGAACATGTCCCTTGGGATCTTCCACAAAAATTGGGAGGGTTTTCAAGGGATAATGCAGTAGGGTCTGATTCTGCACATTGGCCTGGTAGTTGCCATGGGTGGAACAGATTAGTCACAAACTCTCAGTTCAGTGTTCAAGCACATATGTGTAGTTTTATTAGTCACTTCTACTTGACGTCAGAGAAATTAAGCATGGGCTGAAAACCTAATTCAGAAGTACTTCGACACCTGATTTCCTATGTAGAGATGAGTTGCAGAACTAGGGCATTGCTTTCTTTTACAAGTTTTAGTATTTTTTTAATCTTGAAAGTATGCTTAATATATAGATTATGTATTGCCCTCATATTCTGTTCACAGAAATTGTTGACTTACATCAAGAAGCAGCGCTAAGCTGCTAGTAGCTGTCTGAAAAGTGTATAAATTAAGATCAAGTGGCATTTTTACAACACAAAATTTAATTTAGCTCTTCCATTGAGTAACTTATTTTACTGGTATAACTGACTGGAGATGGCTCACTCCATGCTTCGTTCCTAAGGGTGTTTGAAATAAAATGCAGCCTCTTTTCTTCAGCTCTGCTTTGCGGGATTGTTTTAAATGGGATTTTTCTTAAAGGCACCAAAAGGATTGATGCTCCCCAATTCTGCTTTTCTGAAAGCTAAGTATCTCCCTTCCTTTGGGGGTTTCATAGTAGCCCTGCATCCAGTTTAACCCCTCCACTGCAGTATCACCACATCACACCCTCAGCTGTGGCAGTCTCTGCTGCAGTTGCCATCCTGTGTGTTTGCTTCTTACGGTGGCCAGTCCTCAAGTTACAGACTCGACTGCTCTGCTCTCAGAGGAGCAGCATAACCAGTTCTTAATGGGAGCCTTATGGTTTTACTTAGCAGTGCTGTAGCTGCACAACACACCTTACAAACCAGCTCTGTGGGCTCTCTGAGCACTTCAAAAAATTCGTAATGAAATGGGCAGAGGTTAAAGAGTAGCTGAGCAGTACCCTTGCTGTGGAGCACTAGCTCTCTTGGCCCAGGGAAATAGGAGCCTGCATTTTCTCCATCAAACTGTTCTCACCCGGCTTGACAGTGTATCATTGAATGCATCTGAATTACAGCCAGTAAACTGAAACAACAAGCTACATTTGAAGGGGATAGCGAAGGACTCAGAAGCTTTGCTCCTTCCTGTTTTTTCTTAAAATATATATATATATAAATTATGCTTACAAGATAAGGGTAAAAAAAAAAATCTTATTAATCTTAATCCTGAGAGCTCTTACTCTGTTTCATCCCTTGCTCAGGACAGCAGCAGAATCATACCTAAAATTAAATTAATTCAGTAAAATGTGGATGTGTATATGTTGCTCTATGAAAGTTAAGCCTGTCTCTAAAGCATGTGGTGAAGTGTTTTGTTCACTTGGGACCTCACAATGTCATTATATTTCAGAGTGTGTGTGGGGAATGCATCCAAATTCCACCCCACCCTCTGAGCTCTTATTTGCAGCAGGATCTGTCTTGGAAACCTTCCACTAAACTTGGTCATTGAGGGTGAATATCTTTAAGTGAAGGTTTAAATCCTGTTTTTCTTGTTTATGTGGCTTTGCACCCGCCCCCCCATCCTTTTAAAAGAAGATGTGACGAATCTTGGCAGTTCCCAGCTCTGAGAACTGAATTCCATGGACTGGTTCCAATTCCATGCATTCAGTCTATGGTATTCAGTTCTCTAGCTTGGCTGCATCAAACTTCACAACTACTAAGTCTGTGTGGGGCTTTTTTTGTCTGATTTTTATTAATGAAAAAGATTCATCTATTTCAGCCTCTCTTAATTTCTAATTCATCAGTGTCCTTCCAGCGTACTCTCAAGATCAGAAACAAATGCATCTATTGTTTGAAGTATTGCATCTGATAATGTAGATGTAGCTCTTGTGGCCATACATATATGGCTCTTAGGAATGTGGTCCAGAATGTTAACTGAACAGTTTTCAGAAGTTTTATATTTTCCAAGCTCCTTGCAAACATGTATCCTTTTACTGCTTCTAAACAGATGAGTTTCTAAAACTTTTGCAGATAAGAAAACAGGAACCAAGTAGCTCCAGACGAGTGCACCAGGTGTTTTCTCTAATTCTCTGGAGCTACAGAGAAGCATAAAACCAGATGTGAGCAGTGATGACTGTGTCCTGACTGAGAAAGGTTGCAGTAAGAATCTCTGTCAAAAGCCAGATGAAGATTTGCGGTTCCTGCTTCTGCTTTTGTTCTCAGAGATCGTTGCACTGCCTGCGCAGGAGCGTGCTAGCAGTACACTTCCAACACTGACAATTTTAATAAGGTGTTCACTTGCTTAGGAAGATTATTATGGCATTAATACACACAACATTAGTAAAATAGGCTAAAGTTCTTAATGCTGCCAGTCTTGTCTGGATTTTTATGTATGCGCCAATATATACCAGTGATCTTTTTAAAAGGTACTTTGAAGCATCTCTCAAACAAAAAGGGATCTTGCTAAAGCATACTGAAAATTAAAGGTAGCAGTTGAGAAAGTCAGCATGAGCAAGAACAGAGCCATGGCTGTTTATTGTGATTGTGCTCATCCTGTCCTCCTAACATAAGAAAAGGTTCAGGATGAACGCTGGCAAATGTATTTGAGTCTTTACTTAACTGGGTCAGAGCGTTCACTCTTTCCATAGAGCAGACTGGTTTAAGTAACTGAAGCTAGAGTTTTTCATCAGAGAAAAGTGCTTACTAGGAAAAGTTAGTTAGAATGACGGGTTCTACTTTGTCTATTAAATGCATTATTTTATTTGAAAGGAAAACAAATACGCTAACCCCCTAATTTATCAGCTGCATTTAACTCTTGTTTATTTCCGTAGAAAACAAAGGTAATCCAGCTGGAGGACTTGGCTTCACATTTGGGTTTAAGAACACAGGTAAGGACTAACTTTTGGGGTGCAAGTACAAGCCATGAGTTTAAAAGGACAGGAAGGTGGGATAAATAAGAGTAACAGCTACGCAAGTGTTTCAGCATTACTGAAAATGCCTGGATTTTGGTCAAGATCAGCAAAGTCGGCCCTCAAAATGTGGCCACTCATCAAACTACCACCCAGCTGGTGAAGGATTGTTGGCGTGCAAGATTGTTTCAGTGAAAGGTGCTCAGTCTGCCTCTTGCAGAGCTGCCTGTTGGGTAATGTATCCTATAGTGTTTGCACAGCTAGTAATAGAGCAATTCAGGCTACTTGGGGATAAAAAGTAGAGCTAGAAGCAAATTCAGACACTGCCTGCATAATTGGACAATGTTGTTACATTTGCAGACAATCAATAGATGAGGTGTTTTGCTCCAACTGCTTGTGTATTCTTAGAACATTGAAGAATTTGTATCTTCTGGTGCATTACTTCAGAAAATTGTCCCGCTCAGCACCATATAAGCCTGTCAAAGTGAGCTCGTGGTGTGATATCTGTACTTTTCTTTCCCCCCCCGCCCCTGTCCTTTTCCTGTTCTCTAAACATTTTATGTTTTGACTCTGAAGAGTAGTCATGGCTTGGTTTATTTTATTATGAGAACATTTGACATATATTTCAAAGTGACCGATGTTTTCTGTTGTTGTGTACCTAATCTGATCTTGGGGTGCCCCATCACAGCATCTTACGCTGCTGTAAGTCCAGGCTGCTATGCCCTGCCTCTCTCTTAAACCAGAACGTCATTTAAGCATGTGGTGAGGCAGTTGAGGGAATTTGGTTGAAGTCTAAACTATAATTTGCTTTTGTGGTCACATAAATACAAGAAAGGGAGGGAGGCAGAACTGTGGGAGCCAAGGTTTAGATATGTGCGTAAGGTGCCGTGGAAATGCATGCTTGGAGTAACTATAGAGTCAACCCAGCAATAAATTCAACCAGTTGTTGCTTTGGATTAGTAAAAGAGGTTTCCTCTTTAAATGGAGCAGGAAAAAATATAAAAAGCTCTGGAATGTATTGAGTGTAGCCAGGTTCTTGGAGAAGTGTACCTAAGTGTACTTTATGGAACTTGCATGTTGTATTGGCACTATACAGCCTTTCTCTGAGAAGATTTCTATAACTGCCCCCCCACATTCCTTGATACAGCCAGGTAACAGCAATAAAAGTCTCTTTTGTGGATAGGGAAGTTATTTGAACACCCCAGAGGGCTTACTGCATCTGTCTGTGTGGAAATACTGATGTGTATCCTTCACTGTAGTCTTTAACACGGAGGAATTAAACGTAAACCTCCATCTGTAGTTTATCTGAACATGCAAAATGTTTTTTGCCTCCCTCTTGATCAGTTTGTTATTCCCTTTTCTCTTTTAAACAGGATGCAATTAACAGAATCCAGGACCTGATGGCAGATGGCACTCTAACAGGTGACAGCCAAAACACAAATGGGACTTTATTGTAGCTGGTGAATAGGTGGCACAGAAAATGCCTTTGCTATGGTAGAGAGAGACTTCCAGTGTAATTTCTGTTTTTAAACTGTAGAGGATCCTAGCAGGACTTGATAAATAGGTATTTTTATAATTGCTGCTTCAGCTGCCATGTAACTACTATTTAAAGCACTGTGGGATCTGGTTGCTCCTGTGATACATTATACAGGGGTGGGGGGTGAATGTCCCCAATACTTGGGAACCAGCACAAGGCTTCTGCATGTTGACTGAGCCCTGCTGAAGGCCTTCAGGGGTTGCTGAGCAGCCAGCTGCAAATGGTGTCTTCTGAAATCTGAATTTAAAAAAATCACTTGGATGTTTTGGGCTCATTTGTAATTTGCAAACCTGTTGTGAAAGTGCAATGGCTAAAGCCAGGACTGGGGCATGGCATGCTGTGGGAAAGGCAAATATCCCGGAGCGCTCCAGGATGCTGTAGTAAGTGAAGCACTTGTTGCTAGCCACGTACCCACGCAGTCAAAGTTGGAGCGTAAGCAGAGACTGAGCACGTGGGTAGCTCCCTGTCTGAACAAGTCTGGTTTATTGCTGGGCAGTCTTTTTCTTTCCGAGGATGAAGTAAGGGAAGGTGCCACTGCAAACACTTATTGATCTGATACTGTGGTCGTGGCTGGGAAACAACTGTTTTGATGGGTACCTGTGGATACCCATTCAAATGACCTAGAAGTGCTCTGAATCAAAGCATAAGGTTGTGTACTGTCCTGGCTGTGTCTCTGGCCTAAAATGCGCGCCAGCGGGGCTCTCTGCCTTGCATTTGATCATTTAGTGCATTAAAAACAGATATATCTGTTCTCGCTTTTGATGGAGCGACTGAAATACAGAAATGAAGCTTCATTCCCTATTAGAGGGGTTGGAATGGCTGAGCTGGGCCTTGCAGGGGCTCGGAATCACCTCCTGGACCCTCCTGCTGCTCTGTCTTTCCTCCACCAGCTGCTTGGGCCCAGAACATGGGCACGAAAACTGTGTACCCAAAGTAGCTGCTGTGGTACTCCCAGCTAGCTGCACACAATGAAAAAAATGTGTAACTTTGAACAAAATTAGTCTTACCAAGGCACTCGGCTATTGTCGTAGCCCTGCTCAAAGACCCAACAGTAGAGAGGAGATAAAAGCCTGACTGCTAGCGCGTTGTTCTGCCTGCCCTAGATGTGAAATGCAGCCTCAGCAGTTTGAACATCCCTTCCAAAAGAAGCGACTGATGTCTGTTGGGAAGTGAGCGGAGCCAGAGTGCTGACTTCAAGGTCCTTTCTTTCCCCCCGTAGGTGTGATTGATGACAGAGGAAAGTTCATCTACATCACTCCGGAGGAGATGGCTGCTGTGGCTCAGTACATCAAACAGAGAGGACGAGTCTCCATTGCAGAGCTGGCCCAAGCAAGCAATTCCCTCATCAACCTCCAGCCTGACAGCCGAGCTGTGGCTCCAACTGTGGCGTGAAATTGTGGCATGAGAAAACCCAGCAGGAATTTAACCTTTTAATAAGCCACATAATTAAAAACAAACAAGAACCCCTCTAGTCCATTCACAGTGCTTGAAGATAGGATGCTCTTTTTAAGGGTCAGCTGCAAGACTTGATCGAAAGTGTTGCTTTTCATTCTGTTAGAGCTGGTATAAAATAGGACAGTCATTTGTACAACAGAGGTTAGCCAAGAACTTGGGGCTAAAACAATGATGCACCTGTACCCTGGGAATATCAGTAATTTATACATGGTTACTTAATCCTGGCAGTCAGTCTCATGTGACTATACCCAAACTTTTTATTGCTACCAGATTCTGATGTCTGTATCAAGTATATCTGGTTTTGATTGCATTGAGAATTCTCCAGGCTTGTTCTGCACTTTAGGGAGCTGTATAACTTTGTGGCAATGATGTACACAGCCCAGAATAATAGGTGGGTAGGGCTGAGGCTTGCAGATTTTGTCTTCTGGATCAGCATTGGAAAGATAGAGTAAAAAGAAAACACTGCAAGTGTGTCTTTGTTCTTACTGAAATATATACTGAAACTCTAGAAAGAGAGCTTGCTATGTTGTGAGAACTTCCAGAGGTTATTTCAGAAAACCTTTGCTATATAAATGTTTTGCTTGGTTTGTATAATGTAAAAAGTTCGCTCGCAGCCAAGCTGCGTTATTTTTCTGTAGCCAAGAGACAGAAACACCTCCAGGGAAAGGCTAACTCGCCTCATTTATTGTGCAGGCCAATTCTACTGATACCAACCAGATTCTGATGATTCATCCTTTGAAGTAAGAGCCAGCTCAGTGCGTCTGAAGGTCTCAGACACCCCCGCCCCATGGCCTTTGTGTTCTGATTGTTTGGGTTTTTTTAAATAAAAAATTCAGACACTGAGTCATGCGATTAATGTTACCAGTAAATTATTATTAATGTATTAATTGTAGGGGTCAGTATATTTCCTGCATATAAGAATATTTATTTTTTTAAGAGCCTGATTGATGCTTTTTTAATTCTCCTTTCTGAAATCAAAAGAATCTATGTGGATATACAGTAATTGGGGAGGGCAAGAGGGGCTGGTTTTGTCTCTGCTAAACAGAGGCATAACTTGAGGAGACTAAAAGCTGCGCTACCAGTGAGACGAGATAGCAATAAAACAATGGAATGACGCATATTTCCTTTTTAATCTCTGCGCTGCTGCTGAATGTGATACTGTGCAGCAGTGCTGAGGTACAGTGCAGTACCATGTGTTGATGTGAAAGATCGGCACATCGTTACCATGCTGCACAATAACCAGTAGAGAGATTATTTGAGATTTGAGGCTCGTAAAGTCTCTTAATTATCCAAAATTTGATTTTTGCCATAATTTTCTTGTTCTTTCTTAAACTATTCTTGTAATAAAACAGTATTGAAAGAATTGTGGAGATTTATATTAGAGATATTTTTTTATACTTTTTCAATGTGTTAAAGGGTTTTATGAGATAAAGGAGCCAGCTAGCAATGCCAGCCTCCAGCATGCCAGTCAAAGACCAAAGGTATTCCATGAAATCCACAGAAATCACTCCAAAGTACACTCAGTTTCTGTGAACGTAACAAACACCACCATGTCCAGTGTGCAGTGCCAGCTTACTTCTGGTCTGCTAGTATAACTGCACCAGCAAAACTGCCCTGCTGTTTAGCATGGGTCAGCTGTCTGCCAAGAATGGTGCGTGCAGTCTTGTACACACCTCTGTACTTTAGCTCGGACAAGATTTGTGTCTTGTGATACCAGAATAATCCAAACCATTCCATTATCGAAGTTTCACGGGGCTATGCCAAAGCCGAAAGGGTTGTTTGTGGTGCAAGACTTTATGAAGACTGAATAAAAGCTGCAGTTTAAAGGAGGTGCTAGGCAGAAGAAAGTGATAGCCAAGTGTTTATTATGAGCTAAATTCATGGTCTGTTAGAGGGCTCTAGCGTTAACGGGCGCCTCGGAGGTGCCACTTGCCTGAGCTCCTGAAGCTCCTGTTTCGAGCTCTGGGGGAGTGTTTCCATATGAAGCGAAGCATGTGAGGCAGGCAAGGTAGCCAGACCCTTTCATGTGAGATGTGGGTCACCGAACAAGTTCTGTGGATCTTTCTGCATGTTGTCTGTCAGTGTGGGAGACTAAATTCAACCTGTAGGTCCCTCCTAGTGCTGAGCTCGTAGCTAACGCTAGGGTTTGGGGCTCTGTGCTTGCTTTTATCCATGATTCTCTACTAGGGATTCCCAGTGTTGCGTTTTGGACCTGACCCTGGCTGTGCTGTTCCTGAGGTTGTGGAATTAATTATGTGGAAGCTGGAGCACGGGTCTGGTGATGGTCTTCGAAAGAGCTAATTATCATCTGGCATGACTGTGGTGTAGTCTCAGATGTGACATCGGCCAGGATAAGATGTGACCAGGGTAAGATGTGGACGGGGCTTGGAGCAACCTGGGCTAGTGGAAGGTGTCCCTGCCTGTGGCAGGGGGGTGGAACTAAGATGGTCTTTAGTGTCCCTTCCAACCCATCCCAGTCTATGACTATGCAGCTGTGCCAGCAGCTGGTCTGTCTGTTGTAGTCCTCTTCTACCATTTCCATTCCTGTTCTTTGCACCCAATTGCATTGTATCAGTGTTCAGGAAAACTCACTTCTGTCATTTTGGGGTGCTTTGTGATCTTCACTGCGTGTGAATTGAGAGGTCAGACACTTATAATAACCAGAGAAAAAAAATCTAGGTAACAACAAGCACGCATAGGCTTCTAAGTCTTCTGAAAGCTTCAGTAGAAGCAAACTCTGCTCTGCTTTGAAGAAATTGTTTTACTTGCTCAGGTTTTCTAGATAGCCTGCAGAGCTAAGGGCAAATGGGTGTCGGTGCTCTGACCCACAGGTCCTGTTCAGCCCTATGCCTTGGGGAACAGCCGCTACAATTAACTTGTAACTGATTTTTCTATTAAAAAGCATTATGATATTTTCTGGGAATCCACTTCAAAGATAGTTTGAAAACCTTGAATACAATTACTTCAGGCCATTTCTTTAGATGGTTCATAAATGAAGCAATTTAAACCTATGCTGCTGCTTAAATCTGTGCTCGTACTTTTTCTCGAAATGGGAGGGTGAAGAAATTAAGGGCTATGCCCAAAAAATTATTTCACTGTCAGCATTCATAAATCCTGTGATAAAATCTTTGTATGTCCCCAGGCAGGCAGTTATCCCCACTGGCACTAAATTAGAAGACATCCGTGGGTGCTGTGCCATGTCCCCAATGACCTGGGTGCAGATGGAGGCTGAGGATGCTGGCGGAGAGGCGGAATGGTCCATCAGCATGTGGGGTGCTCTCCTCTCCTCCTTCCCCAGTGCTTAAAGTTGGCCCTGACCCTCTGTTGCAGGGAACCGCTGTCCTGTGGGATGATACAAGCTTGACCTGACTTGTCCAGAGCGTCGATCCACCCCACATGCTCATGGAAAATTTTATTGGATCAAGTACAAAACCCAGCTGCCACGTTCATCTGTGTCAGCGCGGTCCCCTCCCTCACGCCTGTGTGCTGGTGATGGCTGGGATGGAGTTAATCCTCTCACAGTAGCTAGCAGGGGCTATGTGTTGGGTTTGTGCTGGAAACAGTGCTGGTAATTCAGGGATGTTTTAGTTACTGCTGGGCGGCACTTACACTGAGCCAAGGGCTTTTCAGACTCACAGCATGGTCGGGGTTGGAAGGGAGCTCTGGAGATCACCCAGTCCGGCCCCTGCCAGAGCAGGTTCCCCTTGAACAGGCTGCACAGAGTCACATCCAGATGGGTTTGAATGTCTGCAGGGAAGGAGACTGCACAGCCTCTCTGGGCAGCCTGTGCCAGAGCTCTGCCACCCTCACGGTAAAGAAGTTCTCCCTCACATTCAGATGGAACTGCCTGTGTCGCAGTTTGTGCCCGTTGCCCCTTGTCCTGTCGCTGGGCACCACTGGGGAGAGCCTGGCCCCGTCCTCACACCAGCGAGGAGGCTGGGGGGCACGAGGAGCTGGGAGGGGGCACAGCTGGGACAGCTGACCCCAGCTGACCCAAGGGACATCCCATACCATCATCATGCTCAGCATATAAACTGGGGGGAGAAGGAGGAAAGGGGGGACATTGGGAGTGATGGCGTTTGTCTTCCCAAGGCCCCGTTAAGTGTGCTGGAGCCCGGCTGCCCTGGGGATGGCTGAGCCTGCCTGCCCGTGGGCAGCGGGGAATCAATTCCTTGTTCTGCTTTGCTGGCATGTGTGGCTTTTGCTTTCCCTATTAAACTGCCTTTATCTCAGCCCAGGATTTTTCTCACCTTTACCCTTCCAGTTCTCTCCCCGATCCCACGGAGCCGGGGAGCGAGCGAGCGGCTGCATGGGGCTCACTTGCCAGCTGGGGTTAAGCCACAGCAGTCTGGCACAGCGGTAAAATACAGGGCAGTAAAATACTGGTAAAACAGTAAATACAGTAAAATAGGAAAATGCTGGGGCACACGGTAGGGTTTGGCAGTTTTGAATTCATAAAAATTTAAAAGCGCTTCAGTCGCTGCTTTCTTGGAGTACCTACCGTGCGAAAACGTGACCCCATACTGAAGTTTCTCATGGATATTTTTGCCGGTGAGCGTTACCTGTTTCTGGCTGATGACTAAGAACCGGGGTGCGGTGCTCAGCGAAGCTCTGCCCGGGTTCTTCACTTCGGGCTGATCTGTATGCAAATCCCTCCACAAAATTAGCTTTGGGCAAGGACACCGACTCCTGCTCCCCCTCTTTGTTAGAGGCAGGATGGTGTCGATGGTTTGTTTCCTGCTGCTTTGTCCAATCTACTTTTATCATCTTTAAAAAGCTAGAACATCCCCCTAGCATTTGGCTTGGGGGGGGAAAAATAAAATCCCTATTTTCTGTTAAACTTTGCCTATGCATTATGCAGCATTTACCACCGTGTTTTTCCTCTGAATTAGCACAAGAGCTCCCAAGTACTCTGGCTGTACATGGAAGAAATAATAATCATTATAATTACTAGCTCATTTGAGCGAGCTTGTCCTAATTTTGCCGTTCCACCCGAAGGCAAAGGCCAAAAAAATCAGATTGAAAACCTTGTCTTCGTATCACACAAGGTGAGATCTAACCAAGGAAAACCCCAGCTTCTTTTTCAATGAAAGAATATAGTCTTTGTGAAGCATTTACAGGTTATAGAAATGTAAAAGCCACAAATGTCACAAGTTTTCAATATATTTGTTAGTGATAGGAGTTTTAGAGCCCATCCGCCTCATGGTTTCCAGGTTTTCTCTGTAACTATGGATACTAGAAACAGATTTGGGGTTTTGTTGTTGTTTGGGGTTCTTTTTTAATTGATATTGTGTGTTGATCCTATTAGGAAAATGCTAAGTATCGCAAGATGGCAGTGAATCATGAAGCTGCAATATTCCCCCCTGCACAGGAACAGCCACGTTCTGGATTCACAGATTTATTTATTTTTAACCCCCCAAAAAAGCAAATTCAGAGCATTAATATCTATGTATGGTTTGAATGTAGAGATTCCCGCAAAAGAGCTGATATCCAGGGAATTTTTGTGCCTGCAGCACTGTAGAGATGGGACCTTAATTCTTTTCATCTTCTGTGATTTAAAAAAAAAAAAAAAAAAAAAGTGAAAGTCAAGTAAAACAAAGGAGGGGAAGAGAAATCCCCCCTTCCTGCCCTAAAGACAAAGGAACATTTTGTGATCTCTGTGGATATATCCGTATTCGTCAAGTGTGACATCTTCTGTCCCTGGGGACAAGCAATTGGTATCTGTTTATATGGCAAAACAAAGAGTGGCAGCAGCTAAACAGCTTTCTGGAACCATTTTCTGGAGGGTCCTCAGCTGGGCTGGGACCAGACGGGCGGCAGCGATGCCCCAGCCCTTTCCAGCCCACGCGGTCCTGGTTTCTCTCTGCCTTCTTCACCCTTCAGAAGGCTTCTCGTTACGAGGCAGGCTGGTTTGGGGACAAGATAGAGGAACCACCCCAGATTTATTTGTCGACCAGTAACCCGATTCATTTCCCTTCTGAGTCAAAGATCTGCGCTTCCCTTTCTGACACCAAAGAACCCCCCCGGCCCGATGTAGATCATCTCCTTCTGAAAGCGCCTGCGCAGCTGTTTGATGGCCTCCCAAGTGCTGAGCTCGCACATAACATCAGGACAAACAGGCTGCTGCTGACGGCATCCCAAATTGTTGAATCCCCGTCAACAGGGGAGGCTGCAAAGAGAAACCAGCCCCTAAGCAGAGGAGCTCCAGGGAAGGGTCCGTTTTGGAGACGGATCATTACCTGGAAGCCAGCCAGGCTGTGCTCAGCGCTGCTCAGCTGAGGACCTGGCCCAGCCAACTAATCAGATGCCTTATTAATTGGGTCCAGCAGGAATGTGGCTTCTTCAAGTCAATGGGTTTTGCTGGGCAGATGAACCAGAATGGTGAGATTTAAGGGTGTGATGTACACACTGGTGCTGTGAATGACCACAAATGTCCTCACCACAGGTGGGATCTTGTGCAGGTCCTGGCTGGCAGCATTCATGCTGCAGTAGAAGCAGCTCCTCAGCGTTCATCCTGCACGTGGCTTTCCCTCCAGGAGCTTCACTGGCAGCTCGCGGTGGTTTGGGGAATCATCTAAAACCTCCGATTACCCTCAGCCAAAGTCCTGCTCAGCCATTTCCAGCTGATGAAACCCAGATTACCCCAACTTCTGATTACCCCAAGGTCTAAGGAGCAGAAGGTGGAGGGTTTGGGAGCCCATCAGTGAAGGATGAGGGGGAACTGGGGCAATTCCAGGCATGCCTGATTTGCCTTTAGGTGAGAATTTCTACTACTTCACTGCGGGGACAGAGAAGGGTAGAGAAAATAATGGGAGCTGGATCCAGCTGCTATTTCTTGCATTAGCTCTAATGGAAAGATCAGAGGCGCCAAATGCAGGGATCCTATGCATTCCTCCAGGAAGACCAGGCACTGAGCTCGAGGCATCTTGTGTATGTGCTGAGGACATCTGTACAGCTGGCCACGCACGCACAGGAAATCTGAAATGTTCTTTACCCGTATGGTTTGCATATGCAAGTCATCTCTGCCAGTCACTTCTGCAGGCTGCAGCCTCGCAGCTCCTCTATATGAGTGCCCTGGAAATAGCCCATATGTTAAATTCACGTATACGTGTATGTATGTGCAGTTGTCTTATTGACTCTTCCAGAGGTCAGGTGTTCAGGGACTGATGGATATCCCTGAATCCCTGGTAAATGGAGAGTTTCCATCATTTTCTAACCAAACAAAAGGTATGATTCAGGGTTGTGTGTTAACACTGACCAGGTCTCGAATGATGGAGTTCATAAATGGAAAGATCCATGGAACGGGAGCTGCAGGCTGCAAACTGAAGTGAAGGCAACGTTAACGAGGCTCGGAGGAAACAGGGCGCTGAAGGACTCTGCCAGGCAGGTTCCGAGGACATGGTGGAAGGCAGCAGAAGATGCACGTGTGCTTATGGCTGAGAAGCTGTGGGTATCTGCTGAGCAGGAGGTCTGAGTATGAATTTGGGTGAAGAAAAAAAGAGGAGAAGGCCAGCTGGAGTAGGAGAAACAAGGTGGAGAAGATGAAGGAAGATGAAGCAAGCAGCAGGCCCCACTGGAAGAGAAGGTGATAGCCGGAGACCAGAGACCAGAAAGGAGCAGGAGGATGGACAGAAAATGGTGAGAAATCACAGCCAAGCTAATGCAGAGAGAAAAGAGAAAAGCCCAGACACCTGTACCGGTGCCAGGCGGAGGATCTACGTGGCAGTGGACTTCTTTGAGAAAGCACCATGGCTCTGTCAATGGGAGAGATGCAAACAGACCCAAGTGCTGCCTGCTCGGAGCAAAGACAGAGGCCGTGGCCGTGCGGCTTGGAGGGAACTGGAGGAGCCTGGGCAGCAAACGGCAGAGCTAGAGCTGCCAGAGTGCCAGAGAGCGAAGGGACTGCAGAAACCACGGTGGGGTGGCGAGTGAACACGCTGAGATGGGATGGATGCAGCCTAGAGAAAGCAATAAATTCAGAATAAAGTGTTCAGGGGAGGCTCTGGGGGCAAGGTACCTCCCCAGCCCAGCACACACCACCTGGGTCAGCTGTTCTGCAAAGCGCTGGGCAGCAGCACCACAGTGTTTTGGAAAGGAGGGACCCAAGGAGCAAGCAGGAGGTCTCTCTGGGACCTGTTCTACATTCAGGCACTTGAAGCAATCCTGGTTTGCATCGCCTGTTGTATTTATTCCACCTTCTGTTCTTTTCTCTTTCTTTTCTCCTTTGGCAGAGCAAGTTGTTCCCATGCACCCAAAGGATTTCAGCTTATTGCACTTGCTGATGGAAGTGGTTTCCCTGGCATCCTCGCTGGCTTCGCTGCTGTCCTCCTTGCCTTCATAAAAACCGAGTGACTGGCACGAATATGCATGACAGTCACACCTGTCCTACGTATTTTGCCGGCTAACTCTGGACATGGGAAAGTGGTTTTCCTCTCTTTCTTTTATCACCTACAGGAAAGGGGCATTTTCTCTCTTGAGGAGGGTTTTGTCCCTGTTGTGTGTTTTAATCCCCATCCTCCCCGATGAAACCCCAGTGCTGGTATTCCTCAGGGAGGGGTGGAAATCGCAGCTGCAGCTGGCGAACCGCCGGGTGGAAGTGAGCACGGTTCAGAAGCCAAAGGTGCGGGACGGGTTCGTGCTGTGCAGCCAGGTGTGAATCCTCACCCTCTCCCAAGGCACCGCACGGGCTCTCAGCGGCGGAGGCAAACCCAAAACTCATCGATCCAGAGCAGAAAATAAATTAGAAGGCGTAAGTCAGTGGGCTGTGGAGCATCTTGGCCAGATGCCATTGTCCCCACACGGTTTCAGGACATTGGAATTGTCTCATTGGTGGCAATGGAAGAGCCTGAACTGCTTCCCTGCCACTGTCTCTGCTCTAGAGGAGCCTCCTGCTGTCACAGCCTCTCCCTTCGTCACCACGGGAGTCACGTCCACCCATCAGGGGGACCCTGGACCTCACCCAGCCCCAGTGCCCACAGTGGCTGCTGTGAAGCACAGCAGCCTGTGCTCCGAGTTATTTTTTCTTTCCCTTGGGCAGCCATGGAAGGGCCCCCAGGGCAGTGGGATGCTGTGGGAGGGGTGTAGAGTCTCCAGCTCCAATGATCCAGTATAGAAACTGGTGATGGGAACCCTCCCGTTTCCCAGGTGACATCTGAGCTTGGCAGCTTGTAGACGATGTGATGCTGTGTGAGGGCTCAGACTCTTTGTCCTTGTGGGTAAGAGTCATGCTCCCAACCTTTCACAGGCTCGACCTACCTGGGTCTCCTGATGCATCCCACAGAAAGAAATGGACAACTGAAGCGCACAGAGGATGGGATCCAAACCCATGTCTATGTCCAAGGACGCCCAGCTCAGCCGCACGTTGTGCTCCTGGCCAGCTGATGCTGAGGTGGACAATCTCTCCCTGGCTCTTGTGCCAATGTGAGTAGGGACCAGGTGAGTTCAGAGGCTTCTTCAGGTCCAGGGTGGCTGCAGAGGTGGCAGCCAAGGTACATGACTGCCCACTCTGGAGGACAGAGAACGGACACAGCAGGACTTTTACAGCTATAACCTGACCTTTGGGCATCTCCAGCATAGCAATTTGCCCAGCTGATATGGTTGCCTCTAAAGCCTACAGGTCCTATGCAGACCTGCCCTGTGGGATGCAGTCTGGCAGCAGAGAGGCACAATTCGCTGTGGTCATCCTTTCAGACCATTTTAGTGCCTGAAATTTGGTTAAGATGACCTAAAAGCAGGATCAAAATGGTTACAGAGGGGATGACACTGTATGCTCAGAGGCAAATCAGACATGAAGTGCAGGAGGGACTGGCATCTCCTCCTAAAACACCTCCTGGTCAGATGGATCCAGGGTCACTGCAGATGACAGAGATTTCTGGTTTGCCTCAGAGGAAAATTTCTGCCAGTATCAAATTAAGGTCAGGGGACAGAGCAGAACGATGGCCTCATTTCAGCCTGGCAAAGGAATCTGGAATCAGGAGCGTGGGGACCGCAGTCACGTTGGCGCTGCACGGTGCAGGGCACGGGTGCCCTGGTTGTGCTGGTACCTTTGGACAGGCTCCCACACCAAAAGAGCTGGGGAACATTTGTGTGACTTATTTTCTTTCTCCGTCCTCCTGCTAGGAAGATGCTCCTCTGGGCTGTCATGTGTGAGCTTCTCACACTTTGCATGAGCTCTTTGGGGAGGGCAGGATTCAGGTGGCTGAGGGGGAGCAGCAGGACTCTTGGGGGGGAAGCCTGTGAGCAAGGAGAAAGGCTGCGATGAGGCAACCACTGCAGAAGGGACTGCAGAAGGTGCTGCTGAAGCCGAAACTGGGCTGGCAGCACAAATAATCGAAGCATCCCTTATCTGCTCCATTGCAAAGTCAACCCCAGGGTGGGACGAGGACATCCCGAGGGGGCAGAGCAGCTCCTGAGAACACCTTTCCTAGGGTGATGACAACCCAGCACAAAGTCAGGTTACCCCCATTTAAAATCATTTAATACTGCAACAGTTTTGGCCATTAGCACAAGCAGTCCCATGTTTCAGCTCCGATCATTTTGTCCCATAACGATCAGCTACAGGAACCCAGGCTGCGTTTCCCATCAGCTGCCCCACAGTGGGACCCACGTTGGGTCTCTGCCATCTAACAGCCCATGACCCACCTCACCCTCGCTACACGGGAGCCAGCCGCAGCCAAGGTTTCCATCCGGATGCCCTGTGGGCTGGGGTCTCCGATCTCTGTGGGCTGCCTGCTGACAAGAAAGGTGAGAGTAACTTGCCACCTGCAGAAAAGCTGCAGCTCTTGGTGGTAACACTGAGGAACAACGATCAGCTGCAGCTTCTAACACGTCCCACGTTCATTGTGTTGCCTCCGCGCACGCAGCTAAACCTCACAGCCATCCCTCCCATCTGCCTCATCTACACAGCACCCTGTACTACTGCGTGTAGCTCCTTGCTGCCACTGCCATTAGTGCATTAAGGATGGGACTAACTGGTTCAGGGCTTTCTCTTCCACGAGCAGTCACTTCCAAGCCATTCTCCATCCTTGAGCTGACACCAACCCTTCAGTGTCCTCCCTGAGTGCTCAGTCCAGCAGAAGATGTGCCCAAAGCTCCCTAGGGTGATGCTAACCAAGGATAAACCTGGGGTGAAAATACTACATGGGCAGGTTGGGGCACGATTCGGGGTCATGGCCATTTGAATCATTAATGATTTATTTGGCAAGGAGTCCGCTGATTGTGGGTGATGCTCTGCAAGCTTCTGGCCGTAAGAGGGGGCAGCAGGTGAGCGCTGCTGGGATCCAAACGACGTGGTACCAATGTACCTGGGTGCCCAGATCCGGGCTGAGCTCTGCCTGAAGCATCTCCCCAGCTGCCTGTGCTCTTCCTAAAACACCCCACGCGATCCACGCCTCTTCCAGGAGATGGCAGCAGCAGTTCTCGCATCCCCCCCGTGCAGCATCCCTATGGCAACGGGAGCGAAGCATCCCCCAGAGTTTGGAGGGCGACCACAAGGTTAGGGAAAGCCATCGCTTCCCAGCGAACAGCCCATCTCCCAGCTATCCAGGGCTGGGGAAAGCTCGAAAAAGGCTGCCTGCCACTTTGCTCCTCGCCCAGCATCACAGCGAAATAATTGAGGTGACAAGCGGGGTATTGCGGTTGAATTAGCCAAGGTTACTGAGTTTTCTTTTACTTCTTTTAGCAGGAGGGAAAAGCTACTGCAAAACTTGTGCAGCGCCTGGATGTGCCGAGGAGCGAAAATGGCAGCATTGACAGCAAGATGTTTACAGCAGCATCAGCTGAGTCTAGCGGCTGTTGGCAGGGAGCAGCCAGAGCAGGGAAACGTTTGTGAGCTTAGATCCCTTCCTGCGGCTCGTGAACAGTTGATCTTCAGTGTTGAGAAAGCTGGCTGCTCCCCCTTGGCTCCCTGCTTTCCAGTGTGCTACCACCCAAACTAAGCTGCTTAGCACATGTGGTATAATCCATCTCCAGGCTTGTGGCAGGAGCAGCAGCGGGAGCTAATTAACATGCACTAATATGTATGTTAACAAAATCTAGCTCCTACAGCAGGAAAATCATTACGCTTGTTGCCGTTCATTTGCACGCTGAATTTTTGGCGATTAGGCACCATGTAACGTCGCGTTGCCGCTGGGGACCTGTCCCTCCATCTGTGACTAATGCCACTCACACGAGGGGTGAATTCTGGGCAGCTCTGGCAGCAGAGCTCTTGGGACCCAGCTCAGACCTGCTCTGAGAAGCCACAGGGAAGGGGTTTTTTTGGCACAAACACGCTGTCGTTCCTTGGAGTCAGGGCATAGCTCAAAGGGTTGTTCAAGGAGGGCAAGGGAGGTGTTTGGAAAGGGATTTGCGGGAAGGTTTCAAGGCTGCTTTGCTGCCTTAGTACTTTACACTTGGCCACTCAGTCTGATGCTTTCAGAACTTCTCAAACATTAGTCCCCACAGCGCTGGTGAGGATAAGCCAACCACCGTCACATCTTCTCCACCTTGTTTGTAGACTTAAGCTGAGCCCTGGAGCTGGTGCATCCTTCTCCTTCCAGCAGAGAGCAGGACTGAAGCTGGACCTGTCCCATGGCTGCTCTCTAGCTGCTAGATCTTGCCCTTTGGGACTGCAGCTCCAGCAAGAGGTGCTGACCGTGCTGGTGTCACCCTGCTAGGACCTGATGCAGCATAACCAGACATTTCTCTTGTGTTGTTCCAGCCCTGGCTCTGGCTGACGAACTGCTGTGGTTTCAAGTCCCAGCTATGGACTGACGCAGCAGATACGGCTGTATAGAAAAACACACATCACTGGGCCATCAGGATCCTTAGGGATCTCCCAGATGGCTCCTAGTCTTGTATAGTTTCAGGTTTCTTCTCTGTAAGGATTAAACCCACATTTTCTTTGGAAGTCTCCGGTTCAAGCATCGGGTAGATCCCACCTTATTTCATTGTATAATTTTAACAGTTCTGATGGGCTGCAGCTTTTATGAGCTCAACAGTGTGTGATGTGGAGTGTCCCAGGCCACAACCCTAAGGGATGGAGAGCCAGGAGCCAAGTGGGATCACACGTGGGATCGCACGGAGGCAGGGCAGGGACCTCGCCAGTTAGTGCCCAGCTCCACAGGACCTGGACAAGGCGAGCAGGAGAGGCCCATGGATGACAGCTATGCTCAGCCAAGAGGCCAGATCATCAAGCAAGTTGGTGGTGATGAGCCAGGTCTGAGGCCAAGCTGTGAAGTCAACCCAGGTCAGGGCCAAAGGGTCCATGGGCAGGCATGGGTATGGCTGCGGCTGGGCTGGAGACCAGCACTCCTCCAGTGAAGCACAGGCAGGGAGTGGGACCCCAGGGCTGAGCTGAAATGGGAGGGTGCCTGTCAAACACAGCCCTTTGGAAAAGTGGTCCTCATCATCCACGGGACCCACTGACCCACTGGAAAACACTGTGTCATCCTCTGTCTTGGGGAATGGATGAGCTAAGCACTGAAGCCACATCTCTGTTCAACCACAGCAACACGTTTCATCTCAGAGATCTCATGAAACAGCAGGCACTTGGCATAGGTCACGTCTCCTGGCCTGTTTGGTCATTCCCCAGAGATGCTGCGTGTCTTTGTTCCTTTTTCCTTTCCTAATTTTCCCTGCTGTAATTATTTGCCTGACTGGCAGAAGGGATTCACACTAAGTTAGCAGAAGTTTGTTCACATACGCAGTCATCCTAGAGAACTGCCACTCACCAGCATACCAAGATATTTTGGGTAAATATAAATAGAATCGAATAAAGCTAGAATACAAAGTAAACTGCTTATGCAGAGAGCAGAAAGCACCAGCGATATTTGCAAAGCGCATTGATATTCTCTGCTAGAAGGTGGCTTAGGCCAGGAAAAGTCATAGTCCACCCCACTGTCCAGAGCAGCATAAGAAGTGATGAGTGGCTGGCTTCATTTCTAAGCTATGATGAGCTGCACGAACAACATCCAGGTCATCCCAACTACTTCCAAGGAACAAGATCCTGTTCTTGAAACCCACCCGAGAGATAACCCCAGCCTTTCGGATCAAAGGGAACCTTGGATGTTGGAAGTGTCTCTGAAGCATTCCCTTATCCTGTTGGGTCTCCTCTTTGTGCAGAAGAGCAGAAAAGGAAAAATCCCAACACAGACACACACACCTAAAAGTCTCATCAGTTCTGTAGTGAGAATGGGGTAGGCCACTCTGCATATCACATGCCAAGGGTTCATCTACAGCAAGGACCAAGGGCTCCCTCCCTTGTAGATCATAGGAACTAGGGTTCACCACCAACCACCACCTCTCAAACCTTCCTTCCAAGACCAGATCCTGGTCTAGTCCAGACAACGATCTCGGACATGGCAGAAACATGCAACCAAGGCAGACAGACCTTCTCCAGAGGACTTTACTCATACAAGGAGTCCTTTTGCTCCCCCAACCCATAGGCAGAGTTATCTGCAGCTCCAGAGGGAACATCAGATCTTGAGCTTGACAGCATCTGTACTGAGCCCAGGCCAGAAGAAGGGAGCACAAGGAGTTTTTCCTCCTCTGCAGGTCTTAACACTGACTGCTGGGCACCACATCCCTCCACTCCAGCTCTGGGTGTTCAAGTTAGCATGTTCTTAAGATGCATGTACACCTTACGTGAGGAAAAAGCCCACACTGAGTAGTTGCAGCTGGGCTCCCATGGCTCTTTCCTCTGCCAGCAGCTCATAGCTTTAACTAGAAACTTTAACATACAGAGAACAGGGACCCTGAAAAAATGATGACCCATCAGGATGGGAATGACCTGTGCCACCACAGAGTCTAAAAGGTCCCTCAGGTAGGAGACGGATCCTGCAGTGTCTCTGGCAGCAGGTGAAGATGGGATGCCAGCAGGACAGGTCCAAGGGAGGCCAAGGAGAAAGAGGAGAACCTCAGAAGAAACCAGGTGCACTCGAAAGAAAGGCTGTGCTGGAGCCTGACATTGTCTCTGCTTCACTCTTTCTCCCTCTCCACCTTCCCGGGAGAGTGTCTGGGTTTGTTAGCAGCTAGGAAAACGTTCTGGCCCAGATTCAGGCAGCCTATTAAGATCCACAGTCCCACCGGGAGCTGGAGGCTCCTTGAGGCTGTGGGGCTCGGTGAGCTGGAGCCAATGCTGGGGAAAGGCCATGTGGTCCCACCAGGTTCCAGGAAGCAGAGGGGTCTTCCCAGTGTGAAGGACACGGTCCGCGCATCCCCCACGCCCGTCCGGCTCCCCCTGTCCAGCCCTGCCGGCTGCTGTCACATGATGTCCTTAGGTTTGCAGGAGACGTGAGCTCACTTGCTGAGATGAGCCAAACAAAACAAGCTGTGTAAGACTATTCCCAGCTTCGCGCTGACATTTGCCAGAGGAGATTTCGAGCACGAGAGCTGCCATCTCCCCCCTGCACTGCAAAACGCAAATCCGCAGCAATGCAACATCCCCATCCTCTGGTCCCCTGCCCCAGGAGGCATCCCCACCTGCATCCCCTCCATCAGTGACACCTGAACTGGTTGTCATAGAAACCAGTGGTCTGCCTGTCTCCCCGTGTCCTGCCTGCCAGGGTATGATGCTCCGCTCCCTCCAGCAGCGGCTCTTTGCAGTCCCAGGTACTCGGGGCGGCTGCGGTTTCCCCGTGTGCATCTGGAAATGGAGCAGCCCACGTGGCCGGGAGCACGCTAGCAGCTGGTGATGCTGCTATAATTAATGGGAAACCAGGGCAGACAGGGGTCACGGCGAACCCCTTGAGAATTTTGCCGGCCGTGGGATGCTGCTGTCCAAGAGGGCTGCAGCGGGTCCTGTCCCTGCCGAATTGAGATGGGCTTGTTCGCATCTGCACGCTTGGGAAGCCGGTGGGGATATGAATGAAAAGGGCCGGCTGCAATGCCTGCCAAACACTGCAGGGAAGCCTTTCATTCAAAAAAAAAAAAAGAAAGAAAAAGAAAAAAACAGAATCCACCCCCTGCTTCACCCCGCCCAAATATCAATTTTTTTTATTTTTTTTAATAAAGCTGCAGAGGGTATTGACTATTGTTAACTTCAGGATGGGTTGATGTTTTTGGCCAAAACCCCATAGCCTCACATTTCTTTTATGACAACAATTTTGGTTTTCATTCTAAATTGTTTTTCTGGGAAACCTTGTTCTGCGATGATCGTCACTGTGAAGGCGAAGCCAAGGTGCCTGCTGGAAGACAGCGATCGCCCATCACCCAGCACCTCAGCTTTTCTCCCTCATCCCTGGCCAAGGCCCCAGGAAAAGGCTGGGCTCAGGGCACCCAGCCCCAGCTGTGGCCGGGCAGCGACGCCATGGAGAGCAAGACCTGGTTTCCTCAGGGAACTGGGCTAAAAATAACCAAAAGCCAAACACTGTCTGTCTTCAGCCAGCTCAACAACCCCTGAAAACTTCCCTCTGTGGTTTGTGGCAGGGAACCAGGGTCCAGCAACAGCCAGGGCATGAAAAAATGAGCTCCTTGAGCCCCTCCTGGCTGCGGTGGGATGGGATGGGATAGGATGGGATGGGAAGCAAAGGAGATGAGTAAGGTTGCACATGAAAGGCATGGAAATGAGGCCAGGAGAAGTGTCAGACGTCCCAGCAGATGTGGGGGTCCGTGCCTGGTGCTACCCAGATCCAGCCGTGCTGTCCGGGGTGGATTTGGCCCCGCCGGCCAGGAGGGATGGAGACTTTCCTCTGCCTCCATCCATCGCTCCTCTGTGGGCCACTAACCAGCCGAGTGTTTTCTCCCAAACATGAGCGCTAATCAGGCAGCATGTTGTGTCTAATTAGGACTCGTGACAAAGTGACTCAGC
>JAVJGI010000001.1:41000569-41021777 GCA_035590275.1 Ibycter americanus
CGGACAGTAGATGAACTTTTGGAACCTTGTGTGGGAAAGCCTTGTTGCAGCTGGCTAGTTTTGTAGTGCTGCAACACTCCTCCAGATCCAGCAGATTCATGGACAATGCTCTGGGCTGGGAGGAGCAGGTGAGGCTCACCCAGGTGGGTGCTCTCCTGAACACTGGAGTGGGGAAGATCTTGGGGGAACTTAACCCAAAAAAAGGGCTCAGATCTCAGGACAGCAGCTAGATATGTGACCGCGTGCCCTCTGTGTCCTACAACACAAGAGTGGACAAACTGGGGCAGTTTTAACAGACTAACAGCCTGTTCATCCTATAGACCAGCCATCCTATGGACCATCAGCTAATGGTCTGTCTAGCCCAGTAGCCTACCTCAGCGAGCTAGGGAAGCTGGGGTGGGGGAGGGGAAGAAAATCAAGCCAATGTGGAGCAATTCCTTCCCAGCCCCCAACAACTTCAAAATCAGACAATTCCAAAGGCGGAGGTGGGATCTTTGTCTGGAAGAGCCTTTTTGGGTTACTCAAGGTGCTGAAGTTTTGGGATCTATGTAAACTGTGTATTTGCAACATCCTGCAGCAATAATTCCCCAGTTTACCTGAAGATGTGATGGGCAGCAGCTCCCTTTTCTGTCTGAGCCTGCCCTACACTAGCATCACTTGGTGGTTCATTTAATCCCTAGGTCTGGTGTCCTGACAGAGGGGCCAGCGTTGTCCCTTGTTCACTCCCCAGCCACGCTCAGCTACGCAGCTCCATTCAAACCCTCCTGCAGTCCTTCCAACAGGAGCTATCACATATCTTTGAACTTTCTTTCACTCCTTTCTGACTCTTCCCCTGAAATTCTTAACAAGATGTGATAAGGATGAACCAAAAGACCATCTGTGCATCACTGGGGTGGTGGAAGACCCCAGGGAGCACGCGGCAGCTGGCTGACACTTCAGCAACGCTCTGATACCTTCTATAACCACGGGTACTGTGTGTATATAACACTGACACTGTTTGTTTTTCCTTCCTGACTTTTTTGTGTGTGCTGCTCCCGCATTTGCTGCTCCTAAAGCTGCTTATAATTGTGCTAAACCCCCAGCTTAGCCAAACACCGCTCTGGGTCCTGAATGACTCACTGAGCCGTTTCCTCCACTCCCCTTGCAAGAAAAAGCATTCTCCCTCCCTCCAGCAGCCCAGAAGGATGCAGGTGGCTCCAGCACCCTCTCCTTCCCCATGTGCGCCCACCAGCTCCTGCGCTGAAGGGCTTTTTTTCCTCTCTTGCTAAGTCCAAATTCAATGTTTGCATGGCTTCTGCTCTACGTGGTGACTCTGATTTGGGATTTGCTACCCATAAGGTGGCCAGGTGACCTCCTCAAAGGATTGGCCAAGGTCTTGCTCATCCTCATAAATGCTAGCCTGCAAAATCCGAAAGCCCAAAGTTGCAGACAGAGGCACGTGGCAGCTCAGGCTGAATGTGAAAATGGGTGTGCAGGAGGTGGTGATGAAGTCTTCCGCAAGGTAACGGCTGTTTTCTAATGCATACGCCCAAATATTCTCACCTTGCTAGTGTTATTTGGGTAAAGAATAATGCATGCTGTTCTTGCTTTGTGCAAGGTCATCCTCTAAGACCTCTGTTGCCTTATATACGTGCAAAATCCCAGTTATCACTCAGTATTTGTTCTTGCTAAGCTGGATTAGGAGTTTTGGGTCTTGCTGAAACCTCTTCACAGGAGGAACGTATAGCCCTGGCAGAAGACTATCCTGGTCTGGTTTTGTCAACACCTGTGTCTTTACTGGAAAGCAAATGACTTTTCCTATGCCCTGGAGCAAAGGCAGTGTCCGGGCTTTGCATCTGCTCCAGAAGGGTGCAACGTTTTTGTTGCTGGGACAATATTTCACATCCAGGTAGTGCTGATTAAATTAACAGTGCCCTATGGTCCCCTTCATGGCCCTGGGGGAACGGGTGGGTTGGTAAGCCTTTGCACATCTTCGCGGGGGTTCAGGTTGATCCCTACATCTGGAAACACAGTGCCAGGAGCTGCCCAAGTCTGGCCACATACAGTGTCTCTGCGTTTGACGAGGCGTGGGGTGAACCAAGGGGAGCTCCAGGATCTCGGGCCAAGGTAAGTGGGTCCTTCAAAGGAAATTTTAAAAAGCTTTGGTGATGTTTGTGATGCCTGGACTGTGGCAAGGAAACACTGGACCTCTCACGTGCACTTGGCAGTCTGATTTGCTCCTGACACAGGCACAGCAGGACCTGGGGAGACAGCAATGGGCTGAGACAGATATTTTTAATGCCATCAAGCATGCTGCAGCTTCTCCAGCCCGGTTGCTGACCCTTCTCCCCCTAGAGCAGTCTCATAGCAGTGGCTCCAAGGGCTCAGCTTGGAGGCAGCTTTTCCCTTTGTGATGCTAAACATCTAGGAAGGAATAATCAAATTATATCCACACGATTACCTGAACGACTGCATGAAGTGTCCCATAGAGATTTGTCCCTTGTCCCTTTGTGAGGGCCACTGGATCACTCAGGCTGGCAAAACACCCCTCTGGGTTTTGAACTGGGAGGACTGGTTTGGCCACCTTTGGTTGCCTTTCTTGAGTATTTCTGGATCTGCTCACCTGGTTCCCACCAGCATGACGGTGCTGCCTTTTCCAGGTCCTTCACCTCTTGCTGCTGTGGTTTTTAGGTGCTGCACCCCATCCCGAGCCCTCTGCCCTGGCCCACGCTGTAGCCTGAGCAACGGGCTGTCCTCCTCCCCACCGTGCGGAGGGTGGTCCCTCCACGCAGCCCCTGTGCTGGTTCACAACAAGTAGGAAACAGATGCTTCCCGGCACAGCTCCTGATGGAGCGAGCGGCTGGAAGCGCATCCCGCTCCCAGGGCTTACGCAATTAGCGGATGAATCAGCAGCACATCTGGGCGCCTGATGAGGCTGCACAATCACATTTTCCCCTCCATCCCATGCCGATGAGCTCTTAAGCCCTCGAAAGGCAGTGGGCCAGCCCTGCCTGGCTGCTTGGCCGAGAAGCAGGAGGGAGAGGAAGCCGGGCTGGCTTGCCTTGCAGGGGAAATATTAAATGCTGCCATCAAAAACTAGGTCATGTCCCTTGCCCTGTGTCTTCTTGATCCGGGGGTGAGAAATCAGGTCTGTTTGCTGCAGACAGGGTTTTAAGGTTCCCCCCACCCTCAACCTGGTTATGAAGGGGAGACATGGAGCCTCCCCTCTTTCCCTTCCTAGCTTCAGGCTTTGGAGCAGAGGGTTGCTCCCGAGCTCAGCCCCATAGCACAGAGCTTGGTCTCCTGTAGGGCTGGGGTTTATGGAGTCAAGCCAAGCCCATGGCAGCACAGTGTGTGACAGACAACAGCAAGCTTTTCCCAGGCTGGAGGAGAAGGGGAGGCTGGGGATGGAGGAGGGACAGCCTTGCTTGCATTGAGCCATGAGGAGGTGAAGCCAGGCTGAATGAGCATCTTCCACCTTCAGCTATTGCGTATACTTCCCCCAGCCCACCACCCAAATCTGCGAGCCGCATGAGTCCCTGCCCCAGAAATGCTCCTGCCCTCCAGCACCGCACAGCCCCATCCAAGGGATGATTCTTCACCAGCAAGTGGCTGGAGGCTTTTTTCCAACCCTGCCACACCAGGTTCCATTTACCACTCCCTACATCACGCCCCAGATCCCTGGGACCCCTCGGACAGCCTCACCCCAAGCTGGAGGGCTGGACATGGGGAGCGGGGTGCTGATCAGCACCGGGGGAGCAGCTCCCCAGGCGATGTCGGCTCAGCCCTGGCGCTGCGGGAGGGGGAGCGGCTGGCGGGGGGCTGCCGTCTCCCCGCTCCGCACAGCCAAGTGTCACTGCACATCACCATCACCCTGCTTGGCGAAGGGATCGGCCACAAGCAGACAGGACCGGAGGCGGGAGAGGCGATGTGGGCAGAGCATCCCTTCCCCCACCGCCCCGCTCTTTCCCCCAGCGCTTTCCCTGGCCCAAAATTCAGACTTTTCCCAGGATGTAAAAAGAAAGACAGGCAGGGCAGGAGGGAGGAAGGCATTTGCCAGCTGAAACAAAGCCTGCGGGGGCTCCTCGGTTAGCAATTCCCCCCCTGGGGTATGTAATTTCCTCTCCTGCCCCCTCGTTTCCCCTCTGAAAGAATCAGGAGATCAGTCTGCAAAATCATGAGATCTCACGCAGAAGGAAAAAGTGTGTGGATCCCACGCTATCACCGGACAACCAACACCTTCCACAGCAAAAAAAAGCTTTTCTGCAAAAAAAAAAAATGGGAAGCTGGGGAGATGTCTCAGCACATGGAGAGCTGGTTCCTTCAGGTTGTGCATTCCAGAGGTGAATATCTGGTCTTTCCCTCTGCCGAGAGGCATCAACAAGCCCAAACTGGGCCCTCGGGTCTCCCCCAGCAGGATTTGGCCCCTCTGAAGTATTGCACATGGGCTGCCACGTGCATCCTTCATCTTCAGTCATGTCCTTGGACCCCTGCGCCCGTGGGTGATGGAGGGAAGGGAACACCAGTGGGACACCTCCATGCTCCCATTTGATCTTGTTATTAACAAATAATAAATGGTTGATCCAACACGGCTCAGCCACCACCATCCTCCTCTCCTTCAAACCAGGCCCTGGGAGGGGGAAGGAGGCAGAGAAGGAGGGAGAATTTCTCCAGCCAGCCTAGGTCATGGGCTGTCCTGATTTTTCCATGCACAGCAGCCGATGCCATTTCCAGATTATTACCTTTGAAGTGTTACACTCAGAATTTAGCAGCAGGCAGAAAGGGAGCAGACCTTGTGCACAGAACAGGGAGTTCAGCATCAGTCTCATTAACAACTGACTCACAAGAAAGCAAGTCACTTTTGTTAGGCTCCTTGCAACGAGACCGACACAAAGCGTCCAAATTATCCAATTACTGCTAATTCCCATTAATAATGCAATTACAATTGTTATACACAGACTTCCGACCATCTCTGGTGCTGTGCTCACCCCTCCTCAGAGTCATCATGGCAAATCACCAGCACCCCAGGTTTTTTGCTGGAGGTGCTGAGGGTGGGAGCGTTGCCCTGGTTGGTGCTGGGGGTCAAGGGTGCTGTTTTCATACCCCACCAAGCAGCCTGCTGCCAACACTTCTGTCTTACCAGTCAGCACATTGGGTTAAACCATGACAAGAACGATCCCTTATGTTTTTTTCGGACCTTTATTGGTCTGAAATATTTTTAGGGTGAAACCGCACAACTGCAAAAAGTTTAGCTAACGCTTGATGCTCGTCGCCTGACAGCTGGGCAGATCGGCTGTCACAGCCAGCAATGCTTATCTGACCATCGGGCAATAGGCTGTTACAGCTAAAATCAGCTAAAAAAAGCTCCGGCTGAGACAAGTCCACCATGGCCTCACAGGACCTTAGCCCTTGTCTTGCTAAGCTCAGCTCAATAAGGCTCGGGCAATGGCTGTACCTTATTTTCTGCACTCCCAGGCCATAAAAGCAGTTTTGAGAAGTTACATCCCTGAGTCTTCCCTGGAGTGATGCCTGCACCCACGTGCAGCATCGGCAGAGCCAGCTACACCCAGCCTGAGTGGAGCTGAGGCCGCTGGCAGGGTGTCCTCTCCCGCCCTAGCAGGCTGCAGAGCCGACGCAGAGGCAGCCTGTGATGCTCAGGCAGGAGCAGCATCCCTGCAGGTTCTGCATCTCCTTGCATCTGCAATGTCCTTGGCTTCATCCCACCCTCCACGTCTTCCAACCAAGAAGCAGCTGCTCTTGGAGGTCACTAGACCTCCAGCTTCCTCTTGGTCCCAAAAGGATACGGGCAACAAAACATCAATATTTACTGTGTCGCTACCAGATTTTTGCTGGATGAGTCCCTGTCCGAGCCAAGCGTGAATGCTAAACAACAAACCTCTGGGTTTCTTTCTTTGTCAGCTCCCTTGGATTATTATTATTAGTGTTCCTTTAACTACTATCACCAAATCTTTTGCATGGTGAGGTGCGTGCCCATCCATTTTCTAGTTAACAGAGCTCAGGCGTGATGTGCGCCCTCAGCCATCCCTGCCTAGGAAGAGCCTCCGGCCACTGATTCAGAGGATGGCCAGAGCAGGGGCGGCTGGGGCAGAGGAGCAGGAAGGTTTGCTCTCAGAGCTGGGTTGGAGGAGGATAAAACACCGCATGCAGTGTGAGGTAATGGCAAGGAGAGAGTTTTGTGAGCTTGTCAGTAGGAAGCATATGGCTGCTGCTGAGCTCTCAGGCTTATTTAGGATTTAGTGACTATTTGATCTATTTTAATCCAGATGTTCAGCTCATCACATAATGAGATCCCACCAGAGGAACCAGATAGTGATGCCTCCCAGACAGCCAAGGCCCCCAAAACGCACTGAGGAGAGGGAGCAGCTTCATCAAGGCTACGCATGGCTGAGCATCCCGAGAGGGTGACGGTGAGCTGGGGCTGCTCGCGGCTTTCCACCGCGGTGAGATCAACACACTGGTATTGGGACTGCAGTCAGCTTCCCAAGTCCTTCCTGCATCCTACCCAAGCAGCTTCTAACATCTGAAATCTTTATCATAAAACACAGAAATTCTGAAGGGTTTTACCAAAGCTTGGATGTGCTCCTCTCCAGTCTCCTTTTCCCTGTACCATGGGCCTTCTCCCCAGGTAGAGGCACCCTTCTCCTTATTTCGGTGCAGGGACCAACCACTCCACTGTTCTCCTGCATCACTGCGTTACAGGCATCAAAACAGAAAAGCAACCGTGAGTTGCAGAGTGATGGGAGGGAGGGGGCAACCGCCAGCACTGCAGCCCCGGAGCTGCGATGCAGTATGGAGAATGTGCCCATTGCTCTTCACAGCTGGTAGTCCAGGATCTCCCACCCTCGGGTTCACGTTGGGATCACTGGGCCATGCTTGGAGTGCTTGGGGTGGATAGGGTGGGATCTGGTGGAGATCCCCTCACCTGGATTTTGGTCCGTGTGCACGTGTGTTGGCTCCCACTGTAGCCCAGGGAGATGGAGGGGAGCCGAGGGCTGGGGTCAGTTGCCTGTTCATATTGTCGTCTGAGAAGCCCTGCTGAGTGCTTTCTGGGAGAAATTATGGTGATTTTGAACAGAAGATCCCTCTGTCTTCCAAGTTGGCTTGTGCTGTGGGCTCCCCAGATGCTGGCAACAACGGATCCCATCCCACCAGGGCAACTCCACAATCCCACTGTCATCCCTGCAAGATTTATGGTGAGATTTGAAAGTTTATCAAGACTAAAAAAAGCTTTTTTAAATCTGTTTCTGGTGAAGTCTGAGGCTGAAGCAGCGAGCCAGAGAGCAGGTGAAGCTGACCCAGAGTGGTGGCCTGGGGCAGGAGCTGTGTGCATTTACGGTTGGCACTGGACGATGGGTAGAGAGAGGCAATGACTGTGCCCTGCCTCCAGCCCTGTGTCCTGCCTGCTGCTTCCCGCTGCCCTGCCTCCTCTCCTGCTTCATCTCCAAGCCTCCTTGCGAGGACAAATTGTACAGCAACATCCAAACGCCTCCTTTGGGAGTGCCAGCGCTTGGCATCCAGCCCTCCATCAGCTGCAGGAAAGCTTATCTGGCACCTCTCCACATCGGTCACCGCGCCTTTTACAGGGCAGCTTTAATGGGGAAGCACGCAGGAGATGAGGTGACTTCAGAGGACTCAGTGTGGAGAAGCGACGAAGGCTGGTAGCATCTACCCAGACCTCCGAAGGGTCATGCCAGGAAGCCCTTTGCTGCATGAAAGCAGTTTTGGCCCTTCAGGACAGCCCATGCTGGTGCAGGACGGGGCTGGCTTCCCCTGGGGGTGATGCCCCAGGGCTGGCCATCGCTTTGGAGATGAAGGAGCTGCACCTCAAGCACCGAGCTGGCCAGTTTGAGTAGATCCTTGCAAATAAACAACCCAAAGTATTTCCACCAGGTGCAGGCTGGCCATAAGCATTTATCAGTTTTAATTGTGCTGCTTTCTGAGCTCATCTTGGGGCTTAATGGTGTCATCACGTGAAAAATCTCAGAGACTCGTTTTCTTCTGCATTCAGGAGACATCCTGACATTCAGTGGCTTCTGTGCTGTGGCAAGGTGGGAAGATCAGCGCAGGTCTGGACACAGCCAAGGCAAAGCTGAGGCAGTGCCCTGATCCTGCGTGGCTGTGATCCCTGTTTTCTCCCTGTTTTCTCCGCAATTTTCCAACCCGAAGCTCCCCCCCTCCCCCACTTCCTCACCACACAGTAATTCAGCTCTCCATGAATCTTTCCCAGCACAGGGCTGTTGGAAACAAAAAAACAACAAAAAAAACCCACAACCAAAAACAACCAACCCTGCATATCTTGACATTTAATTAAAGAGATGTGAGCAGTTCATCGGGGATGCAGTGTACACAGCGCCGGGCCAGGAGAGCCGTTAGCTGGGTGCCCTTGACGGAGCCTGAACAAGTTGGTGGGCAGGAGGGGAGGATGGGAAACTCATTTCCATTAAGATGCTGAGACATGAAAGCCCTCTTGGCCTCATTGCTCTTTGCACTAATGACCCTGGTCTCCCCCCTCCTCCATCCCAGGTGGCTCCTGAGAGGTTTACCCCGGGCACGTCACAGCGCATCCTTGCTGAGAGAGGCAGGAGGAGCGGGATGGAGGGCCAGTACCAGTGAGCCAGGAAGGCAGCACAAGGCAGCAGGCAGAGCAGGGAGGCTGCAGGGCCATGCTGAGCAATGCTTTTTGGTGGTGCTGCTGCCTGTGGGGACCAGGGGGTGAATTTCGGAATGACCACCCAGCACCAGACCTGCCTGCTCCGCGGCTGATTTTGTACCGCGGCACATGTTTTCAGGGCAAACACTGCCAGTGGGGCTTTATTCCCTTTCTGTCACCTCCTGCAGGTGAACTCCAAGCAGGAAAAGCATCTCTGCTCTCATATGAGAAGAGGTTTTAGCAAACCAGCCCTTATGTATTTTCACAGGTTTCTTGCTGGGTTCAAGAGAGCCTGGTGGGGCGAGGCTGGCAGGTCCTTCAGCATCCTTCCTCCAGCTCCTAGAGCTGCAAGGCTGAGAATGGAGGAGCAGCTCCCAGAGCCATGAAGCCACAGCACTGAACCTGCCCCATCCCTCTGCCAGCAGGGCTCCCTCTTTCTGCATGAGCTGGGATGGGTTTTGCAGGTGTCTTCATGGGTGAGGGATGAACAAGGGCAAGAAACGGCCATCATCTTCTGAGCTGTGTCAAAAATGATGTTGTCCAGGAAAGGTTCATGTACTCAGGTGGGCTCCTGGTCCCAGAGCCCACAGTCCTGCCTCAGCACAACTTTTGGCCCTGCTGGGCATGTGTTAATTCTTGATGGCCACCCAGCCCTCACATTTCACCCTTTCCTGCTCCAGCCCAGCTAGCAGGCACCCACGGGATGCTGAGAGGACCTGCAGCTAGCTGGGATGCTAAAGTACGCTTGAGCTCGGACAAGATGGACCAAAGTAACCCACAGAGGAAGGTCTCATGTCCTGTAGTAACGAGAACAGAGGTCCACTCCCCAGGCAAGCACAGGCTTGCACCAGAGCTTCCCTGCAGCTCCAAAGCAAACAGCTGTGGTTGAGCCCAGAGCACAGCTAAGCCTGGGACCCCAAAAGCTCCGAGCAGGCTGGCCACGTGTCTCCATCCATGCATTTGAACGCCTGGCACCCCACAGCAACAGGGCTCCCTGGGATACCCAGCACTGCTTTCTCTGTGTCCCTCCCACAGGGCAAGTGAAAGATGCTCTTGCCGAGTCCTTCCCTGTGTTAATGAGCCGGGAAGTGCCCTTTGCTACAGGAGATCTATCCACCTCAATTACTGCGGACAGAGCCTTCCCCAGAGCAGGGGATGTTTAACGGAGGCAGAAATGGAGAAGGAAAGAGATGGATTATCCCATGCTGATTCACATTGCTGTCAGGTGCTGGCCAGGTCCAGAGGGATGAGAAGCATAAAGGGAATGGATCCAGCACCCAGATCACCATTAATTCCAAGGATCATTGATGTTTCAGACTGCACGCTGCTCAGGAGTGGGTGAATCTGCACAGCTCCACCCTCTTCAGACCATCCCTCCTTTTAGCACAGCCTTCTCCCACCTTTTCCCTGCCTGCCCTGGCAGAAGATGCTCAGGGCTTATGTGGATCTCTGGGCACGTTTGAAATCTTGGGTAGTCCTTCAAAGGACCCAGTTTCTCAGGAATCGCTGGTGTTTCCCGTCAGTGCTGGGTGCTCCCAGGGTGTACCCTTGGAAGAAGAGAGGACGGCCTGCCATGGAGTTGTCTCTGATTTGGCCAAGGTCAAGTGAGGTGACACTGGAGGTGGGATCCTGCTGGATCACGCCCTCCCCAGGCTTCGGCAGGGCTCGGTAGAGATGCTGTAAGGCTTATAATAGTGGACTCCTTCCCCCAGCCGCCCCCAAATGTGGCACGTGCAGATCATCAGCTAAAAGCCTGATGTGGGCAGACAGCCCACGGTTGTTTCTCTAAATAAACCTTCCCCTCCCTGGCTGACTCTCCATCTCTCTGCAATGGGATGGATTTATTTTGTGGGTTCATATCAGGGCCTGGATGTCTCCTGGAGCTTTCTCAGCACCAGCCCTACTCCCTAGAAGGAACCTGCAACTCCTCGCTCCCTTTGAACCTCTCTTATGCTAGCAAAGGAGTTTTCTGCCCTCTCCCTCCTGCTGTGGAAATGCAGGACCCAGTGTGCCCCGTACTAGGTTGCAGAGCCTCCGGCAGCAGAAATAACTCATATATTAGGCAAGCATGTTGCCACGGCCCCTTATAAAGTGGGAAATGCCCCACAGGCCATGAGTCACAAGCACGGCGCTCCTCTCAAAGCCTCTTTTGCTCGTGGCCAGGCCACCCAGCCCCTCGACAACCCGAGGCATTGCTCCTGCGGAATGGGCAGGTCTGAGCAGCCAGGCGATGCTGGGGGGACCTCATTTGCAAGAGCCTCCCAGCACGGCAGTCTCCGTGCCAGCAGCATTAAGGCAATTTACCGCCTGACCCCAGCTCGAAAATGAAATCTATCATGCTTGACTTGACCTGTTGGCCGAATCATCATTATGTGGGGAACATTTTTTTCAGCCATGTAAAAACAAGAAAAAGGGGGAGGGAGAGAGGAAGAAAGAGGCAGGGGGGAGGAGAGGCATGGTGCCTGGCTGTCTCCTTTTCTCACGTGTCCCTCGTCGCGGTTAGTCCACAAAGAGCACGTGGGGTCCGGTGGAGCATCAGTAAGTGCTTTACGGAGGGGGCTGCCTGCCGCCCCTTGTGCCCTGGCCCTGAGCAGCAGCCAGCTGGGCTGGGTGGGGGGTGACCCACCTGCTCTGGCTGTTTGTCTGCCCCTTTCCCCTAGTTTGCACCCCTCAGCATCGCATGTACCGCTGCTCCCCCTGGCATCTCTTACAGCCTCTTGACCCTTCCCATCTCTGTGTCCTAGAAGAAGCTCTGGACGGGTCCCTGGTGCTCTGCAGGGATCATGCTTTGCTTCTCCACTCCGGCACCATCTGGGGCTGTTTCCTTAAGAAATCCAAAAATGATCCCCCCTTAGCCTCCCTGGCATGTGTTTATTACAGTTCTTTTTGCCAAAATCATGCCATTTCATGAATTCCAAGGCCAGATTCAGCACAAGAAATGACTAGCTTCAGTGAAGGAACAGAAGAGTCATCTTTGCCTTCTTGTCTTAACCATCTGCCCACATATTAGTTTCCGTGTTAGCGAGAGCAGGCATGGGAATAGCACAGGGCTGAACTTCAGCAGCAATGCCCCGTTCCAATGTGGCTGGCGTTGCTCTTCCAGGAAGGGTTGGATTAAGGAATGAGATAACTGAGCCCTGCTAAGAAAACACCTGCAAAAACATTTAGCGAGCCCCAGTCATCTGGCTTGAACCAAACCTGTCCCAAGCACTTTCCAGAGGAGAGGGACAGAGAAATACCAACAACAGCTTTCCCAAGAGTCCTTTGTTCCGGGTTTCTGGCACAGCTGGGCATGTCAGGAGTTATTTATGGGTTGTTTCTTTTTTAGCCTGCTGTGATCAATAGGTGTGACCCATCGCACAATCCAATACCATATCAGCAATCATAGCAGGAGAGCAAAGATTTTCCTCTCTGCGGTTACAATGCCATGCACCGAGTTGTCCTTCAAGGAGGGGAAGAAAGAGTCACTCCCTCCACGCTGCAGGGAAGAGCCAGCACTCTCCTCCTCTTATTCCTATGGGTTTCCAACAGGCCACCTCTAGGTGCTTCAATCCCTCATGAGACTTGCAGACCCCATCCTCATCACCTGCTAAAAACAATCCCAGGAACAAATAAGAAATGAACCCAGCAAGCCTGTACTGAAGTGGGAGAAGCAAGACCCAGCTGGAGAACACCCAGCACTACCTGTGCTGCCGAAGCTCCTGATCACCCCGCCGTGGCTGTGGCATCCCTCAGCTCCAGGTCTCCCTTAGCATGCTGCCTGGACCAACAACCTTCTGCCAGGTGGCAGCAGCAGGTGATAGTAATCGGGGGAGTTATCCACACTGTCCTGCTCACAGAGGTGCAGGCAACCTTTATCTTGTAAAAGGGACATGTTAGGGAGCAGGATGCTGCTCCTGATCCACATTCATGACAAAAACAGACCTCCCAAGGGTGGGATCATGGAGGAGGAGGCAGCATTGAGCAGCTGTCAGAGGACCTGCTCCCAAGTGAGGGTCAGGTCTCCAAAAAAAGCGTCTTCACCAAGCATACACAGCTCTCTTGTCCCTAACCCCTTCCTGGGTCTCGCTGGGGTCCACCCCATCATGGGACAGGACGTGACATTGTTCCCTCCATCGGGAAAGCAGACACCCCCATTAGATGAACCAGGACCTTGCGCAGACAGAGCTGAGAGACTCTGGCTCTCGTCCAGCAATGACGTTGAAAGATTTACAGCCTGTGTCCCTCTCAAGTTGCTTTCCTTAAGTAAATACCATGAATTACCTTCGATGCCAATCGATGGAAGTGAAGGTCTCATCTTCTCTCCACGGCTCCCATGACTCGTTGCTTCAGGAGCAGCAGCAATTGCGGTGCACTGCATGAGCAAAGACTTCCACCAACTGTTCAGCCAGGTTCCTTGGGGCAAGCTCTTGCATCTCAGTGTTCCATCCCCTCTGTTTTTGCTAAATGATTTTGGTGTTTCCTTCCCCATGGCTCTCCGTGCTCCCCTTCTTTCAGGACATCCATAGATTGTTGCTGGAGTGATCATTACCAATTGCTGCAGGCAACCTTCTGAAGCTGTTGCTCTGGCATGGACCAAAGACGCAGCACCCACTGCTCCAGACCCTGAGGGCTTTATCACCCAAACACATGAGGAAGACAAATGTCTGGGTGCAGGGAGCTGATCGATGGCACAAGGAACTGCATGAAGCAGGGTTTTGGTTGTCTCCAGAAAAGGTCTTTGATAGCACGTTGTCAGACACGGATATAAAGCCCTACCAACACATGCTAAGGGACATCAGGGAGGCCCTATCACCTGTACTGATGGGGACACTGAGGTGCCCAAATTAGCAGCAGTCATTATTATAAGCCACTCTCCAGCAGATAGAAAACACTCTTTATGGGTGAAAACATTCTTTCTCTCTGCTTGGGTATGTGATTTAATCCCCACAGGAGGACTTTGCATTCCAAAGGTCACCATCACGTGTCTGATTTTTCTTGAGAATTGGTGAAATTAGGAGCAAAGTTACAACCTCATCGCTACCCCCCACGCGGTATCATCTTACACTCCGTGCAAGGACAAGGATCTCTTTTTCGTTCTTATAGGAGGAATGCACAGGCTCCTGTTCCCGTCCCAGATGGCATACCCAAGAGCAACGGCTCCGGATGGACATGTCACAATAAAATCTCCTTTCTATTTATACAGTGCCTATGACCTTCAGCTGTTGCTACATCATGCTAGGCGTAGCACAAACATATTTTAAAACATCCTGGAGTTTGTTTCTGAAAGGTGCATAGGTTCGTTATGTTTTCCAAGGGACCATTATGTGCATCTACTCTGAACCTTTCCAGAACATGGCTAACGACTTAATTTTTTCTGTCCAGATCATCATTTCTGGGGTTAAACTTAGTACTTAAAAACACAGATGGGCTCAGTTTAAAGACTGGGAGAGGATCCAATTATAAGTTGTCCAGCTGGTAAAACACCCTCACTGTTGAAAAATGGGTGAACTTGGGAATGCAGGCAGCTACATCTTCCCATCATTGCCTTTCACTGTGCCTTTTCCCAGCTACGCCAACAAGCCATGAACCCCCAGGAAGGTCTTCACAGCACAAATGGTGCCAGTCCATGACCCACTCGCCTCTTAACCTCCTCTTGCACAAACCCAGCCAACCTCTTCACATCTCTGGCCATGAATCAGGTTTCTCAGGCTGTTATAAACGTGGCACTTTCCTGAACATCCTTCAGTTTTTCTTTGTTCCCTTTGAACCGCAGGCACACGAGCGGGATGCAGGACTGACCCTTGGTGAGGTGTGGAGCTCTTTGGCTGATGCATCCCTCAGCCCCTTAGCTACCTTCTCTCATAAAGCATATTACATACATTCCTGTATTAATTCACCACATGAATGGGCATTAGGCACCTTCTCTGTTAAACTGGGCTCAAAACCCAGCTCCTGCCCATGGGAAGGAGCACAGGGCAGCCTTAGCTTTGACTACATGGTGCTCCAGCATCAGAAGGGACCCTTGGTGGGCTCTACATGGCCCATCGGTGAGCTATGCTGGGAGGAGGGATTGTAGCAGGATCTCCTCAGCCTGCCTCCCCTAATTGCTCGGAGAGCTGCTGTTTTATGGCATCTTCCTTCGGGAGAGATGCAGGATGGGGATGAGGCAGGGGAACAAGATCTTCCAAGTCCTTTCGTCTAAGCTTGGGGGAAGCCTGGGATTTGTAGTCTAGATATGTACAGAGAGAAAGCTCTGCTGGGAGAGGAATTAATAAAGAAGCAAGCTGTATTCGCTATTTTGGATGCTTTGAGGAGGGGAAAAGATAGACAGGGGGACGGGCTGGGGTGTTTATTGGGGTGCACATTAAATAAGGAGCCTTTGGGGTGATGTAGTCAGGAAAGAACTCCTGGTTTTAAAGAGAATGAAGGAGAATATCAGAAGGTGAAATGAGTTTGGGGGCTGAGCCCTATGTGAGAAGGAAGGGTTGACTCTCCCTGCTTCAGCAGAGCATCAGGGTGGTATTTCCACTTGAAAAAAACCCCAATGTTATTTTCAGTCAAACCCTGCTTTGGCTTCTCTTGCCTGGCTCTGTGTAGGGGGAAGCTAGGCAGCCCGGTGGCCAGGAGAACAGGGGCACAGGCAAGCATTAAGCCAGCCATCCCCTTGCCATGGGACAGAGGGTCAGGGCTGATACTCTTCAGGCTGCTTGAGTGCAGGACTCTCATTTAGGGACCCTTGTTTGCTTTCAGCTGAGTGAAATCACTTGAAGAGAGTGGCTTAGATCAAGCCAAAGTCCTGCTGATTTTCAAAAGAACTCGGTTATTGATTTCTGGGGACTGTGCTTCTCCCTGGAGGACTGGAAAAAGCCCAAGGCGGTTGCCTAGGATGCCTGTAAACTCTGGCTCTGAGAACAGCCTTGTTTAACAAGGACCTTTCTTAATGCAATTTGAGTCTAAGGTCATTCCCCCAGGCTGCTCTCCGGCAAGCAAACAGCCAGGGGCTGGAGGATCTGCTAGCCAAGGCTACTGTCCCCAAAGGGGGATCTGAAAAGCAAGTTAGAAAGTTAATGATGCTTTCTCCCAAAAGCCTTTCTGTGACAAAGAGCCAGAGGTTTCCACCCTGCTGAAGAGGCTGACGTGGGGAGCCCAGGGTGAAGCCTACACAACACAGAGCTGGAAAATGCTCGTTTACCACCCAGAGATGTGGTGGAGAGCTGCTGAAAATTACCCCCAAAATCAGTCCTTTGTGCCGTGGGTTCCGTATGAAAGCTGGCTGCGGCTGCCTGAAACGAGTGTGGATGTGGGCACCAACAGTGCAGATGTCCCCGGCACAGGGAGCTGAGACAGCCAAAACTCCTCAGTTTCCCACCTCCAATAGCTGGACGTAAACACTTGTCAACACAGGTGCCAACTCATATGGGCTGATATCTTAGTTGCAAGAGAAAACAGACAGTATCTGGCCTCCACGAAGGATCACCACTATAGGTGATGCTAACAGGGACCCTATGCCATGTTTACATACTCTGTGTAGGTGCCTCAAATACTCCGGGACACCTGTAGTGCTACTAGACATGGGCATGGGCAGCTGAACCTAGCTCAGATCAACACAGCCGTTGCACCTTGGAGAGCTGCTCACCGGGCGTTGGTCTAGACACCAAGGCATGGTCAGCTGAATAACATCCAGATGCCACTCACAAAGAGCCTGTGCATTCAGTCATCTGAAGCTGGCTGCCTAATGCAGCTGAATCCCAGCCCAGCAAAGTCCTCATAACATTACCTGTTGTTTCCTCCGATGCTGTATCAAGGTCTACAAGCTAATTTTACTGCAGAAACCCAGTATCTCAGTGATACCTCCTTGTGGAGTGACACAACCCTGGGGAGCAAGTAGTCTACATCCATCCTTGCCCCCTTGAATATCAGAAACTGTAGTAGGCAGGCTAAAAATAGCCTTCGATGCCCAGGTCTTTACTATCTTTAATGACTCTGAGCCTCCCACTGATTTCAGTGTGATTTCAAGGTGGCCCTGTAGCCTCCTCGACTGCGTGCCCCTGGCAACACATTCCCCCCCAAAAAGGTCCCTGCTCTTTCCCCGCTAAACGTGAACCCGAAGGTGTAGAAAGCTGCCAAAACTGAGCTCTTGCCTGCAGGTTGGCATGATGGATGGCAGAGCTCAGCTGAGAGCTGTTTAATTTGGGTGAAAGACACTGTGTGGGAAGCAACCCTGCCTGAGCTCCCAAGGTGTGTAGGAGCCAGCTCGGTTTCATCTCAGCTGATTCTAGCGGCAGAGTGTTGCTTCGGAGAAAATGAAATGCCGGGAGCTGTGGAGGGGGATGGAGGTTATGACAAATCTCTCCATTCACTGCTGCGGGGATGAGAGCAGCAGCGAAGCTTTCAATGGGAGCCTGGGAGCTTCTCCACTGGAGGACTGTGGCAGATCTTGTGTGGCAGTCAAAGAGGAGATAATCTGGAGCATGCCTGTCTTGGCCAGCTCTCTGGGCTTGCATCCTTGGCTTCTTGCTTGGAGAAAGCCCTGAGACTTTTTCCTAGCAGAACCTGCACGGCCCCTCTCTGTCCCTTCAGCATCAGTGCTTCAAATTCCCTCAGACTTGGGGAGGGAAAATTTGACACAGGATTCCATGCTTTGCATGATACCCCAAAGATCTCAGTTTCTGCTCCTTCTCCTCAAAATCCAACCAAAAGCTGAAACCATCAATATCTCCGAGCACTGCTCGCAGCCTCCTGCATCCCTCCTTACTTGCAGAGACCTCTTTGGTCTTGAGCATGTTCAGCATGCCATGAAGCTTTAGCTGGTGATGAGACAGCCCTTGGCACTGGTATTTTTGAGCACCCCCAAACCATCTGCTCTAGCTTCATCCCTCTTATGGGTCCCTGTGAGGAGGAGGAGACTCCAGCTGAGAGAAAGGGACAGGCCGCCTACTTGTGCTGAGTAACCATTGCCAAATTGGATGCCAGCACATACACACACACACACATACACACACAAAAATATTTCCACTGAGGTTGCTATGAACAATGGTCTCTTGATTATTTGCTGTCTTAAACACATATGCCTTTGGCAGCCCTCCACGGAGAACAGGCAGTTCAAGCTCTGACCCTCCTGCTCTTGGACCGACTCATCGACATTTCCACATCTGATGCTACCAGCTGACGGGGTGTTTCATCAGCGAAGAACAGGACACGATCCCTGCCCTGAGAGTTTGCAGGCTGAAGGCAGGGATGTGGGCAAGGGCAGAGCCACGTCCTAATGGATAGTGGTGAGAAAACACCTCTGTCTCGTCAGACCCAGCAGTCTTCATTGCCCACTGGGCCAGCTTGACCATCTCCTTAGACACAACCCCAAACCCACCTTGTGACCATCTTCCCACCCTTCCTTAAAACATTGCCATGGTGTCTGCAAATCCATGGGAAGAAGTTAGGGAGTGTCCAGCTACCAGCCAAGGTCGGTCAGTCTTGTGTCCAAGGACATGCCACAGTGGAGACACTCTGGCTGGCTTTGCCAGGCAGCCTGAGGTCCACGTACACTAGAGTCATGTCCTGACAATGTCCTACCTGAATGATGAGTGCTACTGATGGAGAAAGTGCTGGAGGATGTTCGAACGCAGGAGATGTGAGGAGCTGAGCAAAGTCCTGCTTACACGAGGTGAGAACATGATTATGGTTCATGTGATAGAGGAACCAGAGTGACTGCCCAGTGCTGGCTGCTTCCTGAAGCGAAGGGAAAAAGGACTGAGGTTCTTGGAGGCAAAGTGCTTAATCTGAACATTATTTGTGATACCCATGGAGGTCTTCGCCTAGCCCTAGGCTGTCTTCCCTGCTAGTTCCTCCATGCCTGGAGAGAGACTTCCAGAGACCCTGCGAGTCCCCAGCTATCCAAGATTTTGCACTGTCTACAAATAGTTGGTACTTGCTGAAAAGAGCAGATCTGAAACCACAGTTGGCAAATTGCATCAACAAGCATATTCATAGCAAGGCATTGTTCCAGTTTGTATATGTCTGAAAAGAACTGTTCAGGCATATGTTAAAGTTGGCACCTTCTCCCTGGGACTCGCTACAATCTGACGGCTGGAGCATGATAACCACATCAAGACACACAAAACACTCAGCAAATAAGGGAAAACAAAGTCCACTCGAGATGTTAGCGGGGCCGTGACGAGGATAAGGAGCAGAGGCAGAGAGATATCCTCTGGAGAGACCACTTGTCCTGGCCTGCCGCAGAAAACGATGACATCTGCAGGCGCTTCTTGGAAAGGGATCAACACTAGAAGAGGAGACCAGAAAACCTGCTGGCCCAATGCTAGTCCCAGGATAATCCATATAAAAAGACTCGGCAATTGAAATGGGAGAGGAAGATAGTGCTGCATGAACCCAAACCATGTGAAGTGTCCTACAGGCTCGGGGCTTCAATCCACACTGAAGGAGGCAACGCCTTGCAGTGAGGGTGGACTCAGTGGTGGGGGACACACAGCACATGAAGGGCTTTCATCCCTTGCAGAGGTCTGGACCCTGCAAAACCCTCTCCTGTGTCCATGGGGAAGAGGAGCTGGGAAACACTGCTGCTCCAACCGTCAAGGGTACATCCACCGGGCCCTTGTTGCACCTGGGTGTCTTTGTAGACAGCTCACCCTCTGGAAACCCCCTGAACTGAAAATGGTTGAAGACCATTAAGGAGAAATATTTTCCTGCTTTTGCTTTTCCTTGGCTGTCCACGTACTGCTGCTGCTGGGGATTGGATGCTGGGCTGACCTGGTGCAGCTGCAACATCATCAGAGCATCCTCTCATCTACAAAACTGGTCCTGCCCCAGCCTAGGCATGTCCCATCACTGGGTGGGAGGACACATGCAGATCCTCTCTTCATCCCCTCCCATCTCCTCAGGGTGCCCAGGAGCACCCCAGTGCCCCTTGGAGGGTTGGAGAGGGGGACTGGAGCCCATCTCCCCTTGGGTGCAGCTGGCTCAGCATTGATGCTCAGTCCTGGAGGTGTGTGGCTGGAGAAGGGGTCATCTAAGGCTGGCAGCAGTGCGGGAAGCTCACGTGGGAGACACCATTGCCTGTCCCCTGAAAGAGGCTGCACCACCATGCTCAGAGGAGACCGAGCTGCCTGTGAGCAAGGGGCTGTGTTGCATGGATAGGGGTAATCCTGCTGGGTCCTGAGCACGTCTGCATTTCTGGTGGGGCAGCCCCAGCAGACACATCTGACTTGACCTTCTCCATGCCCCATCAGCAGCCCTGCTCTCTCCCCTCGCCCCGCCAGATTTAACAGCCAAAAGGACCACCCGGTTGTCCATGCAGGACTTGACCTGCTCCATTGCTTGGCAGTGCTGGTGGGAAGCAGCAGAGTCCCACCCGTAGCAGAGATGGCTTTGTCCCAGGCTCTAATCCTGGTCCCTAAAGGTGACTATAAGTAAGTCAGAGGGCCTCGGTTGCCCTTTCCATCCAAGGAGGATCACACACAGCCCCTGGAGCTCTGCCAGCAACAGCCTGTGCAGAGAGATACTCACCGCCTGCAATTCTGTGGGAGCAGTCAAGCGCCTGTCCAGCGTTATTAGCAGGAATAATTAATTACCTGTCCTGCCATTTCACTGGAAAGCAGCAGAAATAAGTGGCGACACCTTCTGCCTCTTCTCCCCATCTTGAGGCCTCGGACAAGCGAGCAGGAGTGGTGTAACCCCTGCACGTCCATGGATGGGGCCAAGGGGAGAACGGGAGCTCAGCGGTGCGTGCTGCAGGACCTAACCCTGCGGCACCAACCCCAGCGCTGGGGTAAAGCTGGGAGCAGGGACATGGGCCACCAACACTTCCATGTGTGGGAGCCCTGCTCCATGGACAACATCATGAGCTTTTTCTTCTCCTTTTCTCCCTGGCACCTCTGATTTTCCTTGGAGATGGCAACTCCACGCTAGGTCACTGTCAGAAGCTGCTCTGCCTTCAGTGTGAGTCCTTGGCCAAATCTCCATGCCATTTGCATGTCCTTTTCTAGCTAATCTGTCTAAGAGGGAGTTTGGGGAGTTTGCCCCCTCTGCGAGCTCAAGCCCTTGGCCTCTCCATGGGGTGGGAAAAGCAGCTTTCATCACCCACATCAACTTTATTTCCCCATCCCACTCCCACTGGAGAAGCCCTGGGGTTTGGGCTGTGCTACCCCAAAGGGCTCTGCTCCAGGAGCTGGAGGGCAACCAAGGACCCAAATGGCTTTTTCATGGTCTCCAGGTGGACACAGGCAGACAGACACCCCCCAGCCCCAGCCACACGCTGGGGGGCTGCCCGTGCCCCTCAAACACCAGCTGTGGCCCCCAGACACCCCACACCTCCACTGACCTACCGCATGGAGCATCAGCGGGGCTCAGCTCTATTGGGGGGCTTGTCTTTTTGGGGGTGAGGGTGATAAGACACGGCGAGGCTGCGGGGGACAGGGCCAAGGCACCACCGGACCCTCAATATCTCCTGTCCCAGAGCCCGAGGGGGGAAGGTGGCAGGGCGGGGGGATGGGGCGGGGGGGGGCGGGCGGCATCCCACCCTCCCCCGGCCCAGGGCCCTGGTCTGACCCGGCAGACCCCTGT
>JAVJGI010000001.1:41021877-41036154 GCA_035590275.1 Ibycter americanus
GGGGGCCGGGGGGGGGGGGGGGGGGGGGGGGGGGCATGCGGCATCCCACCATCCCCAGGCACAGGGCCATGGTCTGACCCGGCAGACCCCTGTCCTGGGGGGTTGGCAAGGGAAGAGTTAAAGGGAAGGCGAGCAGATCCTCCCTCCATCCTTCCCTTCCTCGCTGTTAGGCTGCTGTTTTGACAGGGGGTGGGGTCGGGGCTGGCCGCCGTTTGCCGCAAGAAGGGGGGGGAAACGTGGCTGCGAGTGTGTGTCCGTGTGTCTGTGTGGGTGTGTGTGTGGGGGGGTGACAGATGACAAAATGAGATGAGACCCCTCGGACGGGAGCGGCCACCCGGCTGCGCAGCCTGATTGCCAGCCTGGTCCCTGCCCACCGCTGCCCAGCGCCGGGGACCGGCCGAGCCCCAGCATCCCCGCCAAGAGTAAGGCTTGAGGGGGGGAACTGGGGGAACTGGGAAGCCGTACTGGCGGGGGGGACGTGGGACAGGCTAGGGGGTGACAAGGAGCGGAGAAGGGGGTTGTCCCCCGAGGCTGGGAGATGTGGGGTGCACAGAGAGCAAGGTGGGGGACCTGATGCTGGAGCTCCGCTCGCCTGAGCCCCCCGCGCCCCCCCGCCCCAGATATAATTTCTTTGGGGGAGGGGGAGAGATTTTGGGGAGGGGGGGTGGTGGAGGATGGGCTGCCAGCGCCGATTTCTGGTGTGAGGGAGGGGAGGGAGGCTTGTTTGTGCCTAAAGTCGCAGCTGCCTGGATTTGGCCCCGCGGGGCCGTTTTTGGATATGACAGCACCCAAAAATAGAGTGCAAGGCAGGGAGGGGCGAGGGGGGGGGCAGACCTGTTTGCCAGTGCTTAGCAGGATCAGGTTATTCCCCCGCTCCCCATCCCTTCCTCAGCTTCTTGGATTTATTTCTTTATTTCTTTTGCAGTGATGTCAGGGAGGGGAGCAGTGGCTGGGGATGGGGGGGTTGGATTCGGGCGAAGGAGGTTGCTGGCGGCGGAGTGATTAACGTGCAGTTGCTGGGAATTATGTCATCTGCCTCGGTGCTGGGTGGCCCTCGCCCAGCAGCAGCGGGGAGGGAGGGAGGGACGACATGGGGGGACGTCACGACATGGGGCTCCCAGCTTGGGACCTCACCCGAGGCAGCACCGATGCCTCCCCGGCTTGGCGAGGACGTGGGCATCGAGCGCTCCCCAAAACCCCCTGCAACCCCCAAGCCATGGGTGCACGCTGGCAGGGCTGTGGGTGCTGAGCCACCCTGCTGCCCTCGGCTCCCCGGGGTGCCCAGGCCCACGGGCTCCAGCCCCACGCAGGACAGGAGCAAGTTGCTGCTCGTCCCGCTGGCTCATCCCGCTGGCTGGCCCGGCGGCCGGGTTTGGAGCAGCTGGAGAGGGTGTTGTGATGAAGGAAGGATGAAGGCAGGCATCCCCTCTGCCAGCTCCCCGGGAGCCAGCAGGGCTGGAGCTGCTGCACTGCAGCAGAGAGCCCCATCCGGGGATGCAGGTGTGCCCGGAGGGGAGCGCAGGGACCCCCTCTGCCCCCCGCCCCCACTCCTCAGAGCCGAGGCCAGAGCCTGGGGACCTGTGGCTGCAAGCGGCCCCCCGGGCTGGCTTGTCCCTCTGCTCCAGAGGGGAGCGTCAGGCTGCTGGATGCTCCACAGCCTCCCGAGCATCCCCCTGGGCATCCCCTGCCCCTTCCCTGTGGGGAGCTGGGGAAGGAGGGCAAGGCCTGCCAGCTGAGCCAGGCATGGGGCCCGCAGCGCAGCGACACGCTCTTCCCTCTGCTCCGCATCCCATGCAGCCCCATGCACCCCTGTGCAGCCCCATGCAGCCCCGTGCACGCCCATGAAACCCCATGCAGCCCCGTGCAGCCCAGCACACCCCATGCAGCTCCGTGCAGCCCCGTGCAGCCCCATGCAACCTCATGCATGCCGTGCAGCCCCACGCAGCCCTGTGCAAGCCCCACGCAGCCTCGTGCATGCCGTGCAGCCCTCTGCAAGCCCCATGCAGCCTCATAGATGTCATGCAGCCCCATGCATGTCATGCAGCCCCACGCAGCCTCGTGCACGCCGTGCAGCCCTGTGCAGCCCCATGCCCCCCCCACAGCCCCGCAGAGCCTCATGCAGCCCCCGTGCACCCCGTGCAGCCTCACACACCTTGTGCAGCCCCATGCAGCTCCATGCAGTCCTGTGCACCTTGTGCAGCCCTGTGCAGCCCTATCTACCCCATGCAGCCTTATGCACCCCATGCAGCCCTGTGCAACCCCGTGCACCCCATGCAGCCCCATGCAGCCCTGTGCACTGTGGCAGAGGGTCAGGCATGGAGAGGAGCAGGCAGGTGCAAGCAGGAGGGCTGCAGGGAGGTGTGGAATGGAGGTAGGAGGGGTGGGCAGATGCTGTAGTGGGGCCACGCTGGCATTTTGTGCCCTATGTCGCAGTATATGGGAGGGGTGATGCCAACAGTTTCTTTAATACAAGCTGGGAGTCAGCAGGCACAGTTCAAGCCAGAGGATGCCACTTGCCCTGTGGGATAACCTTTGGCAACTCCCTTAGCTCTTCTGTGCTCTGCTTTCAACACCCTCAGGCACATCCTTCATCCTCAAACCCACTTGGGCAGCGGACTATGCCAGCAGCTGAGCCCTCCAGGGAGGTGCTGGCATTAAAAGACAGTGCAGGATCTCAAAGCACCCCCAGTCTCAAGCAGCCAGGGGGGGAGGCTCCTCCATCACGTGTGGTTCGTTCACCCATGCTCTTTCCACGCAGGGAACCGTGCGCCGTGCGGTTTGTTTATGTGTGGCCCTGGTTCGAGCGGCGATCTGCCGTGGCTATATATAGCATGCGATGCTGTCATCCGAGTTCAGCCTGGCTGGGGAATTTATTTTCTGCAAAGGTTGGGAGGCAAATGGTCTGAGAACAGACATGGAAATGCCAGAGTGGTGTGATTCCCCGTCTGCGGTGTCCGGGCTCCCGCAAGGGAACTGGGGATGTTGTCCTGAGCGTTGGCCTTGCAATGGCAACGGGGCAGAGCAGGAATGTGTGGAGGGGCTGAGATTTCTCCCGTTGGCTCCCTGCTGCAGGGGTGGGCATTTAAAAAGCAGGGCAACAGCGTGCATGGCTGCGTGGGCTCCGTGCAGGGATGAGACTCCCTCCTCCTTGAACTCTTTGCTGGGTCACTGGGCTGATGTCTGGAGGGACCAGCCCCCAGTCCCCAGATCTAAAAGCAGGAGGTAAAAAAGCATCTGAAAGTCCAACATCTGATTGCAGGAGCCTAGGTATTTGGGAGACAGTAGCAGCTTGTCCTACCAGAGATGGGACCGGGAGAGCCCCAGCCTCCATGGGAGCTGCAGCATCAGCTTTGGGCACCCGCCGCCGCAGCAACCATCGTGGGGGCATCACCATGTCGTGGTGCACCATGAGGGCACCTCTTGGTCGCCCATCCCTCCACAGAAGAGGAAAGATGGTTCCCTGGCTTGCAAAAAAAAAAAAAAAAAAAAAAAAGGCAGATGGGGAAGGTGGTTTCCAAAATGCACTGTGAAAACCACATTGCATCAGCAGTCAGGGGCACTTGCTGCATGATAACGCAGTGTGGAGCTGGAATCTGGATAAACTGGGCTGCAAAAAGTTTCTGAAGGGAGTCATGTCCTGACAGGGAAGCTTAAGAGTTAAGAGGGTGTTGTTGGAGCTGTTGCAGGGCTTAAAATCTGCTTGCTCATGAGCGGGAACTGAGCACACCAAGGAAAGCCCAGCCATGCCCGGGGCTGTCAGAGAAATCCAGCAAACAAAGGGTGAAACGAGGAGATTTCTTGTTTCCCTTCGAGGAGGATCTTTCCCCATTAGTCATTCTTGTCACAGGAGCTGGCAAACACGGTTATTATTTGAGGGATCTGAAAGTGAAATGGAGGCACACGTCCAGGAGCCCAGACGTCCCTGCCCCACCAGCCAGGGACAGCAGGCAGGGACCCCCCCAGCCCCCCCAGCTCATGCACGCTTCTCCACCATGGGTAAAGCCTTTATACCCCACACTAGGTCACTGGATTCCTCCTTTGGTTGTGCTTTCTGCAGCCTGGGAGTCCTTTTCACGCAGGACTTGGTGGCACCAGGAGCCATAGGTAGGCTGTGATGCTCCACCCTGGAGGTGGTGGTGGTCCAAGCACTTTGAGACCCTGCAATATGCCAGGTGGTTTCCAGCAGGGAGCAACGTTCTCCCAAAACTCAGCTCTCCCGTCGCCCTGCAGCCCCAGGCACTGTCGTGGTGGGAAAGGACCATGCTAATACCCCTCATTTTTTGGAAGCCGGGGGCTGGACTTTTGCCTTTTCCCACTGTTCCTGTGGGAACACATCTTGGTGGGGTGAGGGGTGAGAAGGACATGTCTTCTGAGACCCTCACAGTGGTGGCCCCAGAACAGGAGGGGACCAGGCAGGGACAGCACAGCCAGCAGGAGGTTCACCTTCCCAGGGGACAAGAAGGTCCACGTAGCTCCTTAAACAGCAAGCAAAGCAAAACCAAGTGTTAAAGCAGCGATCAGGGAAAAGGGACATGGCTTATGCCTTATAATCCAGGGTTGGCTGGAGCCAAGAGCTCTCCTGGCAGAGGGAGCTGAAAGTCCCCTTGACCCAGTGGAGGAGCTGCAGAAGCTCCTGCTTCATCTCAGTGGGGCTGCTGCAAGGCTCCCCGTGATCTCAGCTGAGTTTCCCCCCTGCAAAATTGTTTTTGCAATAAATATGTGGGTCCTGCTGGTTTTATCTGGCTCCTGAGCCAGAAAGATGAATTTTTTCTGGGACTTACTGGAGTCTGACCCAAGATGAGACCTGGTGGCCAGGTCTCTGCCTTCTGCCTCCTCCCTGTTGACTGCTGCCATGGCTGAAATCTTCCTTCTTACGTGAGTGCATCGAGTTTTGGAGTGGTCACAGGGGCTGGAAACGCTTTGGGTTTTCCTTTGGATGAAAGTAGGAGGGGTCATGGGATAACGTGACTCCAGCAGCTGGAGCCTCACTGGAGCATGTAGACCATGGGCAGCTTTTGTGCACAGACGGATCCAGGACGGCTACACCTACAGCAGCCTGGGCTAGCTCCGACATCAGAGAAACTCCCCTAGCCTCCAGCAGTTGGAAGTTATGGGTTTTATTCAGTGACCTGAGCTTTCCCTTTTGCTCCAGAATTTTTTTTCTGGTTGCTTTCTGAGTGCCTGCGTGCTCTTTAGCATCCTCTGGCATCCTACCCACTCCCACCACCCACCCAACAGTCACCTCCAGCCTTTAGGTCCTCAACTGGTTCAAGTAGGTGCTGCTGGAGTCTGAACTTCAGCGTTTATCAATGCAAAACAAACTCACACGCCTCACCCTCACACCAGCACAGAGACAAACAAGACTCCCTTTTTGGGGGGGGGGCAAATCCTGATTACAAGCCAGCGAGATGGTCCAGGTTTAGACAGATGTAACAGAGCCTGTTCTCTCCGTAGGAAGCTCAGAGGAAAGATGATCATGTTATTAACACATGCCGCTCTTCACGCAACCAACCTCACAAATATTTATCAGCTGGAGAAATACACGGGCTCGGAAGTTGCCAAGTAACATAACAAGAGGCGCTTTTAAATAAATATATGTGTGTCTGCGGGTGACGAATTAACCAAATCCCTTGGTATGTGGCCCAAAGACATGTTTTCCTCTGAAAGCCCAGCACCAGTAATAATAACAATGATTCGAGCCAGGAAAAAACCTGGGATAAGCAATATCTGACCGTGTGTCCAGCACCTAGCGAATCCCGGGAACAAACTGGTTCCCTGCTGGGAAGATCTGCAAGCAGAGCAATGCCTGCCAGATCCATGTCGGCCAGGGACAAATTGGGAAGGAGGACAGGACGGGCGTGTTTATTTTGCAGGGCAGGTGGGAGCAAGCCCAGTGCACTTGGTTGGGTGTCATCCCGCATTGATGCGCCTCTCCTGTAGGTCCTATAGGACTGGTCTTCTCTATAGGCTCAGGTTTTCAAAATACCTTGATGCAGACCCTATATCGCTCGGTGGGTCTCCACGCTGCCTTCCCTCCAGCCCCGAGGCCAGGCAGCAGGGCACATCAGACCTCTTTCTCTCCAAACCAGGTGGCTATGTCCCATAAATTCAGCGGGAGCGTTGCTTGCCCCAGGCTGCCTGGGAATGGTATGCACTCTCCAGATGGCCAGGGTTTTCCTGTTTTCCTGTCACTAAATCCTGTGAAATCCTTTCTGTGAGGCCAGTTTGCAAGTTTTGGGAGGTTATTAGGGGAATAAGTGCTGCCAGAGGAGGGGAGGTGGGTTTGCTGATGGAGATCTCTCACCCAGTTCCTCCTTCCATGAGGAAGCCTTGGCATGTGGGGACGGGATTTAGTGGAGATGTTCCCATGCAAATCCACCGTCTCCTCCCCACCATCACCAGAGAGCATGGCCTGAGGGTTTTGCAAGAGGGTTGTCATTTTGGGGCCATTTTGGGGTTCTTGCCTGAACCAAAGCATGAAGAGAGACAACCTGGGAGTGAAACCGGTAGGCAAAGTCAACTGGGTGAGCATCTCCAGCTGCATGGTTTTTGGGAGGACCAACACTGCCCGCTCTCAGAGGCTCAGGGTAAGGGGGGCAAGGGATGGGCTGGATGAAGTGGTAGTGGAGGATGTTACCCAGAGAGGTTGTAGATGCCCCATCCCCCGGAAACATTCAAGGAGAGGAGCACCTCCCTGAGCTCACGTCCATTGCCGTGCCCTGCAGACACGTGCTGGAGATGATGCGCAAGGGGAGGTCAGAGCTTTTATTAGCCCAGCTGCTGGAGCTGGAAAAAACAGACCAGCTTTCGAGCACAGGAGCTCGTCTCCTTGTCCCTGCTTTCTAATTATATCAGTTGATCTAGTACAAGCTCATTCCACTCCCCATGGACCGTTGCCTTCATTACATGCCCAGCTCTGCCCTTCACAAGCACTTGAAGGAACAGCCAAACCATCCCACCTGAGATGTTGGGAGTGGGAGGACTGACCACCCTACCTCAGACATTTCCCTGCAGTGGGGTCTTCTGCCTCCAGTGAAGCAAGGAATTGCAAGGGAACGGGAGACGGGGACATGTTGGTGTTTGTTTTGGCAAGACCATGCATCTTGCCCGGCTGTTGTCCACCCAGGGTGATTGCTCCAAGCTGTGGGGTGGAAAGCCAGGGAGGGCTGTCCCTGTAATGGGAGCAGCTGGGATGGCTCCTCAGGGTGGCTCAGAGAGGCCAGGACAGAAAGGAGAGGATGAAAACCTCCCTAAAACCATCAGGGAGGCAGAGCTGCACCCCCCCCCAGCCCCCTGCACCACACAGAGCAGCTCCCACAGCTATCCTCCCCCAGGTACCATAGTCCTGTTCTCACTGCCCAGGGCAGGGGGGCTCTGGAAAAAAACAGGACCTGTCCTTGGCTCAAATTTCTCCCTCCTCAAATAAATAAATTTCTCAAAAGGCCTCTCAGAGAAGCCACAGCTCCACCCAGTTCCAGCTCAGCAAGGGCGTAAATACCCGTCTCCGGGAGCACACCGAATACAGCCCATAAAGCACTGGCGCTCGTGCCAGTCTCAGGGAGACCCTGATGTTCTCCACAGCTTCCAGCTCCTCCTGTAATGTAAATAATAAATCACTGCTGCCGAGCTGGTCCCTGGCCAGCCGTTGCGCAGCAGGATTTTGCCCTCCTCCTTCCTCCGATCCGCGGGCTGCTGCGCTCTTCCTCCCAGCTGCTACACTCTTCCTCCCTCCTGGTGGTTTTCCAAGCCAGGATGCAGTCACAGTTGCATTTGCAGACCCCAGGGGTTGATCTTTTCGGGGATCAGAATATCCCCAACAGCCAAGAGTCAGTTCAGCGGTGCTGAGTCCTGAGCGAAAAGTCTATTTTCTGTTTTGTGCTCTGCTACTGGCATTTCATGTGGTTCTGAACCCTGCAGACCTCAGTTTCCCTCTGCCAGGTTCCATGGCAGCCCTAAGCCCAGGGCAGCGATGGTCAGGGATTGTACTGAGCGAGAACTAAACTGGGGACTGCGATGAGATGTTTTAAAACCTGACCATGTGGCTAAAGCAGTGGATGTGCCACCCGCGCACGTTTGGGGTGGGTCATCCCCTGCAGGCAACAACCAGGCTGTTTTCCAGCAGAGCCCAAACAAACTCATCTCACCTGTGAGCTGCAGCTCCGGAGGGCTGTGCGACACCACCGGGACCGGCCAAACCAACCCACAGCCTGTTGACATTCCTCAATGCTACCCAAGGGCTTTGTCTTCCCCTCCATGCTCTAAGGGCCCCAAATTAGCTTTTAATAATAATATTTTAAAAAATTAATCCCTGGGCAAACAATCCAGCCCAGGCGCCCGCCAGGACGGCAAACACTCCTAGAGGGGCACCAGGTGTGGTGCATTCCTGATAGCCGGAAAAAAAAGGAGGGATTATTTCCCTCTGGCAGCAATGTGCGGGCAAGCAGTAGCGGCCAGCCCGGGGGCAGCAGGGGAGCCAGCCTGGCCCCCAGCAGGGCTGGGTTGTCCCCAGCGTCCGGCGAGGTGGGTACGTGTCTGTGGGAAGAGGTCCCTCAGCCAAGGCATGAGCAAAGCCTCGAGCTCCAGAGGCGATTAATGGTGGCATTTCTTTGTTAAATATGTTTCCCCTGTCTGAGGCGCAGGGTTTCATGTGATGAAAGGGATCTGTTTATCTTAGAAACAAGTCCTACGAGCCACCCGAGCTACCGCTGAGCCGCCTCCCTGTGCCACAATGCCCACGTAGCCTGCGCAGCTGTCTCAGCATCGGGTTGTGTGATGCGTCCACCACTCGGTGGTTATTCCTCGAAGCTGGAAAACTTAATTGTTCCTTCTTCAATGAACCTTCCCATCAATCTGTTGATCTTGTCCTTTAGCAGTCGAGCATGGTTAGGACATGGTGGTTATAGCACCAGCCCCAGCTTTGGCCAGAACAGGAACCAGGGAAAACCCTTTTGCTTCAGTTCCCCACCCCTGACACGGGGTAAAAAGCAATTTTGCACCCTTCCTGGGGTTTTAAAGACTGGCAGAGATTTGGTGGATAATGTTTCGCTGGGCCAGCTGCCGTGATAAAACCAGGGCATCTGCCAGTGCCGGAGCCAGGCAGCAAAACTCACCGCCTGAAAGTTCAGCACAAGATTACAGCAGGCATCCCTGTCCTCCGAGGGAGAGCACGCAGGAGATAACACCAGCGCACGCACACACACACACAAACACACATCCCACACACACCCGGCACATCCCAGCGGGGGCCGTGTCTCCGTTTCATGCCCCACTGCGGGAAGAAGAATCCCTTCATTTCCTTTGGACACTTATCCTCTAAGGATCTTGATCCCGGGGGCGAGCGACACAAACACCCTTTAAATCCATCACAGCGGGCTTAGGGGAGGATTAGCCGATGCCTCTACGGGCTTTACGCCGCTCTCTGGCTCGGGGTTGGAGCTGGTCGCGGAGCCCCACGTCCCACCCTGGTAGCCCCATTCAGCTTCAGGTTTCCGTTCCTCCCCAAAGGAGATGCTTGCAGGCAGAAACAGAGCAATCCTGACTCTATCTCCCGTTAGGAAATCATTGCATCCCAAGCAAGCCCAGGCTGGCAACTCACTCCCAAAAGCGGCAATCATTTTTAATTGCAGAGCTGGTTCTGGTGCCGGTCGAGGATGTGGATGCGCGTTGCCTCCTGCCCTCTGCCTGCACCGTGCCTGTGGCCGGGGAGCAGAGAGCTCTTCCCAAGCTATTTGACCTTGGCATTGCCCGGGAGGGGAGAAACCCCCCTGCTCCCCTCCTTTGGGGGGTTCCCTACAGAGGAGCCCAGACGTTTCCCCGATGAAGAGCTGACTTCTCCCTCTCATGCCAAGCTGGCTGGCTGGCGGGCACTGTCCTTCTCTGTCATCCCCTCCATGTCTGCAAGCAATTACCTGGCTCGCTTTCCATTCTTGACACTTTTCCCCCTTCATTTGTCTCAGCGCTGGTTTTTTTCCCCCTTATCTCCCCTGCCACCCACTGCATCCCTTTTACCTCTTCCCATTTCCCATCCGCGAAGGCTTTTTGACCACGACAGGTCTGACAGATCCTCCCAGGATAGCTTTACGCCAGCACAGGCAAGCTCGTGTAATAGCTGTTGACACTGTAACTTCATTTGAATCGATCTTGTTTGCTAATTAGCTGATTGCAGTAATTGGTATGAATTACCTTGGGGGATTCTGCCTCCCTGGGGGTCGGCAGTGTCCCAGTGTCCCACGTAAGAGGTGGGAACCGCAGCAGTGAGGTGGCTTCTGCTCCAGGGTCACCTCTTCCAGGTATTGCTGTGACTTGCAGAGATGCAGAGGAGTTGCAAGAGGGGAACCACAGCCTGGTACAGTGATCTTTAATACCCGGAGTGCCCTGGAGACACCAAACCCTCCAGCACATTCAGACCAGCTACTATAAAGCCTAAAATGTATTAAAATGCCTGTTTAGGGCATGAAGTGATGAGTGGATGCAACTCAAAATGCGACTGGACATCACTCCAATATTGGGTTAAAGATAAACCAAACAAAGTAGCTTTTCTCAGAGGGCATAATTCCCTTGCAAAAATTCACTGCCAAAACCCAAAACGCCATTAGGGTGGGTGAGGAGAGGCCAGGCAGTGTCAGGGAGTGTCAGTGCCCATCTGATGGCATCAAACCATCTGGGGGGTCCAAAGGCGACCTCGGGCACGAGGTATCCCTGAAAAGCTTTGTGGCAGGGGTGGTACGGGGACGGATCAGTGAGTTTCTCCTCGTCCTAGTCCTTTTTTCTCTACACACCAGCTTCGCAGGGAGGATGGAGGCTGGGAGGACCCCCACAGAGCCCAGCTAGAAACAGCCCTGTCCCAGCCCCTTGGCATCCAGTCATGATCCATCACTAAACCACTCCCCACCATACACTTTCAAGATAACTCATACTCATTTTTTTAACCAGAATAACTGCATCACTCCAAACCACAGCACTTCATACGAGCCTATTTCCATCTGTAAAGCTGCCTGGGTCATCTAATACAACCTGCCCCAAATGAGGTTGAACAAATCTGTGAAGTCCTATTTTGCATGAGCCGTCTATTTATATTGACGGCTTCCCACGCTCCATCCCTCCAGTCCTGCATCACTTTCTGCCGGGCTAAGCTGCATCGCTTCAGCTCTTCTTCTTTCCACTCTTTGTTGAATATTGCCCTGCAATTATCCTCTTTCCAGTCTTCTGGGATCAGAAAGCAATCTCAGCACTGTTTAGAGAGGATGAGCAGCCGGCCACACCACTCCCCACCCTGCTTCTATGGGACTCCTGGGAACAAATTAATCTGAGCTCGCTGTTTAAAAATGTTTATCCCTAGGCCATGCCATTTAGTGTCTTCCTAGGTTACTAATGGACTAGAAAGCACTTCGTCGCCCCTGTGCAATACGAGAACATCAGCCTGCTTTTGCCAAAGCCAGAGGAGAAATTATTGAGCGTTTCTGCCTTTTCCCCACTGTTATCAGCAATTTTCTGATCTCCAGCTTGGGGACAGGGAACATTGCTGCAGCTCAGTTATTTTGCTGCTCTTCATTTTGCCAAATCAAATCAAAAGTTGCTTTCTCCCTGTTGTCCGTGAACCTCCAGGAGAGACCTGATATGGCCAATGCTCAGGAAGGGGACTAGTTCATTGCAACCTGAATTGCAGACTAAATGCCACAACTTCCTTGAGCCAGAATACCAATAAGACCTTGTCAGTAGCCAGTGTTGATTCTTTTGTATTTTGGGTGGGGAAAAGACAGCCCAAATGAAACCAGGGTCTCCAAGACCCTTTGGCTCTCTGCCAGCGCTGCCAAAAGGACAGATTGTTAGCCAGACCTTTTATTCTTTATTTTAAGAGGGTGAAATTATTAGCTGGGCATCCACTGGCTGAATAAAGATCATAAACAGGTCTCAACCACATGTAACGCCATCAGTCACTGCCAGCGACCCCAGCTGCAGAACCTTGCCATCTGTGTGGGTCACTTGTCCTCCTCTGAAATGACATAGGGGGGCCATAGGGAGCCCCAGGGCCAAGTGTCATGGTCACAGCCGATGCCACCCGCCTCTGCAGCCAGGTTTGCAGGTCAGCATGACCTGAGGCTTCCGTTACCCTCCACAGCCATCCCTGACACATTCTGAGCACTTGGCAGAGGTAGAAAGCAGGCAGTGGTGGATACTAAGGGAGATCCTGGGCTTGCACTGGTGGTTGAGTTTCCAAACATGCAAGAGGCAACCGGACCCATCCATGGGGTCTCAGCAGCACAAGGGACACGCTGGGACTTTGTGATGACTTGTGCTTGCTGCAGCAGAGGGGTGAAGACCCCTGGCAGCTCATAAAGAGGCTGCGTCGGACCCAGCCAAGCAGGAGCTGGCCGGGAGCTGGATACCCCATTTTTACCGCTGCGGAGGAGTTTTGCTGGTGGAGCTGTTGTGGAACAGCTCTGCAAAAGATGAGTGGCATGCGTGGGGGTGGCTGGCTCGTTTGATCTAAGGGAGGAGTTGGGTGAGGACATGGGGCTTGTCAGAGAGAAGGAGACCCAGGCAGAGAGCAAGAGCAGTGGGAGAAGCTGATGCTTTTCCTCTCCAAAGGTCTGCACGGTCGGACACAATGAAATTCCTTCCTCCCTCTCCTACCCAAGAAGGCCACATCCCAAGAGGCATTCAATGCCGCATTTGAATCCATTCAACACACATCAGGGTCAAACCTTTTTAATGCAAGAAAGAAAATAAACCCAAAGACAAAAAGCTATTCTGGAGGAGGGGAGGGGAAGGAAGTGGCTCCCGAAATATCAGTGACAACCCTTTCTTTAACCCCAGCTGCAGCTGTGAGTTGGGTGTCTCTACACCAGCGGGACCTAGCAGGGCAGGAGATGTGAGCACATCCCTCTGCACCTTTCTTTTGGTGGGAGAGGGTCCCAGTGGCCAAACCGCAGAGCTTTGGGTAGGTTGGGTTAGGACCATGAGGATCTGGGTGCTGGAGAAGGGACATCTGTTGATGGGAAGGGTTGAGCAGGTCAGGATGGGCTCCTGCAGGGAAAGGGAGTTGGCTGGCACCAAAGCTCACCGAGTTGGTTGCATCTGGCTTAAATACCATTTAACATGACATGGATGCCTGTTCTACCCCATCTCCTGATCTCCTGTGGTCACCATCTCTCTGGCCAACAGGACCCCATGGCTGTGTGGGTTCCTGGGGTCACCTGGTGGCTTTCAGAGGCTGTGTTGCCCCTGGCTGTGATCCCAGCTGGATGGCCAGAGGCAGCCAGACAAACTCCTGGTCCCTGCATCTCCAAAATAATTGGGGTTGTATCTTTCCTGCATTTCTGCTCTTTAGCTGGAACCACTAAGTGAGGCTTTTTGAGAAGGAGCCTTCGAGCCATTCCCATGTGGGGTTAAAGCTCTGGCACTCGGGAAGAGGTGGGGGAGGACTGCAAGCTGGAGGAGGGAGTGGATTTCAAACCAGAGACAACTGAAATCCAGTTTGATGGGAATGGACACACACAAGGTCCTACTTTCTGCTGGGCATCATATTGCAATGGAAGAGGGTACCTGCAGGTATAAAAAACCCCACTGGTAGGGCTGAACCCCAAAAGGGACTCCAACAAACCCCTAGAAAAGGAGAGAAGAGCGAGGGTGCTCAGCCCACCCTCCTGTCAATCCCGCCTCTGCTGGGATGCTGACACCTCTCTCTCAGGCCCTCTTAGTGCCGTCCCCAAGCCCAGGACCTTGTGAGGACAGGGCTGTCCCTCAGAGGATGACCAAAGGGAGACAATCACACGGTCTGTTTGGAGCAGCGCAGGGAAAGGCGATTTCCCCGCAGCCCGCCATGCGTCTCAGGAATTTGCAGTCTGTGATGGTGAATCAATGTGAGCGGGAAAACTCTGGCTACTTTTAAGACCACTGACATCTGGGGGTGTTTAGCCCCTCTCCCTGCTCCCACAGCCGGCATCTCAGCGGTGCCTCACTTGTGGTGCAGCCACCTCAGCCTTCACCTCAGCAGTGAATTCAAAGGCAAAGCTCAACAGCCACCATCAACGCGATGCTGATGCTAGCAAAAATGGTTCTTCAGAGGCAGTGCCAGGCTACAAACAGGCAAAAAAGACCCTTCCCAAGGCAAATAGGTGCCAGTCAACTGTAGAAGAACTGTAGAGGCATTGTAGAGGGTTAATTAACATTGATAATATACAGCTGTGGGCTGGCTTCAGGGATGGTGGGTTGGCTGATGTGGATAATGTACAGCTGTGGCTTGTTCCTGCTAAGTAGCTAAATAGCACTGAGGAG